>CM061556.1:217859401-218361901 GCA_030864225.1 Capsicum baccatum var. pendulum | reverse complement strand
GAGAGTTATATACTAATTTATAAAACATATACACATCTATATGTTAAATATACACTACTTTAGTAGATATATGCACACACACACATATATATATCATTGATATATATACTTTAAATAAAACATATACTACAATATATATATATATATACACCACAATATATATATATATATATATATATATATATATATATATATATATATATATAGTTATATTCTAATTTATAAAGCATATACACATGTATACGTTAAATATATACTACTTTAGATTTAGAAGATATACACACACACACATATATATATCATTCAATATATATACTACTTTAAATAAAAGTATAAAACATATGCTACTTAATATAATAAATTAATAATACTTGATAGTAAATTAATAATGTATTAAAATTAAGTTTTTAATTTCATTTTGTGAAATTTTGAATTTTCAAAAAAAAAAAAAAAACTTAACCAGGTCGGGCCGGGCCGATTAACCGGCAGGCCCAAACCGGGTTGGGTACGGGCCGGGTTAACCGGGCCCAAATCAAAAAATCCAATCGGACCGGGACCCGGACCCCTAAAGCCCTTGGGCTTACCGGGCCGGTTCAAACCGGGACGGTTTAATTATGTGGGCCGGGTCAAACCGGGCCGGTTTAATTATGTGGGCCGATTCGGACCGATTTGAGCCGATTTTAACCGGTCCGTTTGACACCCTTAATTTCTATATTTTTGTCGCAAATATGTTGTATTTTGAACGATTGTTAGGACTATATCAGTGTCACAAATTTAACTAACCTGAAATGATAAGTGGCTTTCATAAGTTGGAAGTTAATTAAATATACTCATCAAATATCGCAAATACTAAAATTAAAAGTTATCGGTAGCTAGGACCCAAGTATCGCGCCCTCTTTCGAACCGGTCGAAATAGCACGCAATGTGTCGTGACTCTTGGGATTAAAAATTTATTTTTTAGAGTCATCAACGAACTTTTTAGGAAAATTAGAAAAAATTATTTTTTATGAAAAAACTTCGTTTTAGTCTATCGAAAATATTTTGAGATTTTGGGTAAGGATTTTGGTTAGGGGTGGGCATATTTTGGTTTAAATCGAAAAAACCAAAAAATCAAATCGAAATTTAATTTTGGTTGCGGTTTTTCGGATTGGATTCGGTTTGTAATTTTAGAATTTCAATTTTTCGGTTCGATTTTTGGGTTTTTTTAAAAAAATTTGATTCAACCCGAAAAATCAAATTTTTATAAATAAATAAATAATATATATATATATATATATTTTATTATATATATAAAATATATATATATATATATATATATATATATATATATATATATATATATATATATATATATATATATATATATATATATATATATAATATTTAGTAATTCACATTCACAATTAACATTTAACAGTAAATTCGCATACGCCGCAGACTGTTTATGGATTGTTTTAGTGACTCAAATATTTTATGGACTATTTTGGTGACTTTGGACTGTTTTATGGACTATTTATGCAGAAAGTATGCTGTTTCATGGACTATTTTTACGAGTTTTGTAGACTATTTATGCAAGGTTATATTACATGTAATGATTAATGACGTTATGTATTATGTTAAGCTTATGATTATTTCATTTCGTTTCATCAATGTTGAGTTATTTATAATTATTTATATTTGGGAATGAAAAACAGGTTTGAAAAAAATAATTTTTCTAAAAAAATTCATCAATTTTAAATGCTCAGTTATGAAAAAGAGAGGCTAACTACTTTAATATTTCAAACCGAAATAAAAATTTGAAATAACCGAACCGAATTTGTAAAAATCGAACCAAAGTGAATTTATTTCGGTTTGGTTATGGCTATCATTTTTGTCAATCCGAAAACCGATAAATCGAACCAATATTAAACAATCAGACCAAACCGACCGAACGCCCATCCCTAGTTTTGGTTACTTGAGGGTAAGGTATTAGGCACTCCTCAGAGTCTATCCGAAGATTGTCCTTACACTTAGTTTAGAAAAATATTAGGGAAAACTTTTATTTCGTTATTTGCTTAAAATAATGATAAGAAAATTTTTGTTATTATTTATTATTCAAAAGAAAATTTAAAGTATATCAAACATGATGCTACCACGTACAAAGAAAGTAATGCAGTTATAGCAAAATATACATGCATTTTAAGTATGAAAAGGATGATAATATGATTTTATGTATTATAAAATTTAAAATCTTATAATTCTATAGGAGAAATTGGAGAGATATGTGGATTTAAATAGTTAATTATAATTATTTATGGAGTAAATAAAATATCTTATGGAATGGAAGTTTATTTGTGAAACGTACTTTCAAGAGTGTAAAAAATAAATGTTGAATTATATATGTGTCGAAACTATGTAAAAATAATAGTGATAATAATAACAATTATGATAATAATAATAGTAGTAGTAATGATAATAATGATGATAATAATAATGAATTAAAATAATGATGATAGTTTCGGTATGACAATAATAATAATAATAATTGAAATAATTACAAATGTAATGGTGTAAATAATAACGGTAATAATAGATATGATGTAAAATAGTTGTTGTGAAAACAATACGATGTAACTTATACGTGGTAGTGAAAGAATGTATATACCTCGCGTTTCTAATCTTTCGAGAATCTGAAAATCCGAAGGAATATTAAAAGTATAAAATAAAGCTTAAACATTAGAGTTATATACTAAAAAAGGTTAAAATTGATGAATAGACTCTTTAAAAAAATATCTGAAATTTGGATAACTTTCTTGATTAAGTTAAAACTGAAAAATTATTTATCTTTTGTTATATTTTAAAGAAAAATGTGAAGGTTGCTAATCTTATTTAAGATATTGGTAATGAGTTTTTTTTTTAAAAAAGTTAACCGATTATGATAAATATATATATATATATATATATATATATATATATATATATATATATATATATATATATATATATTTGGTGATAACCCCGTGTTATTTGCGAAAGTCGAAATGTTAAAACTACTTCTAAAGGATCAACAAATAACAAGATAACATAAATTTAATAACTAAGTAAAGTTATCTAAAAATAAATTCAATAACAAGAGTTAGTATCATTCTAAAAGTCAACATGACAAGTATAAATCAAATTCAGAGAAGATAAGAGATACTAAACTCTATTTAGGAGTTTGAGCTTCTAATTTGCGCGACTCCGAAAGCTCTGCGATCCTAGTAGCATTTGACCCGATACATGGATCAGAAAATGAGTTTCGATATGAAACTCCCAACTCCCGAGATCACACGTAACACAAAAAAAGGGTAAAAGATTAGTACGTCGACAAAGAAATGATACATGCGAGTGCGCAAAGCAATAAAAACGTATAAAAGGATGGATATTCCAAATAAGTAAGCAAACTTCTTCCTATAAATATTTTACCAGGGGAATATTTAAGAACATAGCCTAACATGAAATATTATTAATTAAAACATGCATCAGGGAACAAAGAAATATTTTAACATGACTAGAACTTTAGCAACTAGTATTTGTCCATCTCTATGAATTCTAAGTCTAGTGCTAATAATGCCTACTTCAACGTGTGGAGATAAACTTGGGCTTCCCCAATTCAAAACTGGACAATGTCCTTCGAAAACAAACAAAAACTCGCCCATTTTTTATCAACCTTAAGGTGGCAGGTATAAAACTTATTTTGGATCCAACCGAACATAGTATGTGCATTCACGTTCAAACACTATTTTAAGAAGGGTTGGCCAGCTGATGCATTTCATACCTAAATGCATGTGCACATTTGGAATTAACTAGAATTGTGTTCATCTGAAAGAAATATCATGCTATTTCATCATTTTTTCATGGCAAAGATATAAAATTGAACAATCTTAATTAATTTTGAAATGGATAAAGTAATCATATTCTATATTCCTTTTTGTTAACAGGGAAACAAGTCAAACAACACGTGGATTAGATAAATCTTTTAAACCTGCTATGTCAAGATAACATCAAGGATACGCTAGTTTCTGAAGGAAGTGAATAACGCAACAAATATTAATTAAGTGGAACTACACAATTTTGCGAAATCAAATAGCCAATTCACAGCAAATAGTTTGGACTATGGGAAACATATCACCACAGAGGTTTTTAAAGTTCTTGTTTATTCCAAAAATAAAAGAGCTTGCTTTAGCCAAAATAGAGCAACAACCAACCCAAACGTAAAAGGATATGCAAATTAGGAAATTAAATTTCAACACCACTCGAATCTAAAACAGGGGACACCAAGGTGATTTTGGACCCGAAAATACAAGGTAGTCATGTATTACCAATTCTATATGGTATAACTTCTCGAAAACAAAATCTATATTTATTTATTCGCCAACAAATTAGGCTTAAAGTCGAACCTCAATTCAATCTTTAGTGGGACAAAATTTGAAAAGAAAGAAAAGAGGAACAAGAAACTAAGAAACAAAAAAAACACAGCAGTCCACACATATCCATAGTATTCCCACCCATGATAATCTTCGAAACCAAAATTTAGATACATCCACAAATCTAAAATATACCAGCGATGACCTAAGATTCAAAACAAAACCATCTATCCTTAAAAAATCAATCTTCTCCAAATCTTGTTAACAGGTTTTGAAGACCAGACAAACTCCCATGGACATGAAACACATGAAAATTGCACTTTAATTCCCAAAATAGTTTTATGTAAACAACCCCACGTTTCACCCGCAAGACAGAGAAACAACAATGAAGCACTCAAGCTCAACAAAAAATCACACGCATACTCAATTTCACATTCAATTGCCAATAAATTGAAAAATCAAAATTCACAGAGTCATCTATCTTTAACAACGTCAGCATCAAACTTTAACAAATTCAAACTAAACTAGACCAGCATACTCGCCGACCCAAACAAGATAAAAAAAATGGAACTGAAATAAGAAAGGGGGTTCATACCTTGTTCGGTGCAGCGAAACTGGAGTTTTCACGTCAAGATTCCGTCGACTTCGAACTCAAATCAAAACACCAACTTTAACATCAAATTGAAAAGAAAACCAACTATTGCAATACTAGACCTTGCTAAGATTTTTGAAACAGGCTGCTTTCTCTCTTTTCTTTCAATTTTTTTTTCTGGTTTCGAATTTTCACCCCCTAAGCCTTTCTCCCTTCTCGATTTGTTCTTTTTTTTTTTGCTTCTGTTCTCTTTCTTTTTTCACCCTTTTTTCGCTCTTGTTTCACTCTTTTTTTGCTATTTTTCCACTCTCCCCTCCATAGAAATGAAAGACCAATATTTATAGATACAAATCTGGACTTGAAGTCCGAATTTGAAACCTCATAATAAAAAAAATGGGAAGGAGGAAATTTGAAGTTCTGATGACTCCCTTCGTACCTCAGCTCTTCTAGGTCATTAACGGTGGATTCAAAACAAAAAATAAATTGTTACATCATTTTAGGACTGTTCTTTCTATTTTCTTCAAATTCGCGAGCTGGACATTTAAAAAAAAGGGAGATTTTCTGGCAAGTGTGGCAGCTGCGTCTGCCATTGCCGCAGGCTACGGTGATTTGGTGTTTTCTAAGTTGAGGGATGGAAGAGATAGATGGAGAGGAGAGGGAGGAGAGAGGGGTCGGCCATAGTTGTAGTTTTGAGAAATATGGGATGGTGATATAACGTTGTTTTTTTTGGGAAAAGTGTTAACGCTTTTTCTGGTTCTTTAACAGGCCTGGGAGCTGTGCATTTAATGTACTGATCTTCTAAGATTTGACTGGTTTTGATTCGTTCGATTAAAGATCGGGCAGTTTTAAAAAAATAACAAACTATAGACATATATATGTGCGTGTAGAAAATAAGAATATAATATATTAAAACAAGAATATGAGAAAGTATATGTACATCTTATAAAATATATATTTTATGTAATAAGAATATATATATATATGTATATAGCCCTAAAATAAAAGATTAGAAAGAATGTAAATGTGAATACCAAAAGATATATATTTTTATTCGTTAAAATATTTAATTATATTTAATAAAAATATTTTATATTATGATAGAAAATAAATTTCTCTTTAAAAAAATGTAGAAATAGAAACAAAAATACGAATCTTATTTTTTAATTTAATTTTGAAAATTATTTAGGGCCGAGGAGCATCGGTAAAATAATTAAAGAAAAAAGTGTATGTCAGAATTGGGTGTCAATAGTTGCCCCTGAGGGATCGAAGATTTGTGTGAAAATCTATGGGTACTCACGTTGACGTAACCAATTTTGTCTCGGACAAAATAAAATATTTGAAAAATTATGGTCGGGCTTCGGCTTTCGAGCTGCCTACATATCTCGGACTTCATGAGAAATCAGGCCATTTGTAGTTCGAATTGTAGCAAAGTTTGATGAACCTCTAAAATTTGCCGAATGTAGAATTATGGTGACACTAGGTTCCTCCGAGGAGGATAATAAAGATTTCAGCACGAATGGAATAGGATGCGAGTGCAAGCTCGAAATTGGCTGTTCAAAATAGCTGGGGATGAGGAGATCTTGGATAGCGATATCTGCTGAGGATCTTGAGAGAAAAGGAGATAACTATTTTTTCAAAAATTACCCCAGTGTCGAACTAAGACGACACTGGGTGATGACAAAGAAAATTAAATAATAATGAAAACTTGTGTCGAGTCGAGTTGAGTTTCTTTTATGAAATCCTTGACGTAGCTAGGGATGCTTGACATTCCGCTAGCTTGCCCCAGTTTGCTGCTAAGAGGATAGTTCCACATTGTACTACATGGTCCTGTAAAACAGGTGAAAGGGTGAAAAGTACCTATTGTTCAAAAATTATAAACTAAAATTGTAATGGAAAGAGAAGAGTTTAGATATTCAAACTAGTATTGTTTCTGTCTGTGGAGACCTCCAACTGGTGGGGCAATAACTGAAATGTAGATAGCCTCCATCGGCTGAAATGTAAATAGCCTTCATCGGCTTGAATGTAAATAGCCTCCACCGGATGAACTGTAAATAGCCTCTGTCGGCTGAGCAGCTGCTTAAATGTAAATAGCCTCCGTCGGCTGAAATGTAAATAGGCTCCGTCGGCTGAAATGTAAATAGCCTCAGACGCCTAAGAAACTTCTTGAATATAAATAGCCTTCATCGACTAAAATATAAGTAGCATCCGTTGGTTGAAATATAAATAGCCTCTGACGGTGGGATATTTGCCCAAAGGTAAACTGCCTCGTATTTGTCAAAGCAACCTTTATTTTGAACTAGATAACGGTATTGCTGCTGGAACTTGATGCTGTTGTGATAGTGGCTTTCTTGCGCGCTTGCTATGGTGTGGTCCTCTGATTGGCAGGCTATGCTTTGTTTGCTGAAATGCGATTCTCCGATATGGCGGAGTGTTTCTTTGCTTATATATATTTTTTGATTTGTAGCGGGGCCTCCCTCTTGCTGGTGCACAACTCCCAATATGGTGAAGAGTCGTATTGCTCATTCCCATCTTCCGATATGGCATAGGATCGCTTTGCTTGCTTATGTACAGTCTTTGGAATGTGGAACTTGACTTTGTTTGCTTATATATAGTCCTTAAAATGCGAAAGCTTAACTTTGTTTACTTAGATACAGTCCTTAAAATGCGAAAGCTTGACTTTGTTGGCTTATATACAGTCCTTTCCCTGTGGAATCTCGACTTTATTAAATTCAGAAGTCACTCTCTGATTTGCGGGGTTTGTTGGGAGAAGTAAATATCCTAATCTTCCTATAAGGATCCTCTTTTCTTGGTTTTCGACCCGGGTCTTCAAAATGTACCTGCAAAAGAATTAGAATAAAACTCTTATAGCTTGTGAGGATTAGTATAGATGTATGTAAAGACAATAAAGTAAGGGAAGAATATTTGGCTCATGTCGTAGCGGTAAGCCGCATGATGCCCCTGATCCTATCCCAAAGCTTGGCTTGATGTAGTCTTTCAATTCTTGTTTTCTTGCGCTCAAAGAAAAATTTTTAGTTGGGAGGGGTTTTTGATTTGTGTCGACTTAAAAATCCTGGCTTTGTTTATGAAATTCTGCAACACTCCCTCGGTTTCTCAATCACTCCCAAATCTGGAGTCTCAGTAGGTGGAAAAGTTGAAAGTATGGTGAAAAATACATGTATGTATACATGTTTTCGCAAATATTACGTATATATTAAGTATATATAGTAATGCTTTATCGTTTTTAGTTTATGACACGTTTGGAAATCCGTTAAGCCTCCAATGTTGATCGTGACCCTTGTAGCTTTATCCTTCGGGTGGAGTTGCTCTGACTGTCGATGCTACAACGATTCTGGCGGCGAGATCTCTTATATTCTGAGGCTATACTATGAGCAAAGGGGATTTTCCTTAAGGTAAGACCGAACCTTTCTGGTTGTATCCTTAATATAGATCAGGTCTGTGCGTAGTTCGAGGGTGAAAAATGAAGTATAAAATGCAGCGACCGAGTCTGACTCAGACTGCCTACGTATTCAAGTGGAATCAGGTTATGACGTAGTTCAATTACAACAGGAAAAGTGAAGAAATGTAGTGCTGTGATCGAGCCTGACTCAGGATGCCTATGTATCCTAAGAATAAGAATCAAGTCATAACGTAGTTCGATACAAAAGATAAAGTAAAATAATGCAATGATCGGGCCTGACTCAGGCTGCCTACGTATCCAAATGGAATTAGGTCAGGCCGTAGTTCAGTACAATGAAAAGGTAAAATATGAAGGGACCGAATCCAATGTGGATTGTCTACGTATCCCGCCGTGGGAAGTCAGGTCGAGCGTAGTTCTAAATACATGAAAGGATGATGTTTTTGGGTTTTATAAGGGGAATCAAACCCTATGTGGATTGCCTACGTATCCTGCCATGGCAAATCAGGCTAACACGTAGTTCTGTTACATTAGAGAAAAATGTAAAAAGTACAAAGAAACAACTAGTCCTAATGTCTTCAAATGTAGTACTTCTTGATGACGTCTGAGTTGATCGGCTTCGTGCTCATTGTGCCATCTATTTTTGCAAGGATTACTTCTCCTCCTGAGAGTACTCGGTGAACTATGTAAGGACCTTACCAATTTGGCGCAAATTTTCCTTTGGCTTCACCTTGGTGAGGGAATATCTTCTTCAATACTAACTATCCCGGTGTGAATCGACGAAGCTTGACTTTCTTGTTGAATGCCTTGATCATTTTATTTTGATAGAGTTGACCAGACAGGCTGCATCTAATCTCTTCTCTTTAATGAGCATCAACTGCTCGATCCCGCTATAAATCCATTCAGCGTCGTCTAGACCAACCTCCTGAATGACTCTCAATGAAGGTATCTCTACTTCTGTAGGTATCACTGCTTCCGACCCATAAACTAACATGTAGGGAGTTGCTCCAGTAGAAGTTCTAATTGTGGTGCGATATCCAAGTAAAGCATATGGCAACTTCTCATGCCATTCTCTATTGCCGTCCACTATCTTTCTCAAAATCCTATTGATATTCTTGTTTGCAGCTTCAACTGCTCTATTCATTTGTGGTCGATACGCTGTGGAATTTCGATGAGAGATCTTAAACCTTTTGCAAATCTCTCTCATCAGGTCGATCTTAAGATTGGCTCCATTATCTGTTATGATTGATTCTGGAATTCCAAACCGGCAGACTAAGTTGTTTCGAACAAAATTTGCTACCACCTTCTTGGTTACGGCCTTATGTATCGAGGCCTCAACCCACTTTGTGAAGTAATCGATAGCGACCAATATAAAACAGTGTCCATTAGACGTAGAAGGCTCTATGTGCCCGATTACATCCATACGCCAAGCAGTAAACAGCCAAGGAGAACCCATCACATTGAGTTCGTTTGACGAAACTCATATAAAGTCTCCATGAACTTGACATTGGTAACACTTCTGCATGAATCGAATTCTATCCCTCTCCATGATCATCTAAAAGTATCCAGCTCTTAAATTTTTTTTCACAAGCATGAAACCATTCACGTGGGGTCCACAAGTTCCTATATGTATCTCCTCTAACAATCTCGTGGCCTCCATGGCATCGACACATCGTATCAATCCTAGATCTGGAGTCCTCCTATATAGGATTTCCCCATTCAGAAAGAAGTGATTGGCCATCCTTCTTAAAGTCCTCTTCTGTTTGCCAGTAGTGCCTTCTGGATATCCTCCTACTCCAAGTAAACTCTTAATGTCATAGTACCACGACTTTCCATCTGGCTCTTCATCTACATGGAAATAGTAGGCTTGTTGGTCGTGTATATCCACTTTGATGGGATCGATGTAATTCTTATCTGGATGCTGAATCATTAAAGACAGTGTCGCCAAGGCATCAGCGACTCATTTTGAATTTGAGGGACATGCTTGAATTCGATCTTCGTAAACTTTTTGCTCAATTCCTTAACACATTGCACATAAGAAAGGATTTTGACATTCTTGGTGATCCATTCTCCTTGCACCTGATGGATCAACAAATCTGAATGTCCTATCACCAATAGCTCTTTAATGTCCATGTCTACTGCCATCCTGATCCCGAGAATGCAAACCTCATATTCTACCATGTTATTCGTGCAACAAAATCTAATTTTTGCCGAGATTAGGTAATGTTGACCTGTTTCTGAAACTAGGACTGCTTTAATTCTGACTCTTTTGAAGTTTGTTGTTCCATCGAAGAACATCCTCCATCTATCATATGGTTCTAAGATGTCCTCTCCCGCAAACAACACCTCTTCATCAGGAAAGTAGGTATTGAGCAGCGTGTAATCTTAATTCACTAGATTTTATGCGAGGTGATCAGACAAAGCTTGTCCTCTGACGGCTTTTTATGTCACGTACACAATGTCAAACTCACACAACAAAATCTGCCATTTTGCCAATTTTCCAGTAGGCATTAGCTTCTGAAAGATGTACTTGAGTGGATCCATTCTCCAAATTAAGTACGTGGTATACGCGTACAGGTAGTGCCTTAAATTTTGCGCAATCCAGGTCAATGTACAACATATCCTCTCCGACAATGTATACCTAGCTTCATACGGTGTGAACTTCTTACTCAGGTAGTAAATGACTTGCTTTTTCCTTCCTGTATCATCATGCTGCCTTAACATACATCCAAAGGCATTATCCATAATGGATAGATATAACAACAACGGCTTTCTCGGTTCTGGTGGAACCAATACTGGTTGTTTAGACAAATACTCCTTGATTTTGTCAAAAGGCTCCTGGCATTCTTCAGTCCGTCTAGTGGCGACATTTTTCTTCAACAACTTGAATATTGGTTCACAAATTATTGTGGACTGAGCTATGAACTGACTAATGTAACTGAGTCTTCCCAAGAAGCTTATTATGTCCTTTTTGGTCTTAGGAGGTGGTAAGTCTTGGATTGCTCTTATCTTGGATGGGTCCAACTCTATACCTCTCCTACTAACAATGAATCCCAATAACTTTCTCGCGAGAACTCCAAAGGCATATTTAGCTGGATTCAACTTTAGGTCGTACCTTTGCAGCCTTTCAAAGAACTTTCGTAAATCATCCAAATGGTCCAAACTCTTTTTAGATTTGATGAAGACATAATCCACGTACACCTCAATCTCTTTGTGCATCATATCGTGGAAAAGAGTGATCATGGCCTTCATGTACGTTGCACCAGCATTCTTGAGTCCAAATGGCATTACCCTGTAGTAGTATACTCCCCACGGAGTGATGAAGGCTATTTTTTCTGCATCATTCTTATCCATCAAAATTTGATGGTATCCTGCAAAAAAATTAACAAATAATTGCAACTCATGTTTCGCGTAATTATCAATGAGAATGTGAATGTTTGGGAGAGGGAAATTGTCTTTTGGACTAGCTTTATTGAGATCCCGATAATCTACACATATTCTTATCTTCTCGTCCTTCTTTGGTACGGGCACAATGTTGGCCAGCCAGGTGGGATAAGTTGTGACCCTCACGACGTTGGCTTCTATCTACTTGGTCACCTCCTCCTTGATCCTCAAACTTAAATCGGGCTTGAATTTCCTTGTCTTTTGCTTCACCGGTAGACATGCGGGGTTGGTTGGCAGTCGATGTGAGAAGATATCGGTGCTTAAACCAGGTATGTCATCGTAAGACCAAGCAAATACATCAATATATTTCTTGAGCAGACTTATCTATTCTTGCTTCCTTTCAGCCGCCAAGTATATGCTGACTCATGTTTACTTTGCCGTTTCTTCATCACCCAAATCGACGACTTCAGTTTCGTCCATATTAGGCTTTTTCTGACTCTCAAGTTTCTCGATCTCCTGAGGCAGGTTTTTAGGCATCATGTTTTCATCGTACTTCTCGTAATCTTGTTTATCGCGTGCATTTTGCTCAACGGATTCATTACATGTCATAATCGTAGAATGATGATTTTTATTAACATTTGCGCTGAAAAGTAAAAGAACGAGTAAAGTAAATAGATATTGAAAATAGGAAAATAATTTTTGAAAATAAGGACTTTTATTAATAAAAACGCTGGGCTTTGACAAGAGGCAAGTGGCAAAAGAGCTTCATCATGGTTCAAGCCTCGATTGGTCATGCAAACAAAATAATAATTTTTTAAAAAAATCAACAACAGTCCCACACTACCAAGACTCCTGACGGAACATGGATGGGCTGATGGTCCAGTTTTGCAAGGCTTCTCTAGGCTCGGCATCATGGATGGTGAGCTTCTTGAAATCTATCTCTGATTTTTCTTCGATCACAGGCACAAACAAATTTCCTATTCCTTCTGTGATATCTTCATCATCTGTTTGTTTTGAAATTGGGACCTAGGCTGGCATAAATACCGTCATTCCAAATCCTTTATTGCAGACTACTCTAGAAATGGGCTCATATCCAAGCCCTGTAGTACCCTTCTGCTGCTTTAATTAGATTGGCTCGACTATACCATCGGCTCTGGGTCCTAGTCCTATGTTGGACTGATACCCATATTTTTACATCTTCAACGCAACCATCTTTTCAGCATTCGACATTTTTGTTTCAGCTGGCATTGCCTTCTCATTGATCCTTGCAGCTTACATGATCTCCAGAGTATGGAAAGTGGCTCCATCTAACTCCTCGGTGACTGGGACTGAATTGATAGAATGAATGGGATGACTGAGTTCTCCATGGACAGTTACTTCTGTATGACCCAATTCAAACTTCACGCAATGATGGAGAGTGGAAGAAATGACTCTTTCTATATGGACCCATGGCCTCCCCAACAGCAGGTTATAACTAGATGACACATCCATGACCTGAAATAGGATAGGAAATTCTGTTGGTCCTATCTGCAGTGTTAAGTAAATTTCCCCGATGATACTCCTTTGCGACCCATCAAAGGCTCTAACCTTAACCCGACTCTCCCTTACATCTTCTATATTCACACTCAAATCCATTAGAGTAAAGAACGAACAGATATTGCAACCCAAACCACCATCGATCAAGACCTTGTTCACAATCTTGTCATGATATCTGGCTGCAATATGAAGCACTTTGTTGTGTGCAGCCCCTTCTGACGGTAACTAATCATTATGGAAAGAGACTTTATTTGCCTCTACCACTCGCCCGATTGTTGTGGCCAAAGTTTTTCTAGTTGTATCCTTTGGTATTCTAATCCCAAATAACACTTCCATCAAAGCATTTCTATGGGCTTCAGAACTCATAAGCAAAGACATGACGGATATATGGGCCGGTGTCTTCTTGAGTTGATCCTCGACTGAATAGTCCTTGCGCTACATTTTCTTCCAAAATTCTACAGCTTCAGTATCTGTGATATTTCTTCTCGGGTTTTGATCTTTCCCGAGAACTCCACGATTTGGTTTCTCTAGAGCATAGCACCTTCCCGACCTGGTCATCCTTTGAGCCGCAACAGCGTCTATCATTTTCTCTTGTTTTCAGCTCGATAGTCCCACGAGACTGCCTTAGTGTTATAGTCGATCCTCTCAGTGGCTAAATTGGTCACTATGACTCTCGACAGATAGGTCTGAACAGTTATAGGCTCCCACTGAACTGTGATAAATGGCTATGATGGGAATACAGTGGCAATTTCTTCTGCGTTCCATGTGGTCATAATAGTTTCTTTCAAATCATACTCCTCCTCTAGAGTAATCATATTGACTTCCCGATGTCCATGATTTGGCAAGGGGTTATTGTTTACATTAGGAGCTGCGGCGGTGTATTTGATGATACCCTTTTTTATTAGAGACTCAATTTGATTCTTCAAGCTGTAACAGTCTTCCGTGTTGTGTCCTGTGTAATAGGCGCACTGCTTTCTACCATCAAAGTTTTAAGAGTTCGGATTAGGGGCCTTTCTCTCAATTGAATGCAATAAACCGACAGCCCTCAACCTTTCAAATAACTAGGCTAAAGGTTCTGTAATCGGTGTGTAGGTGCGGGTATTTCTGGCTTCAAAGTTTGGACGTAGTTTGGGTGCATAGGTTGGTCTATTTTGGTGAGCTGGAGCTTGGACATGGGCATATGGTCTTGGTGGATTTTGGTATGCTGGAGCTCGAGGTGGATTATAATGCGGTTGAGTATTGTACACTGGGACGTGTACAATAAATTAGGGGTTGTTAGGGTAATGATGGGAAGAGTTTCCAGGTCGGTAGTATGGTGTGACGGCTGAGACATTTGCTCTCTTTTTCTTTTTACCATTAATGGAACTAGTCTGCATAGCTTTACTCACAACTTGCAATACATCCATAGATTGGATCTTCCTCGACTTGATGCCTTCTTCTATAAAATCTCCCATTTTGACCAATTCTGCAAACTTTTGGCCCATCATCGACATCATCTTGTCAAATTAAACACCCTCTTGTGCTCGGATAAAATATTTGGAGAGCTCACTTTCATCCAGTGGAGGCTGGATCCTTGCAGCCTCGGTCCTCCAACGCCATGCATATTCTTGAAATAATTCGGATTACTTCTTCTGTATGTTAGCCAGTGAGAACTTATCTGGGGCAATCTCAGTGTTAAATCTGAAATGACTCATGAAATTCTCATCCATTTCCTGCCAGTCACACCACTTACGAGGGTCTTGTTGGGTGTACCAAGTCAAAGCTTCTCCCGACAAACTCTGAATGAATAGCTTCATTCTCAACTTCTCATTCCTTCTTTCCCTGACCAACTTGTCGTAGTAAGCCCTCAGGTGTGCATTCAGGTCACCCTTTCCGTCAAGCACATCGAACTTTGGTGGTTTGTATCCCACTGGCATGTCGATGTATGGATGAATGCATAAGTCGTCGTAGTCCAAACTTTCAGTCCCTGGTGACTTGCATGTTTCTGAATGCTCTCTTTAGACTCTTAACCTGAGGTGCTATCGACCCTTCTTCACTTGATTGGACATCTTTTCCTAACCCTGCATACTGGTCAGCCTCATATGAAACCTTAAAAGTTGCAGACATTGCTAAGGGAGGAGTTTCGGTAGCGTATACAGGTAGAACTGGTATCTTACAAGTGACATATTCCTCGGGTATGTGCTGCATCTCTGGATGGATCAAAACAGTAAAGTTGTGAGTAGGAAATGGATAACTAGGTGCCGTTCCGGCAGTGGGTTGGAAAACAGGAGGTGCTTGAGCAAGCGGTATACTTGCTTAGTTAGCGAAAACGCCTGGAGGTAATTCAATACTTAGAGCCTGCGACTGAACGGGAAAGCTAGGTATTGTAAGCTTGGTTAGAGCCCGTATTTGACGGAGTTCTTCTTTTAGGACCTCAATTTCCTGTGCCATATTTGCCATTTGATCATCATTCTGAGTATCTGACGGCCTTTTAGAACTCTTGGTGTCATCCACTAGGATCATCGCGGCCTTGTCTCAATTAGTCATTTTGTCTTTCAATCGAAGGTTGTATGGGTATTCCGCCAGTTTTCCAGTCAACACAAATCAACTTTTTTTTCTTTTATCGGGGATTAATAAACAAAAGAAAGGAAGAAAAGAAAAAAGCAAAAGGAAACTATGTTAGTTTGGGCAATAATGAAAATGTAACAAGTAAGTAACATATACATACACCAAGTTGGCGACATCCAAACGCGTCCTAATATGGAGCCTCTTTTTGCCAGAGGTAGGCCTACGTTACAATAACTTTGATGATAAACGGTCTATTTATACACATTTGGATTTGAGAATAATCCCAACTTTCATTGAACAATGGTGTTTCAAAAAGTTACATAAAAAAATATCAACGACAGCTTGAAAGAAAGTGAAAGATAGCCGTAAGGACTTACAATGGGGTGGGCCACGTGGCTCTTTTAAGGGAATATAAAAAATACAATAGGAAAGGAAGTCTAAGGCCAGGTGGCATCATCATCATCACCTCTGCCCTCATCAAAATAGGATTTTAGATGGTACTCCGGGGATCCCTCTAAGTCATGATCAGGTGCCAAGTCTACATTCATCACCCCTCCGTCTTCGGGATCATAAATGTTGGAGCATATCTCCGAGCCTTACTGAGGGTCTTCTTCAATCCATTTTGGGTCTTCCTTAGGGTCTTCTTCAGGTTCTTCCTCTGGGTCCTCTTCAGGGTCTTCTTCTTCTCCCTCCTCCTCTGGATCTTCTTCAGGATCCTCCCCGATCACTGGAATTAGATAATCAACAGAACCTGGGATTATTTGGTTATACATGGGTGTAGTGAGATCCATGTGGGGAAGTACCTCTCTCTTAACCCATTGGACCCACCAAGGGTTTATGAGTCCTCAAAAACCATCTTTGCTCGGTCTGGCTAGTGAATCACGACGGTGCGCCATGCATAATATTTTGATGTGCACCATTTCTCTTCTTCTATCTTCAACATAACCATGTAATCCCACTCCATTTACAGGTTGGCCACTCGTGCAGCTGGAATTAAAGTACCATAACTGTCTTCATGAAGTACCATGGTAGACCAAAATGGGAAATCCTGGATGACGCCAAATTATCTAAGAACCTACAAAGGTGTATATGGTTGGATACAACGTAGCCCAATCAGCTCAATAAAGTACAGATGCCTAGTTCTGATGAAGGAATATCCCCCCATCCAAGAGTACTTCCATTGGATGGAATCCCCAGTAAGATTGGTTAAAAACTCGTGTCACTCCTCTTCCTAGTTGGCCCGATCCAATACCTTAAGCGATCCTCATGACTTTGGATCCGGCTGCGTGCATCGATTGTATAGTCCATCTGTGGAAGGCGATGATAGAAGTGTTCTATTGCCCAGATCTGTAATAGTAGATTGCAACCCCCAAAGAATTCATGTCCCCTAGAGCAGGCGGATAACGACCGGAATACCTCTGCAAGTATCGTGTGCACTAAAGTGAGCCTCTATGGATCTGCAAAGACATTCATTACCACCGGCAGAATATTAATGTCAACATAATATCGTCTCATTGGGAAAATCATGATTCCCAAAAATGCCAAGACGAATACCCTTGGTCGCATATGCACCCATTGTCTGCGGGTGCAAACAAACTCATTCCTGTGCTCGTCATAATTCTCCATGCGGCCGAATCTTTTGAAAAGGTAATCTAGTTTTACCTTTCCATCCTCCACGTTCCTTAGTGAATAAAATATATCCAATCCCAAAATCCTCAAGAAATCCTCCCTCCTTACAGGTGACGGGAGTACCGGCAGCTTCCCTTGAAGCGACAACTCAGCAAATTTATTGACTTCCTCCAGGGTAGGGGTGATCTCGAAGTCCAAAAACTTGAAGGTCACTGTGTTTGGTCCCAGATCTCCATCAATAGTGTAATGAGGGTCTTATTAGCTCGAACCCTCATTAATGGCAATAGAGCACCCAAATATTCCTGAACTTTTGCATCACGTGCCATACAAATATTTCTCCACCAATTCTGTAGGCTATCAGGGGCAGAGATGACCATTTGGATGTTTGGAAAATTTTGATTGATATTCATCCGGCAGGAAAAAAAAGAAGGTATAGTAAGTCGTTTATCTCAAATCCATCATGTGTTTTAGTTTAGATCGTCAACATCAATCATCACACAAAAATATGTCGATAGGTTGGTAACCTTTGACAAAAGGGTGGTTTTCTAATTGCGATGACGATGCCTTGGACCGTCACGCCTAAGGTTTATGCGACATGACCTATTTCTAGAGTAAGATTTTTTTCTAAATGTTTGAGAGTGGGACTGAATAGCTGCGAGAAGGTGCACTAACCTAATTGCACTAACTCTGAAACTAAGGAATCCAAAGAAGGTTTGGGGGAGTGTAGATACACCCCCCGCATGAACCACAATATGTAAATTGTGTTCGGCCAAAGACTCGATAGGAAAATGCAAGTGATAAAGCGGTAAAAAGTAGTGTTATACAAACAAATAAGGAACACAAGTTCGGATTTGGCTTGCGTCCTTTCACAGAAAGCATGATATAAAGATAGGTAAGTAAATAGCATAATAAAGTATGAAAAATTCTAAACTAAGAATATTAAGGCTAAACCTAAGTTCGTAATATCCTCAGCAGAGTCGCCATTCTGTCGCGCCCTCTTTCGAACCGGTCGAAACAACACACAACGTATGGTGGAGGGTCGTGATTCTTGGGATTGAAAATTTATTTTTTAGAGTCGCCACCTAACTTTTTAGGAAAAATTATTTTTTATTATAAAACTTTGTTTTAGTCTATCAAAAATATTTTGAGATTATGGGTAAGGGTTTTGGTTACTCGAGGGGAAGGTATTAGGCACCCCTCAGAGTCTATTCGAAGATAGTCCTTACACTTAGTTTAGGAAAATATTAGGGAAAACTTTTATTTCGTTATTTGTTTAAAATAGTGATAAGAAAATTTTTGTTATTATTTATTATTCAAAAGAAAATTTAAAGTATATCAAACATGACGCTACCACGTACAAAGAAAGTAATGCAGTTATCACAAAATATACATGTATTTTAAATATGAAAAGGATGATAATATGATTTTATGTATTATAAAATTTAAAATCTTGTAATTCTATAGGAGAAATTGGAAAGATATGTGTATTTAAATAGTTAATTATAATTATTTATGGAGTAAATAAAGTATCTTATGGCATGAGAGTTTATTTGTGAAACGTACTTTCAAGAGTGTAAAAAATAAATGTTGAATTATAGATGTGTCGAAACTATGTAAAAATAATAGTGATAATAATAACAATTATGATAATAATAATAATAGTAGTAATAATAATAATGATGATAATAATAATGAATTAAAATAATGATGATAGTTTCGGTATGACAATAATAATAATAATAATAATAATAATAATAATAATAATTGAAATTTACAAATGTAATGGTGTAAATAATAACGGTAATAATAGATATGCTTTAAAATAGTTGTTGTGAAAACAATATGATGTACCTTATACGTGGTAGTGAAAGAATGTATGTACCTCGCGTTTTCTAATCTTTCGAGAATCTGAAAACTCGAAGAAACATTAAAAGTATAAATAAAGCTTAAACATTAGAGTTATATACTAAAAAAGGTTAAAATTGATGAATAGACTCTTTGAAAAAAAATTTAAAATTTGGATAACTTTCTTGATTAAGTTAAAACTGAAAATTTATTTATCTTTTATTATATTTTAAAGAAAAATGTGAAGGTTGCTAATCTTATTTAAGATATTAGTAATGAGTTTTTTTTTTTTCAAAAAGTTAACCGATTATAATATATACCCCATGTTATTTGCGAAAGTCGAAATGTTAAAACTACTTCTAAAGGATCAACAAATAACAAGATAACATAAATTTAATAACTAAGTAAAGTTATCTAAAAATAAATTCAATAACAAGAGTTAGTATCATTGTAAAACTCAACATGACAAGTATAAATCAAATTCAGAGAAGATAAGAGATACTAGACGCCATTTAGGAGTTTGGGCTTATAATTTGCGCTACTCCGAAAGTTCTGCGGTCCTAGTAGCATTTGACCCGATACTTGGATCGAAAAATAAGTTTCGTTATGAAACTCCCAACTTCCGAGATCACATGTAACACAAAAAAAGGGTAAAAGATTAGTACGTCGACAAAGAAATGATACATGCGAGTGCGCAAAGCAATAAAAATGTATAAAAGGATGGATATTCCAAATAAGTAAGCATACGTCTATCTATAAATATTTTAGAAACAAAAAAGGGGGTTCGCACCTTGTTCGGTGTAGCAAAACTGGGGTTTTCACGTCAAGATTCCATCGACTTCAAACTCAAATCGAAACACCAACTTTAACACCAAACTGAAAAGAAAATCAGCTATTGCAATACTAGACCTTGCTAAGATTTTCGAAACAGGCTGCTTTCTCTCTTTTCTTTCAATTTTTTTTTCTTGTTTCGAAGTTTCACCCCCTAAGCCTTTCTCCCCTCTTGATTTGTTCTCTTTTTTTTTTTTGCTTCTGTTCTCTCTCTTTTTCCACCCTTTCTTCGCTCTTTTTTCACTCTTTTTTCGCTCTTTTTCCACTCTCCCCTCCATGGAAAAGAAAGACCAATATTTATAGGCACAAATCCGGACTTGAAGTCCGAATTTGAAACCTCATAATAAAAAAATGGGAAGAAGGAGGAAATTTGAATTTATGATGAATCCCTTCGTACCTCAGCTCTTCTAGGTCATTAATGATGGATTCAAAATGAAAAATAAATTGTTGCATCATTTTGGGACTGTTCTTTCTGTTTTCTTCAGATTTGCAAGCTGGACGTTCAGAAAAAGGGGAGACTTTCTGGCAAGTGTGGCAGCCGCGTCTGCCATGGCCACAGGCTACGGCGATTTAGGTTTTTTTGGTTAAAGGGATGGAAGAGATAGGTGGAGAGGAGAGGGAGGAGAGGGGGGTCGGCTATAGTTGTAGTTTTGAGAAATATGAGATGGTGATGTAACGCTATTTTTTTTGGGGAAAGGGTTAACGCATTTTCTGGTTCTTTAACAGGCGTGGGAGCTGTGCATTTATTGCACTGATCTCCTAAAATTTGACTTGTTTTGATCCGTCCTATTAAAGATCGGACAGTTTTTTTAAAAAAACACCTTATTAAAATAAATAATAAATAAGAAAATATTTATATATATCTATATGTAAATAGATATATGACAAAAGTTGATTCAAAATTGATTATTTTTTATCCGTTCGGTTATTTAATCAGACGGATTTTATATATATATATATATATATATATATATATATATATGTATATATGTATATATATGGAAACTTTGAAATTTGGGTTAAAATTGCAGTGACGGGCTAGATTGAAAAAAGGTGAAATGAACATGAAAATTGTACTAAATTTTGGGCTGATTTTCAGACTTTTGTTTGAAAATTTATAAAATGAGAGCTGGGCTCAGATAAAATAAAAATGAAATTGGATTATTGCTAGTCCAAATGCTCCTTTTTTGCTGAAATTAAATTTATCAATGCTTCCTTTTATTCTAAAAATTATTTTTTAGTTTTAACATATATAAATTACAAACATAATTCTTAAAGTGTCCAATTTAATATCTCCATTTTTTTTGCGATTTAATATTAACAAACTACAAGCATATATATGTGCGTGTAGAAAATAAGAATATAATATATATAAAAACAAGAATATGAGAAAGTATATGTACATCTTATAAAATATATATTTTATGTAATAAGAATATATATATAACTATGGTCGCAATATCGCCCTAAAATAAAAGATTAGAAAGAATGTAAATGTGAATATCAAAAGATATATATTTTTATTCGTTAAAATATTTAATTATATTTAATAAAAATATTTTATATTATGATAGAAAATAAATTTCTCTTTAAAAGAATGTAGAAATAGAAACAAAAATACGAATTTTATTTTTTAATATAATTTTGAAAATTATTTAGGGTCGAGGAGCATCGGTAAAACAATTAAAGAAAAAAGTGTGAGTCAAAATTAGGTGTCAACACCAAGTATGGTTGACCCTTTTTCTCCTTTTACTCTATAAAGAAAATTCTAATGAAATTTCTTCTTGCGGATTTTTTCATTCTCGTGTAGAATGTCCTGCGCTGCGATTTGTAATTAAATAACTAGAATAGCAAAGAAGAACTTAAAGATAAAGTCCCCTTAATTAATCAAACCCAACAAAAATAATTAATAAAATGTCAAATTGGGCATCTTAGTTACTAACTAAGAGCTATTTGGTACTAGGGATGAGAAATAATTAATTTCGGATTAATTTTAAGATGAGTTTATTAATTTCATGTTTGGTTAGAAAAAATTGCAAGATAACTTATCTCATATTAGTTATCCTAAAAATAATAGTGTTATTTTAATCATACATTAAAAGTGAAATAACAATTCCAAAATAATTAATCCCTAGATAATTTATTCCGAACCAAAGCTGCACTAACATAATTATTATAATCATCTAGCCCGAGCTTGAATGTGCATAAGCTTGATTTTTATATGAAAATTAGTTACTTCCTTCGTTTCGTTTTAGTTGGTCCTTTTTCTAAAAATATTTGTTTCAATGTAGTTGTCTCTTTGATGAAATCAAGAGGATTTATTATGTTCTTCCAATGTTACTCTCAACATTAAATGATTAAACAAAGGGTATTTACTCAAATTCATATTTTCAATGTATAATTAATAGGATTATTTTAGTAAAATAAGCCTCTATTAAATAATTTCTTAAAAGGTATGACAAGTCAATAAGAGCCAATTAAAACGAAATGGAGGGAGTAGATCATGAACTTTCACAATTAATTAGGAAAAGTTTTTCTGATGAACCAAATGGATGACAAAGCAAAAACACACAGCAAACACGACCTGTTCAAAGTTCAACAATATCCAAGTCAATAATAATAATTAACATCTCAACGAACACCTCAACGAACTCATATGAACACTCCTGAGCTCAAAGACAATCAATCTCTCAATGTACATGTTGATGTTATTGATCCATTTTTCTTACTGCCATATAAAGTATATGGTCGATAGAATAAGAAAAGAAAAGGCAAAAAGCACGCTAAATTAAGAGATAGGAACTCCCAAAAAGGCCAAGACCATATAAGGAGTTAAAATTCTCTTCGCCCACTGATGTGGGACTCAATTTAATGTAAAGTAGAAAACTAGAAATTCAATTTTAAATTTTAAATCATTAAATAAAAAAAAAAAAAAAACAACGACTAAGGAGTGAATGAATTTGGGGAATTTTATTGATTGCAAAATGATTCAAAATTTATAATTTACATGAATGAAAAATCTATAAATTATGCATCATTTTTTCCAACTCATTCATGTTAATATTAATGGGAACTTACATAGGATAGTCGAAATCAACGGGGGCAAAACCATGCATTGGACTTGATTCTGCTGAGTTCTCCCGTGAAGTCATAATTTCTTCAAGTTTCAGCTCGTCGCTTGGCTCCGGTTCCATTCCTTGGTTTCTTCTTTCCGCTCTAATCCAATCTCTGAGGCAAACTAAAACATTCATTGCGTTGCTTTCCAATGAGTGTCGGTTGTCTCCAAGATGCTGTCGTCCCTGACTGAAGGCGCTCTCTGATGCAACGGTTGACATTGGAACATTCAAGATATCTCTAGCTAATCTTGAAAGTACAGGATATTGTGATTCATTATTCCTCCACCAATCCAGCGTGTTGATCCATCGTCTGCGATCCTCTGGTGCCGTCCGAAGATAATATTTCAGCTCTTCTCGATAAGTTGATGTGTAAGCTCTCTCATCAACACTGTTCCAACAATTTAAATCATAAAACGAATCAGATAAACCACTATGTGCCGGCCTTTTAGAAGATGATGGCTCCTCGGGAGGATGAGGAGCGACAGTTGGAGTGATATTTGTAGGTACGGCTGAATCAAATAAATCAGCATAGTGATTATATAATTTTTCTATATAATCCTTTGCATCAGCCGTAGCCGTCCACAAATCAGGCTGTACTTGTTCAGAATCATGGTTAGTATTTATTTCTAAGTTAGTATAAATAAGAGTACTAAAGTGACACATATGATTATATTTCATGCACGGATTTAGCATAGCACCAACCAAGTAAATAGGGGGAATCGGGAAAAAATATTTTTTAAATTTCGTAAACATGGCGCCAACAACTTCTTTATAACCTTCTTTATTTTTATATTATTGGAGCAAACCAGAAATATCGACTATATATGCCAAAATATTACAAACAGTAGAATAGTAAGCACCGAAAAATTCAATCGTAGCTACATAAAATTTTTCTAAAAACTTAACAAGATCATTAATTACAACCCAATCAGAATTATGTAGCATCCAATCAGCAGAATCAGCAAATGAACCGCAATGTTGGTTAAAAGCTAGTGTAATAGGAATTCTATATTTATAACAAGTTTTTAAAAATTCATACGTAGAATTCCATCTAGTATCAACTTCCTCAGGCATCAAAATCGGTGTAAGTCCATTTTCTTGACATTTAAATTTAAATTCTTTAATTCTCGATCTACGATTATTTCCTTGAATAAAACCAACGGCAAGACGAATTTTTTCAATATAAAGCTCAAAAAAGTCAAGACCATCTTTTACAATTAAATTATATATATGACATGCACACTTAATATGAAAAATTTCAGGCAAGGACGGAGATAGCGTAGATTTTATTTTTGTTATAGCAGTCTTGTTGTTAGAAGCATTATCAAAAGCAATACATAAAATTTTATTTTCTATACCATAATATCCGGCAATTTTAACAATAGAATCAGCAATTGTCCAGTATGTTTACGATCTTCATCATATAAAAAAGCAAGAATACGTTTTTGCATCACGAAAATGACAAGTAACGGTTAAATAATCATTTTTATTTACAGCACGACCAAGATCAGAAGTTAGGGACAGTCTACATTGAATATTTTTTAACAATATTGATAAATAAAAACAATATTGTGAATGGAGTCTAAAAATATCAGACCGACAAGTAGTTCTAGGAATACCATTAAACATAGGATTATAAATTGCTTGTACATAACGAATAAAAGCATCAGAAGAAGGAAAACTAAAAGGCAAACAACCCACAGCTACCATTTTAGCTATTTCTTCCCTGTCCCTCAATTTATTATACTTTTTCGCTACTTGATCGGTTGTTGGGTCCATTCTAGTTTGCGTTGACCCACCAACATCCCCACCACCTTTTGCAATATTTAACTCTCTTTTGTGATCTTCAGCTATATGTCTCATTAACGTACCCGTACCCCCTTGCTTACCTCCACTTCTATGCTTATATATTTGTTGATAAATATTGCACTGCACCTCAATATCTGATATACGTTCAAAAAATTGCCATGCAATACTAGTTCTTTTACGAGGTTTTGGGGCACTGGGAGGACGGGAAGGGAGATTAACTGATTCAGATCTAACGTTAGCATCTCCTACTGCGGGTGTTTCAGCAATATTTTCATCATCTTCGTCTAAATTAACTGCATCTACTTCATTTTCTTCTTCTATACCGTAATTTTCCTGAGCTTCTACATAATCCATATCGTGAGCACCTACACCTATTTCTTCCTCAAAAGGTGTACCAAGCAGTACCGGAGGCGAAGGCACACGGGTAGATCTATTACTTGAACTACCTCTACCGCTAGTAATTCGCTTTTTACTACCACTACCGCTTCCGGGACAAAATTTTTTAACACCTTTAGCAGCGAGGTTTTTTAATTTATCCATAATATAAATTAAATTAAACTAAAAATATTCAAAATACACAAATATAATAAAATTAAATATTAAACAATTAATACAATAAATAAAAATTAAACGTAAGAGATGGAACGACAATACCAAATTTTGGAAGTATCCGAAGATTGCGACTTTAGAAACTTTCGCTCGTACTTTGTAAACGAAAAATTAAAAAATTAAAGTAAACACTTTAAGAAATTAAATATATTGAATATTTGAGAATTGAGAATTGAGATTTGAGAGAGAATGAGATTTGAGAGAGTGAAAAATTGTGTGAAAAATGATTTGAAGTTGTAGGGTATTTATAGATTTTTTTTAGGGATTAAAAAATATTTTTCAAATTTTTTTTTTTTTTTTTTTTATTAAATGGGCCGAAACTAGCCGTTTGGACCCAAAAACGGCTATATAGCCGTTGGGCCAACGGCTAGTTTGGCCCCAAAACCAAAAATTTCTTTTTTATTTTTTTTATTTTTTTGGGCCGGGCCGGGCCGGTTAACCGACGGGCCTGGACCGGACTTGGTCCGGGCCGGGTTAACCGGGCCCATTTGAACAAAAAAACCGGCCCGGGACCCGGAACCCTAAATCCCTAGGGCTTACCGGGCCGAGTTAACTAGTCGGGCCGGGTCGGGCCGGCCCGTGTGACACCCATAGTCCAAATACGAATTTCAAATTAAACTTGATAGATTCAATTTTAAGGGTTTTTAGTGCTCATTACACCTTTGAATTTATGAATTCAGAATTTAACATTCGTTAAATATTAGTTGATTTTTACATATAATATGGTACACTTCAAAAATGCTGAGTTCAATAGGTTGAATCTATACATAATAAGAGCAATGCATCCGCCTACGCCTAAGTCCTAAGAGAAAGAAAGACATATCTGCATAAAATGTTTTCCTATTAATGTAAGATTACACTTCTTCCGTTAGAAAATTACACAGTATATAAAATTGTATTATTTTTATGTATATGTAATAGATATCAAATTTCTCAACTTTACTTTGTATTTACTTCTTTATATTTTGAATTGACTCCACCATTAGTGACAAGCCTTTGGCTACCTCCCGGAAATTTCATTTCATACGAAAAAAATGTAATTAGTGAAATGAGCAGCCTTAAGATTATTGTAAAATTCAAGGCAACTTCCTAAAGTATATAGTAGCATCATGGTCAAAGTGTCCCAAGAAATTTAAAATAACACATGAAATAAAAGCAGAAAAAGTTAATCACTATTGCAGCCATGACCCATGAGCAACCACCAATTGGAGCCTTGTATTCTAGTCAAGATGGGTCCTTTTCCAATTTGTCTTGATCCCAAAATCCCCTTTGTGGGTAAGATGGTTCAACAAGGAACTATGGCTCATAAGGTAGACTTGGACTCTTGGACTTTTCATGGAGACTTGGAATTAACATGTGGGGGCATGCAGAACAATTATTTAAATTTCCTCATTGTATAGTTATTATTCCTACTCTCTTGATGATTTCTTCTCCTATAAATACCCTTTCAAACCTCATACTTATACATCAAGTGATCAAACATTAATTCATCTCTTTAATCTTTTGTATTCACTCACATTCTATTTATTCAATACTTAAACCAAGAAAATAAGATGGAGAACTTCCCAATTATCAACTTAGAAAAGCTCAATGGAGCTGAGAGAGCCAACACCATGGGAATGATTAAAGATGCGTGTGAGAACTGGGGCTTCTTTGAGGTAACTAAAGTTTGCATAAACATATTTCACTCTCTCAGTTTCAATATATGTGTCTTACTTAGTCGGTTTTAAAATGGATGTTACTTTCTATATTTTGCATTATAACTCTTTAATTTCATGTTTAAGACCATATGATCTAAATGGCATTTTGGTATATTAACATACATATCTTTAATTAGTTTTACACCACATTATTCTAACTATCTTCTTTACTTTCTTACATTACGGGTCCGGTCAAACTGAAACGACATAAAATGAAACACGGGAATAGTAATTTTTAAGTTTGTATGAAATCTTGCACATTGATGTATTTTGTTTGTTTATGTCATTATTGCAGTTGGTGAACCATGGGATTCCACATGAAGTAATGGACACAGTTGAAAAATTGACAAAGGGACATTACAAGAAGTGCATGGAACAAAGGTTCAAGGAATTGGTGGCCAGCAAAGGACTTGAAGCTGTGCAAGCTGAGGTTACTGATTTGGATTGGGAAAGCACTTTCTTCTTGCGCCATCTTCCTGTTTCAAACATCTCTGATGTACCCGATCTTGATGATGAATACAGGTATATACATGTAGAGTGTAGACGGACACATAATTTAAGTTATATAAACCAAAAGTATAACTAATTATATTAGTTATCATAACATTTACTTATAAGTTAGTAACTACTTTATCAGTGAACTGATTGCGTAAGAATATTTTATACCATCGTTGCATAAAACTTATATTTGACATTGACTAGGAAGGACAATTAATTATAAAGTACCTAACTTAACATGCACAAGACATGACAGATGACACCCTTCCTATTCATATATCATTTTGGCATGTTCCTCACATGTATGGTGGATTGAGACTAGACAAAAGATATAGAAGTACAATGATATATGTACTTAATAAAGTTTCTTATCAATGTTGCCCCAAATGATGCAGAGAGGTCATGAGAGATTTTGCAAAAAGATTGGAGAAGTTGGCTGAGGAGTTACTGGACTTGCTCTGTGAAAATCTTGGGCTTGAAAAGGGTTACTTGAAAAAGGCCTTTTATGGGACAAAAGGTCCCAACTTTGGATCTAAGGTGAGCAATTATCCGCCATGCCCCAAACCCGATTTGATTAAGGGACTCCGTGCTCACACAGATGCCGGTGGCATAGTACTTCTCTTCCAAGATGACAAAGTGAGTGGCCTTCAACTCCTCAAAGACGACCAATGGATTGATGTTCCTCCTATGCGCCACTCCATTGTGGTCAACCTTGGCGACCAAATTGAGGTAAAAAGGAAAAATTTGCATTTGATATGACGGAAGTTATTTTTTCAAAAGGTGGAAATTGACTTGTATCACGTGTCTATTCTTTTTTCACCATAACTTAAGAAGTACTAAAAGGGTAATATTTATGAAATGTAAAAACAGGTGATCACAAACGGAAAGTACAAGAGTGTGATGCACAGAGTGATTGCTCAAACAGACGGGACTAGGATGTCACTAGCCTCATTTTACAATCCAGGAAGCGATGCAGTAATCTATCCCGCGCCAACTTTGGTTGAGAAAGCTGCAGAGGAAAGCAAACAAGTTTACCCAAAGTTCTTGTTTGATGATTACATGAAGTTATATGCTGGACTCAAGTTTCAGGCCAAAGAGCCAAGGTTCGAAGCCATGAAGGCCATGGAAGCTGAACTCAAAGTTGATCCAATTGCAAGTGCTTAAATTCCAAGTGTGATCAAGTGAAAAGATTGGAGTTCAAAAATAAAATGATTCATTTTACTAGTTTACAAATAGCTATATATACATAGGTATACACATTATTTCCTTTTTTTCTGCACGGTAGAATCAAGATATTCATAAATATTGTGCTTTGCTACATGTATAGGAGTAACGGTTGCATCTCAAAATAAATTGCCAAATAAAAGTTGCCTTTTAGGGCAAGCTTATATATATTATTTGCATTCTTCCGTTTCAGTTTTTCTCACTTCCTTATATTCTTCACTTTGTGATCACTTTTTCAATTGTTACTAATTATGGAGTGCCTAATTATATAATAACTAGGGAAATTAACCGCACTTCGTGCCGTGTTAAAAAATTAATTATTTTAGTTGATCAATTTTATATTCAATTTAGATTTATTTTCTAATCGTAATATTATAACTTGTTATAATTATATTATGAAGAATGTTTTGTTCCATAAAAGAATTTTTTTTTTAACAATTTAACATTTATTAAAGGATGGATAATATATTCTTTATCAATAAATTAAAATATATTCTCTAATAATAATTTTATGTCATTTCTATTGCGTATTGAATGATTTTTGAGATTTTAATTTGAAATAATGTACTTATGTGTGCTTATAAATGCACTAAGATGGTAAGATAATTTCTTATTCATTATATTTATAAAACAATTTCAATAGCGTAAATCTCTTTAAGTCGTCAACACTATATACTGATTAACTCCATATTACAACTACCTTAATGTGCATATTGCAATTCGCATCACAAAAAAATCATGAAAGTTCATTGTATAGAAGTTACATATGAAGAACATACACATGAACACACACACATACACCTATTTTTTCACTTTAATTATGAGAAAATAAATGAAAAAAGAAATACAAAATTAGTATATAATTTTTTAAGCTCTTGTTCGATGGCCTCTTTGACATACGATCAACCTTCAAAAGCCTATAAAATTTACAATAATAAACAAATCATGACAGTTCATATTATAGAAGCTACATATGGAGAACATAGCCATGAAAACTCACACGCGCACATACCTATTGCTTTTACGTTAACCATAAGAAAATGGATGAAAAAAGAAATACAAAATTAGTGTATAATTTTTTAATCTATTGTTCGATAGCCTTTTTGACAAACGATCAACCTTTCAAAAGTCTATAAAATTTACAATAATAAAAAAATCATGAAAGTTCATATTATAGAAGTTACATATAGAGAACATACTCATGAACATTGACACACACACACACCTAATTTTTTTTACGTTAACCATAAGAAAATACACGAAAAAGAAATACAAAATTAATGTATAATTTTTTTAAGCTCTTGTCCGATAGCCTCTTTGATGAACAATCAACCTTCAAATGTCTTCTTAATAAGCTTGAATTTAATACTATAAATAATAATATAGAAAATACTATTTCAGATATAAAATGCAAATGATATTCTTGAGTATGGATCTCATTAAATAAAATATTATGACTTTATATAGATGAAAATGGAGGAACATCATAAGTTATCATAAATTTTATAATTAAATAATTGGAGGTTATGAATATGAAAATATAAAAGTCATGAAGTTAATGATATTATTAAGAGTAGAAATTTTTTAATTATATATAGATATATATTTTACTTAATACAAATCAATTACATTAATTGTAAAGGAACATAAAAACAATTAACAAAATATTATGAGTTTGAAAATAAAATAAAATAAAAAAATAGTCTTCTTGAACATTAACTAATTGAGGGTTATGAATATGAAAGGCTTAAGAGTTATGGACATTACTAATATTTAAGAGTAGAAGTTATGTAATTGAATATATACACTCTTAAGTATATAAATATATTTTTATGTGAATTTTCATCAATTACGCATTTTCAGTCTTCTAAAAGTTTGATTTTTATATAATATATTCTATAAGTGAAACAATATTTTCATTTTTCTTAAAAGAAAGTAGAGAAAAAGAAAAGATTCCATAAAATTAAATTTATTTTCATGCCTAGTTTAGTAAGTTTTAAACTTGTTTATTATTTATATATATAACACAAATTTAATTATATGAATCTTAGATTTTTTATCTTATTTTATCCTTTTCATTTCTCTTTAAACTATATAAAATGTGAAAAATCAAAAACTACAATTTAGCGAATCAATAAACAACTTTCTTATGAATTAAAATGTCATTTAAAAATTATAAACTAATGTTACATTCTCACATTTTATCAAAAGATTTACTAATTGATGTACATAATTACGGAAGGATCCATAGATACTTTCTTAAGTAGCACACGTATACGTTTGCCTCCTTCCTTTTCTTTTATTTTAGAAAATAAACACTCTGGTCTAGACACACACATAATAAGTTGACATAACCAACGAAAAAAAAACAGAAAAATGGTTAAATAAATTAATATAAACTTTTGAAAATATTATATTATGAATTGAAGAGGAAAGAAGAACTATCATACATATAAATATAATTTCTCTCAAAAGAATTTTAAATAGTAATAGTTAGATTCTTGTAATCTCAATATCCTACTTCATTTGTATGTCAATCGAGCCTTACAAGAGTCAAAAAAAATAAAATTAAGTGTTGCATGAAATGAAAAAAAAAGGACAACTAAATTGTTAACTAAAAGTGCTAAGAGCAGTTGGATATGAAATTTAATAAATTAAAAATATCAAAAATATTGCACTTTGAACTATAGCTTGGCTGGTGGGACTTTTTTTTTGTTGCTATATGCTATGTCTCATACCCACAGTGAGATGAGGACAAAAAAAATTGTCATGATAGTAATCTTCTTTTCATCTACAGTAAAAACTTTAATGAGATTAAGATAAAGAGAAATACAAGATTGCAAAAAATTAATTAATAGACACATAACATAAAAGAAAATTGTTCAAATAAAGTAATACATACCTCTTTAGAAAAAATATAAAAATGTATGAAGTTTATTAATAGAATATGCATAGCAAAAAGAAATCTACTCTAAAAAAATAAATAAAGCTTAGAGAAGTGACTTTCAAAATGCACATACCTTGTAAGAAACAATTGTCATTGGACTTTTTCAAGAAACAATTGTCATTGTTTTCGACTATTTAAAGAAACAATTGTCATTAGATTTTTTAATGCAAAATTAAATAATTGGAGGTTATGAATATAAAAGGTTTTAGAGTTATGAATTTTATTAATATTAATTAAGAGTGTAATTTATTATGAACATAAAGAGATGTGAGTTATGAAAATGATTTTAAAAATAAAATAATTGAAAAAAATGAAAGAAAAACTCTAAAAAAAAAGAGAAAAAATATAAATAGAATCCTTGGCCAAAGAGAGGTGCCACATAGGCATATCTATAATCCCCTTTATATATATATATATATATATATATATATATATATATATTGATTTAGTCGTAAAATTAACACACATCATTTTCTTCATTTGTCACTTGGCAAAATGGGCACAGTGATATTGACTGAATTCTGTTGACCAAATTTGAGAAATATGAATAATTTGATCTAAAAATTACACAAATACACAACTTATGTTTTCAATAGTACAAAAAATCATCTCCCTAAACATATTACAAAAATTCCAACATATACACAGAATGTTATGTATATATAGGCTATGTTATGTATATTAATAGGGAGAGAGAGTAAAGTAATTATAAAGGTGCGAGAGAGTGTAACTACTTCTAAAAGGGTTGGTATTTATGTTATTTATACTAATTTGATTAAGACACACATAGAGAATCTTCCATAGACGAACACTATCTTACACACACTCTCACCTTCCTAAATTTCATTATTGTTCAATTAAAATAAACGAAATTCTTGTAACTATGTCAAATTCTCCCCCCTCAAATTTCACTTTCCCTGATTGAAGCTCCAACTATTATCCACCTTATCACAAACCAATACAAATACGAACTAAAAATTTCAAAATAATATGAAATTCAAAACAAATTGCACTACACATGTTTTCAAGCGCTTTTTTTTTTAAATATCCTTCTCAATAGTTAATGTCTTAAAATGAAGAGGGACAAATCGACGAAAAAAAGAAGGATCAACCCGTTCAGATAGGTCCAAAGAAAGACTATTCGCATCAGGTAGAGAGATTTTTTTCCTCTTCAAAACACATGAAAATGCGGGGACAAAGACATCCTCAGCAACTCTTTTAGAAACATATTTACAGTTGTCCAAAAATTTGCTCACACAAACTAGAATATTTTCTTGTACACGTATAAGATATTTTGTGCATAATGTTTGTATTGTTAGTTAGTGTTAATAGAAAGGGCATATTAGACTTTGTATAATTAATTATTTAGTTGGTTACAAAGTTAGTAACAAGTTAGTTATACACAATAGCCTACACTAGTGTAAATACTACTATTACTCAGTTTATTGATCAATAATGAAAATATTTCTTCTATTTCTTCTTCATACATCTTTTCTTCTCTGAATCATTTACTTCTCTGTTGTTAATTCTGTATTACTTAATATAGTATCAGAGACAGAAGCTGCTAATTGACAGCTCTTCGATTCGATCGATTGATCGTTTCTAGATATCAATTCTTTCAGATTCTCTGAATTTAACTTAGATATGACGATTGCTACGAAACCAAAGTAGTGGTTTGCCAAATAGATCTTTTACATTTGAGGAGGACTTTAGAGTTGGTGTTGTAGTCGATGCGATTCATTCCTTATTTCTTACACCTGGAGATATCAGTGGCATATTCTTGATTTATTTTCAACTTATGAGGATAGAAAACTACTCTTTGTGGTACAGGTCCATGAGAATTCCTCTTATGGAATGCAATAATCTTGAAATAGTGGATGGAGCTTGGAAGAAAGAACGATTTCATAAAAAATATCGATGTCAATTGGAAAGAGGTGCAATACAATTGTACTTTCTTGACTGATGAATTCAGTTTCACAAAATCTGGTTAGTGGTACAACCTATGCTCTAGATGCACATATTTTGTGGACTGAGTTGAAAGAGAAATATGATAAGGTTGATGGTTCTCATTCATTTGACCTTCATAGAGAATTGTTGTATTGTTTCAAGGTACTTCTTCCATCTCTGTGTATTTCTCAAAATTAAAGGATTTGTGGAATGAGGTTGAACCACTGGTTCCATTTTCTAGTTATAATTGTGATAAGTCAAATGATTTCTTGAATCATGTGCAAAGGAAAAAGTTGTACTAATTTTTTATGGGACTAAATGATTCTTACATTCAAGCAAGAAGTTAAATCTTGCTCATAACTTCATTTCCCATTGTAAATCAGACTTACTCAATGTTGATGAGTGATGAAAGCCAGAAAGGCTTGAATACTGCCACAGGAATTCGTGGAACCTCTCCTGCATTGACTACCAAAAATTATGAGGCCACAATGCTGTACAATTCTAGGCCTAATAATGTTCAAAAATTCAATAAACACTATACTTCATAGGGCATACTACAGATAATTGCTATAAGATTATAGAATATCTTAATAGTAGTTTAAGAAAGAAGGTTGGAGGGTTCAATTATGATACTGGTTCATCTCAGGGATCAATTGGTAGTTCTCATCAAGGTTTAAAGACTGGCACATATCAAGCTCATGCTAGTGTTGATACTCGAAACATAATAAATTCAAAAGATGTTATTTGTGATCAAGTTCATTCATCTTCTTCAACTGTACTTCTTATCAGTCAAATGCCGATGCCTTGCTTCTTTACAAGAGATCAGTATGATCAGATTATGACTATACTGAACAACATGTCTCATACTATTTTAGGTTCTGTAGACCATCAGAAAGAATGATAATTGATACAGGAGCGACCAACCATATAGTAGCAGATCCTGATCTTCCCAATAGCCTCTTTGACGAACAATCAACCTTCAAATGTTTTCTTAATAAGCTTGAATTTAATACTATAAATAATAATATAAAAAATACTATTTCAGATATAAAACGAAAAGGATATTCCTGAGTATGGGTCTCATTAAATAAAATATTTTGACTTTATATAAATGAAAATGGAGGAACATCATAAGCTATCTTAAATTTTATAATTAAATAATTGGAGGTTATGAATATGAAAATATAAAAGTCATGAAGTTAATGATATTATTAAGAGTAGATTTTTTTTTTAATTGTATATAAATATAAATTTTACTTAATACAAATCAATTATATTAATTATAAAGGAAGATAAAAACAATTAACAAAATATTTAGAGTTTGAAAATTAAAAAAAAAATGGTCTTCTTGAACATTAACTAATTGAGGGTTATGAATATGAAAGGCTTAAGAGTTATGGACACAAACTAAAATATTTTCTTGTACACGTATAAGATATTTTGTGCATAATGTTTGTATTGTTAGTTAGTGTTAAGAGAAAGGGCACATTAGACTTTGTATAATTAATTAGTTAGTTGGTTACAAAGTTAGTTACAAGTTAGTTATACACAATAGTCTACATTAGTATAAGTACTATTACTACTCAGTTTATTGATCAATAAGGTGAATACTTCTTCTGTTTCTTCTTCATACATCTTTTCTTCTCTGAATCATTTACTTCTCTATTGTTACTTCTGCATTACCCAATATGGTATCAAATACAGAAGCTGCTAATTGACAGCTCTTTGATTCGATCGATTGATCGTTTCTAGATATCAATTCTTTCAGATTCTCTGAAACTTAAGAGCTTAGATATGACGACTGTTGCGAAACCAAAGTAGTGGTTTGCCAAATGGATCTTCTTCTACATTTGAGTAGAACTTTGGAGTTGGTGCTTCAGTTGATGCGATTCATCCCTTATATCTTGCACCTGGAGATATCAGTGGCATATCCTTGATTTCTTTTCAACTTACAGGATAGACACTACAAAAAACGGATCTAATTATGGAGGTTTATTTGTGGGAGTTATTTTAACCCCTGTAAAATTATATGAATTGCGGAGGTTAAACATTTGTCGCTAAAATTATAAATTTGTGGGGTTTTTTAACCCCTAACATCCATCGAATATATTTGCGGGGGTTAAAACCCCCCTCTATCCATCGAAAAAAATAGCGCCTAAACTTGGGCTCCTTTTTACTTATTTTTTTTAAAATATTTTTTTCCCCAAAATATGCCCCGCTATTTTTTTCCCAAAACTACTACTAAAAAAGGGCCAAAAAGCGATGAACTATGTCTCTTTTAAATAGCGACGAGAAAAGCGACACTGTCCATCTAATTTTTAGTTTAATTTTTATTTATTTTTTATTTAAATCGACGGCCAATTTCTTAATTTCCATCGTTTTTTCGCAGATTATTGTGCCAACTAGTTAACAAAAAATTTATAATATTTTTTAATAAATGTGATGGATAGCGTCATTATTTATTTAAAAATAATAATTAATTTTTAAAAAGCGACGTTGTCCGTCGATTTTTAAATTTAATTTTTACTTTTATTTATTTTTATTAAAATCGACGGACAACGTCGCTATAATTTTTATTTTAAAATATTAATTCTAAAAAAGCAACGGTATCCGTCATAATTTTTAATTATTTTTATTTTTTTTGTATTTTACAAAAAATGACGGACAATGTCTCTTTTGTTAAAAATAAATAAAAATTAACTTTATGATAAAAAGCGACCTTGTCCGTGGATTTTTAAATTTAATTTTTTTTTATTAAAATCAACGGACAACGTAGCTATAATTTTTTACTTTTAAAATATTAATTATAGAAAAGCAATGCTATCTGTCAAAATTTTTAATTATTTTTATTTTTCTGTATTTTTACAAAAGCGACCGACAGTGTCACTTTTGCTGAAAATAAATAAAAATTAACTTTATGATAAAAGTGACGTTGTCCGTCGATTTTTAAATTTAATTTTTTTTATTAAAATCGACGGACAACGTTTCTATAATTTTTTATTTTAAAAATATTAATTATAGAAAAGCGATGCTATGTGTCGCAATTTTTAATTATTTTTTTTATTTTTCCATATTTTTTACAAGTAGCGATGGACAGTGTCAGTTTTGTTAAAAATAAATAAAAATTAACTTTATGAAAACACCAGTGTCTGTCGATATTTGATATTTTTAATTTACCATTAAATAAATAATTTTTATATTTAAAAAATTAAATGTATTCAATTATATGGTGAATACGTTGATATCATACGATCGATTGATCAAGATAATAATATACTGTTGAAGTTATAATATAATAATATAAGCTAAATTAAAACGATAATTCATCATATTATATATGAAATACGTCGTATTACGAGGCAATATACCCGTATATGTGATGTATATAGTACATATTTCGAAGTTGATAGTCACACAAATATATATATATATATATATATATATATATATATATATGTATATATATATGTATATATACATATCTCTCGTATAGTGATGTACATAGTAGTAAAAGCTAGCTAACTGAATCTATATATCTAAATATTTTGAATAATACGTTAACATCGTATGATCGAGGTAATATTACACTATTGAAGTTATAATAATGAACTAATTAACCAATAATTCATCAGATTAAGATGTTGTATTACTATATTGTAATACCCCAAAAGTTCAGACATTTTAGGATCATGCTTCGAACTCATGAGTAATAAATTTTTAGTGCTTTGGTAGTGTTATGATCAATGTTGATTCATATTAAGGCCTCAAAACTGTCCTAGTTAATAGACGAATCAAAATATTTCCTTACCAATTGAATTCTTGAGAAAGATATTGGTATAGTCAACTTCAAACAAGCATATCTCTCGTTATGCTATGAATTTCTGAGTTAATGACACACCAACAGATAGATAATTGAAGTAGCTTTCCAATGATATCAATTTTGCCTAAATCCAATATCGGAGCAATGAGTTATGCCCATTTTACTCCAGCATGTCAGGCTGGGAAACTGAGTGACGACATTCGTGATAAGTTGTCACAAGCGTGATGACTTATCACCAATGTCGTCAGCCCTGGGCAGATTTCCACCCCTAGTGATGACATTTTGTGATAAGTCGTCACGCCCATGACGGCTTATTACCAATGTCGTCAACCTTAACCTCAAAATCAAGATTTCACCCTTTTGTGATGACATTTCGTGACAACTTATCACCAGCTTAACGACTTGTCACGAATGTCGTCAGCTTAGATTTTTAGCAACTGGGAAGCGGTTTCGTAAGGGTATTTTGATATTCTTCCTTCACTTTCGACGAATTATAACGCTCAAGGAGCGTATTATCTTCCATTCTCTTTAGTTAAACATCTCAAAAAGGTCTCTCATACACTCTTAACCACAAGATTAGGGTTTTCTCTCAAGATCATCTCCTCAAGAACAAGAACATTCTCTCCCAAAGGGGTTAAACCTTAGTCAAGCAAAATCAAGAGCAAGCCTAAGGATTTCTTCAAGAACCTTCAGAAACATTAGATCTCTTTCAAGATTCAATCACTAAGGTATGCGTAGTGTTCATCCATGGATCCCTTTTATCCATAGAGCTCAAGAAACATGTTTTAAATTATAAATTGTATGTTATTGTTGTGATATGGAATGAGCATGATATTGAAGCAACACGAGTATATACATGTTGTGCGCATCCCCTTCCATGTATAAGATGTTGAGAACCAAGTATAGTATGAAATTCCCAACTTATGATATTGTGAATTATGGACTCTATTCTTATGATCAAGTCAGTCATGTGTGTCAGTTTTCTTCCATCAAGTCCTGGGGATACTTGTACCCAAAAGATATAGTTGTGTGCCTAGAGCCATGTGATGTTATCACGATACTCTCAGTCAAGTCATGATCTATAGAACTCAGACAGTCATGTGACTTAGGAAATCTCAGAAATCTCATGATCTTAGTTATTTCTCAGATAATAGTACTATTCCGTCAGTCAACAAAAGTAAGTTACTCAGTCCATGTACAGTTAGTTAATCATGTTTAATCTCTTCAAATGGGAGTAAAAATTAGCACTGAGTAAACCCAAGGATGGGAACTCACCTGCCGGATAAGGGTGTGATTCTTAGCAGTCATCCTTGTGTTTCAAAACTACGTAGCCAGCGTAGGTTGAGACATCTTAACCTGTCAGATTAGGGTTGATGAGGTGATTTGACCTGTCAGACCAGGGTCCCACCGTTCTCATTAGAGTAACCTACCAGACAAGGGTCACTCATAGCTTGTCCTTACCAATGGCGCGGTATTGAAACCCTTCTAATCAGGGCACAGATTGGACCTCAGCTCAGCTATTATAGCATATTTGGGGCATATCGGTTAACAACTACCTCCCACAGTTTCAGTTTCAGTCTCAGTAAAAGAACTCGGATAGTTTTTCAAATTTCAGTATACCAGGACTGTCAGATATAGTCAATTCAATTACAGTATGGAACTCAGGTAGTTTCATCAAATTCAGGGCTGTTAGACACAGTCATCAATGTTATCAGAAATCCCAGTATTAGTCATGTTAGATATCAATAAACTATGTATTAGCGTACAAATCTAGATATCACATATTCATAATCTCAGTTACTATGTATGCATGTTTGTACTCTGACGTTCATATTAGTCATTTAGTTAGCACTGCTCATGCATGTAAGCCCTTTTGCATATAGCCTACCTCAATAGTATACTCAGTACTTTCAGTTGTACTAACGCATTTGCGCTATGGTGCTTTATTTTATGTTACACCATAGGTTCAGAGCCACGAGTTCTAGATCAGCAGTAGAAGTCACATTTCAGTATACAGAGTTACAGTGAGTCCTCTTCATTCGAGGATGATATGATTTGACTTCATTTATTTTCTTTGGTTATCTTTGAGTTTATGGAGTTAGTTGGAGACATGTTCCTTCAACTTCTTACTCAGAAAATATTTTGAGGCTTTCAGATTTAGTCCAGATTTGTTTCAGACTTCAGTTGTTTTGGGTATTTGTTACCCCATATAGATGTTATGATTTGTCAAATATTTTATTCAGTTGAACCTTATGGCCTATTGTTTATGTTTTTTGCATTTTACATGCATATTATGCAGTGTACATGTACAAATATCAGTCATGGGTTAACTTGTGGTCCTTCGGGGTCATAAGCACCATGTAGCATTCCGATTCAGAAAATCAGGGTGTTACAAACTTGGTATCAGAGCCTAAGGTTCAATAGAGTAGTAGGAAGTTTGAAAGCTGCATCTAGTACAGTATTGTACATGGGTGTGTTGTGCGCCACATTTATGTGCAGGAGGCTATAAGTTATTTTAGGAACAGTTTCCTTCTTTCAGTATTCAGGTCGTGCTATTGATCATGATCTCAAGTTAAACTCTCAGTCTAATCTGTTCTTCTCTTATTTCAGAACATGCCTCCAAAGAGAAGAAATCGGCCAGCTCCTCAGCCCGAAGATCCTTTGGGCAAACATATTTCTCATGTGGATTTTAGGGCTATATTCCACATACTTTCTCAGTCTGTGGCTGCCCAAAATGAACGGCCACCAGCTTTCCAACCAATCTAGTGGCCAACTCAGTCGCAGCTAGGATTCAAGAATTCACACGAATGAACCCTCCATCTTTCTTCGGGTCTAAGTCTGATGAAGACCTTAAGGAGTTCATTGACCAAATCCAGAAGGTCATAGACATCATGGGAGTTACTTCTTGTCAAAGTGCCGAGTTAGCCGCATACCAATTACAGGATATTGCTCACATTTGGTACAAACAGTGGAAGTCTGAGAGGTTAGAGGATGCAGGTCTTATAGAGTAGGAGGAATTTGTCATGACTTTCTTGGATAGATTCTTTCCTCAAAAGCTGAGGGAGGCAAAAATTCTAGATTTCATCAACCTCAAGAAGGGAAATATGATGGTTAAAGAGTACTCTCTTAGATTTACTCAGTTAGCCAGATATGCCCCTTATGTGGTTGCAGACAACAGGGCTAAGATAAGCAAGTTCGTGTCAGGGGTGAATATAGTGTGGTAAATGAGTGTAGGTATGCAATGCTGAACAAAGATATAACTTTAGCCAGGCTCATGACCCATGCTCAGCAAATAGAGGAGCAGAAGATTCAGACTAAGGAGAGGCAGAACAAGTAAGCAAGGTCAGGCAGTTTCAGTTTTGCTCAACCCAAATCAGAAGGAGGAAATCGTTCATAGTTTCGTCCTCAACCAGCAATTCCAACTCCTTCTTTCGCTAGTTCCCCAATACCAAAATTCAAAGACGACAACCGAGATCGAGCACCAGGCTCTAAGTGTCAGGGCAGTGTTAGCAGTGCCCGAACTAACCCCTTGTGTTAGATTTGTGGTAAGAACCAAAAGGGTACCTGTAGAGCTGGTAGCGATGTTTGTTTCAGTTATGGAAAGCCAGGACAAAGGGTTAGAGAGTGCCATAGTTAGGTCTGCAGGGTCAGCAAATTCGTTCCACAGCCCAGTCCGGTCGCCCAAATCAGCAGGGTGCCACTTCCAGTGCTACGATTGGGCAACGCCCAAATAGACTCTATGCTCTTCAGACCCGACAGGATCAGGAAAATTCTCCTAATATCATTACTGGTACATTGCAGATTTTCCATATTCATATTTATGCTTTGCTAGATCCAGGTGCATCCTTGTCTTTTGTTACTTCTTATATAGCAGGCGATTTCAGAATCAGTCCCAAAATTTTAGCAGAGCCCTTTTTAGTCTCTACCTTAGTGGGTAAAACCATCATAGCTTGGCGGGTATACAGGAACTACCTGGTTATGATACTTTAGAAAGCCACATTAGCAGATTTAGTCGAGTTAGATATGAATGATTTTGATGTCATTCTCGACATGGATTGGCTTCATTCCTGCTATACCATAATCGACTGCAGAAATAGGATAGTTCAGTTTCAGTTCCCGAATGAGTCCGTCCTAGAATGGAAGGGTAATTATTTATCTTTCAGGGGTCAGTTTGTTTCCTACCTTCGGGCAAGGAAAAAGATATCTAAGGGATGTGTTTATCATCTTGTTCATGTTAAAGACTCTGGTTTCGAATCTCCCAGTCTAGAATTAGTCCCATTTGTAAATAAGTATTCAGACGTGTTTCTCGAAGATCTTCCAGGCATTCCTCCCGAAAGGGAAATAGACTTCGGCATTGACCTTATTCCAGATACTCAACCTATTTCTATTTCGCCATACAGAATAGCACCAGTATAACTCAGAGAACTGAAAGAACAGTTGAAAGATATCTTAGATAAGGGATTCATTAGACCCAACATTTCCCCGTGGGGTTCACCAATCTTATTCGTGCGTAAGAAAGATGGTTCTCTCAGGATGTGCATTGATTACCGTCAGCTCAATAAAGTCACGGTCAAGAACAAGGTTCCTCTTCCTAGGATAGATGACTTGTTTGAACAACTTTAGGGTGCCAGTTATTTCTCCAAAAGAGACCTCAAATCAGGCTATTATCAGCTCAGAGTTAGAGAATGTGACATCCCAAAGATAGCTTTCCGTACTCTGTATGGTCACTTCGAGTTTCTAGTCATGTCCTTTGGTCTTACCAATGCCCCAACCACTTTTATGGACTTGATGAACCGTGTGTTTAAGCAGTACTTGGACATGTTCTTCATAGTCTTCATAGATGATATCTTGGTCTATTTCCTTACAGAGCGCGATTATGTAGACCATCTTAGAATTGTTCTTCAGACCCTCAGAGATCACCAACTATTTGCCAAATTCAGTAAGTGTGAGTTTTATCTAAGGTCAGTAGCATTCCTTGGCCATATTATTTTTTGGCAATGGCATTAGAGTAGATCCTCAGAAGATCGAAGTGGTAAGAAACTGGACTCACCCTGTCTCTCCATCAGATATCAGGAGTTTCTTAATTTTGCATGGCTATTACAGATGATTTGGTAAGGGATTTTCTTCTATTTTATCCCCTATGTCCAGATTGACTCAAAAGATTCTTGTGAGAAGAGTTTTTCAGAGTTAAAGACTCTACTCACCTCAGCTCCAGTTCTAGCTCTTCCAGATGGTTCAGATAGGTTCGTAGTGTATTGTGATACATCCAGAGTGGGTCTATGTTGTGTCCTCATGTAGTATGGTAAGGTCATAGCCTACGTGTCCAGATAGTTAAACCCCATGAGAAAAATTATCCTACTCATGATCTTGAGTTAGAAGCCATAGTATTTGCCTTACAGATTTGGAGGCATTATCTATACGGAGTTCATATAAATGTCTTAAAAGATCATAAGAGTCTTTCGTATGTCCTTTCCCAGAAAGATCTCAATCTTCGTCAGAGAAGGTGGTTAGAGCTCTTGAAAAATTATGATATGAGTGTCCTTTACCATTCGGGCAAGGCCAATGTTGTGGCCGATGCTCTCAGTAGACTCTCCATGAGTAGTGTTTCTCACATTGAAGATAGCAAAAAAATGATAGCTCAGGAAATCCATCAGCTTGCCAGACTAGGTGTTCGCTTAGTCGATTCTTCAAAGGGTGGTGTATGTATTCAGAGTAGTTCAGAATCATCTTTAGTTTCTGAGGTGAAATAAAATCAAGACAAGGAGCCTTGTCAAGCTAGAAGAGTCAATTAGAGATCAGAAGGTTGAGGTTTTCTCCCAAGGGGGAGATGGTTTTCTTCGTTGTCAGGGTCGTCTCTGTGTTCCAGATGTGGATGACTTGAGGCAACGGGTTTTCGCAGAGTCACATGGTTCACGATACTCTATTCATCCAGGGTCTATTAAGATGTACCGTGACTTACGGGAGATCTATTGGTGGAGTGGGATGAAGAAAGATGTTACAACTTTTGTGGCTAAGTGCTCTACATATCAGCAGGTTAAGATAGAGCATCAGAAGCCTAGTGGTTCTATGCAGGAGTTCACTCTTCCTACTTAGAAGTGGAAAGAAGTGAACATGGACTTTGTGATGGGTTTGCCTCAAACTCGTCATCAGCACGATTCAGTTTGGGTCATTGTAGACAGGATGACCAAGTCAGTTCATTTTCTTCCAATCCATACCTCTTATTCAGTCGAGGATTATGCCAAACTCTACATCAGGAAGTTGGTCAGATTACATGGTGTTCTACTATCTATTATCTCAGACAGAGGTACCCAGTTCACCTCTCACTTCTATAAAGCATTCCAAAAGGGTCTTGGTACCCAAGTTCATCTCATACAACTTTTCATCCTCAGAAAGATGGTCAAGCAGAAAGAACCATTCAGACTCTAGAAGATATGCTAAGGGCATGTGAAATTGATTTCAAGGGAAGTTGGGATGACCACTTGCCTTTGATTGAGTTTGCATTCAACAATAGCTATTATTCCAGTATTCAGATGGCTCCGTTCAAAGCTCTCTATGGTAGGAGGTGCAGATATCCAATCGGTTGGTTCGAAGTTAGTGAGGACTTAATCATAGGGCCTGACTTAGTGTTTGATTCTTTAGAGAAGGTTCAGTTAATCAGAGAAAGACTTTGGGCTGCTCAGAGCCGACAGAAGTCTTATGCAGACGTTCGTAGAAAGGATCTAGAATTCAAAGTTGATGATTTTGTCTATCTCAAGATCTCTCGAATTGCCTCCAGATCTAGCTTCAGTTCATCCAGTCTTCCATGTCTCTTTGCTCAAGAAGTGCATATGTGACCCTTCAGTTGTAGTCCCTACTCAAAGCATGGATATCTAGAACAGCCTCTCTTATAAAGAGATTCCGGTTGAAATTCTAGACTATCAGACTCGTAGACTGAGGAACAAAGAAGTCCCTCTAGTCAAAGTTCTTTTGGCAAAATCAGTCTGTTGAGGGAGTTACTTGGGAAACAGAATCAGATATGCGTACCAAGTATCCTCACCTCTTCTCCACCAATTCAGATCAAGCTCAAGGTAATAGTTCTTCTTAAGCTTATTTAGTTTCATGTTCAGGATTCCATTTACGAATTTGGCACTAAATATTATTGCATTCGGTAATGCATACATGTAACAGTTCAGTCACGTAATCATTCATCAGATATGCATAAGTTCAGCTTGTCAGTTATACATCAGATACGCATGTTCAGTATGTTCAGATATATTAAGCTTATCATTCAAGTTAGTCATGTCATCATATTTTAGATGTTGCATCCCTTAAGTAAGGCCATTACATTAGTAATTGATAACGCTCAATCTACAGCTCTCGTAGGAGTGTAAAGCGGTCGCTAGCAAATATAGAACCCAACTGGGTTGGGTATCGATCCCACAGGGAATAGCTTGGTCAACAAGTAAGCAACGATTACTAGACTTTTAGTGCAAGTCTCGTAAGTAGGGGGGATTGTAATGTGTAACCAAAATATTAAAGTAAAAAATGAAAATAGCAACGTAAAAAGAAAGAATGTTTAGTAGGTTGTAAAACAATGAGAATTGAAGAGTTGGGGTTATGTCCACCTTCTGAGTTATACGTCTCTATTGGCTATGAGTGTGTTGAATTCCGACATGCATGTGCTTATAGAGAATTGTATTCGATGGTAAATCCAGGCGTCTTTCGACCTATTCGAGGATTATTTCACTTTAACTCTTTCGAGCTTAAAGCGTGTCTAACGGTACGAATTCTCAAAGAGGTTAATCCAGTTACGACACTAACTTTTTAATAGGGGATGGGACCCTACTACCTTGACATTATCTCTTTTCCAGACAGATAACTTTTCTTTCGAACAAGTTAAATGTTATACTGGCGTATTCTTGCGTTTGCAACCACAAAGAATTTAGGTTAAGACGAAGAGAATAATGATATAAGCAGCATACGTGTCACGAACTCACAAACTCATAGTAATAGATAGTATCTCATTCGGCTTCCATAACCCCAACAGAGAAGTTTAGTTACCCATGAGTGCGAAAGAAATCACAATAGACATTGTTATTATACCACAATAAAGATTTCGTGTAGTAATGGTGTGGTAGGCGTTAGGCGTGATTTCTTGCAAGTAACGTTTCTCTTGTTGCGGAAATTAAGAATTGAATAGATGAATAGAAGAAGAATAAGAAGTAGAAAGATGAATTAAAACTAGAATGAGAATTGTTGAGGAATAGTAAAAGAATGTAATTGTAACTAATGGAGGAATGTCTTAAAATCTCTAGCAAAATAGGGTATTTATAATACCCATATCCTATTCCTACTAAGCTAATGAAATACTTAACCAAATCCTACTAAGCTAATGAAATACTTAACCCAATTGTACTAGGTTAATGTATCATTATCCTAATCATAATAAATTACTACTAGTCCCCAAAGTCTTCAGAATTGCTGTTTTAGCCCGGGACAGGTTTCCCATGCATCACTTTTGGTCCTTAGGCGTCCAAGACTCCCTTTTCTCCTTTCGTGAAGCTTTCTTTGGCATCAAGTAATCCATAAAATGCTGAATTCTGCATCATTTATACCTGAAACTTTGCTAATCATGTTCGTTAGCTCACTTACAGGAAAAGGACTAAAAGTGCATGAAATATATAATTTGTTCTCAAAACTTAGCTAAAATATGGGCAAAATCTAATGCTATAGGCATGTAAATTCGCCTATCATCAACACCCCACACTTAAAGCCTTGTTCGTCCTCGAATAAAATATCATGTCCCTCTAAACATTACCTTAAGGTTTCACAACAACAACACAAAATATTCGTCAAGACAAGCACAACAATTACCAACAAAGAGTAGTTTTCCAATCATTAGTAGAAACAATTCAACCTCTAACATAAACTCGTGATGGTAGTTAATTCGTATCCAAAAGTTAAGGTACAAGGAATCATACACCACTATCCAAATCTCATCAACCATGTGTGTCTCACAATATATTACCCATAATCACTCACAAGTATAACATCTTTTTCAAACATGGGTATAAAAATATCCTTGCTCTCGCTCTCACAAAGAATTCATATGCTGCAACTGATGACCATAGTCTTGCCTTTAGTGTAATGCTCCACTAAATATCAGAATGCTAGGCTTAGGATCAAGTAGGTCTTTTGATGGTTGTAATGTAGGCTAAGGGACGGGTAGGACTATTTTGGCCAGAAATAGTGACTATGTTCCTAAGCGCTTTAATACATCACATTATATCATTAACGCTTTTTCTTTCAAACAACCTTTCTACGTTTTTTTTATTCTACCACCCTTTTTCCCCTCTTTTGTTTTCCTTTCTTTTTTCTTTTCATAACATACCTCTTATAATAGCACTTTCTTTTTCATAACACATTCAAGCACCAATACATTCTAAAGAATCATACTCACCCAATTTCCTCTTATTTTGTCACATGACTTTATACTTTAAAGCACTTAGGAATTTGGATCAAATTATGGTCTTAAAAAATGTGGATTAGGCTTTTCATATGAGGTTTGTCAAAGAAAATAGGCTTTAAAGGCTCAAAAGGGTTTAACTAGGATGATGTCCATGGGTAGGTAAAAATGAAGGTAACTAATCATAGGTTGCCAAAGAAATGCCTAAATCATCTCCTAAACTTGCATTCTTTATTTTCGCTTTGCACAGATACCAGGCAAGTTCTAGCATCAGCCACAAGCATAGAATATACTATTATCTCACACACACAAAGCACATGGTCGACTTTATTGGGAGTAGTATAGACTCTTGCCCCAACAGATGAAGGAATTGAACCACACAATATCACATAGTGAGTCACAATTAGAGCCTAAACGTTTCAATAGTCATGATGTTAGCACAAACTCTTGTTATAATCTCATGCTGCCTATTAGAATGATTTTATGTGAAGCTAAGTAAGAAAAATTTTACTACTAAGAAAAAACAAAAAAAAAACCAATTTCGAAAAACAACAAACTAAGCAAACAAACATAAATAAATGCAAATGCGGATAGAGAAGTAAAGCATGCAAATACCACCACCCCACACTTAAACGAGACACTGCCCTCAGTGGAAAATAAATACGAAGAACCTGGTCAGTCGGACTCCTCCTCTATGTCGGGGGTCATATCCCCTTCGTCGGAATCATCATGGGAGTCGTCGTCATCAGAATTCTCCTCCATGTCGGAGTCTGGCATGCATCGATCATCATCGGTCGCACATCATCATCAAGAGGTTCCTCAAAGTATGTACCTACTCCACACATCTCCCTCGCATTCATATTCATTGGATAGTCATGGTCCAGCTGTTGGAGCTCTGCAGCAGTTGGAACACGACCTCCGCTCATCATGGTGAACCGTGTCATGCCATAAAGATGACGGAAGAAACTCTCATCTCGAGCATGTCTCTCCACAGTAGTAAGGTTGATGCCATGTGTTGTTTCAACATCTTTGACCTTTGTGAGGTCAACCATCTTCGGGTTATGTGGGAGTTTGTGATCAGCTAGTTCCTCTTCGATGTCCTCCTTCCGCAAGATTGCTGTCAACAGGTTGCCAAAGGTGAAGCGGGACCGCTTGTGTAGTCTGGCCTTCCGCATTGTAGAACAAATGATTGCCCCAATGTTGATAGGGACATTCGTCATCAATGCATAAACCAAACACACTCTATCTCTTGTTATTTTGGTGTACTGGGTCCTAGGAATAAGGCAAGAGTTGACAATACGCAACCATATTCTTGCTTCCCTATTCAAAGGAGCATAGGGGAAGGTGTTGTGTCGTCCGGTGTCTTTATGTCTTCTCCACCTTGCCATGGATCTACTTCCACAAAGTGTGTGTCGAATCGCTCTATAAGGAGGTCTACTGTACAACTCTTTGAATGGTGCTGGATCGACTGAAGGCAAGCCAAGAAAAGAGTTGATCAGATCTGCATTGACTTATAGAACTTGGCCCCGAATCTTGACTTCGCTGCCTGTGATTTTCGGCGACTAGTTGGCATAAAATTCTCATGTAAAATCAAGATTGCATTCTCCCATGTTGCGGAAGATGAAATCCAGATTTAGTGCCATAATTTTCGCCAACATGCGCGGCTCCTTCTTCGCTAGGCTGTCCTTGTTGATCAAGTCGACATGAACGTATTTTCCTTCCTTGTTGTTCCTATACCATTCCTTGGCTTCCTCCTCAAGAACCTATTTTATTCCAAACATGCGACGTGGTAATTGCATTGAGGATGATTCTCCTTGGTCCTTGCGACCTCTTTTCTTGCCCTTTTGGGAAGTGGTAGCCTTATCTTGTCTTGCTTTGGGTGCCATTGTACCTGAGATTTAAACAATATTCCTATTAGCATCAGCTCGATATACAATCTATACAAAAGCAGTAGGGGTACCACCCCACACTTAGGTTGTTGATATAAATTAGTGAAGTGAAAGTAGTCGATTACTTAGACTTTATCGACATGCATTTTAGGTGCTATATTCCGACAAGAAAATCAGAGATGTATCACTTCTTGCAACCGTAGCAATACTTTCATGTTAGGTATAACAAGACTACTACATAGGGATTACATCCTGGTATAGTTTCTATCAATAATCACAACCTTCTATGTCGGTAGGTAACTATAAGTCTTATCCCGATGAACGGGATCTTCTAACATGTAGGTATTCAAGTGACAAGGTTATGCAATGTTCATGACTATAGCGATTCCGCAATTAGTATAACAATGCATCAAAATCAAATTCAAGTCGGAAATAGTTTAAGATCATCCTAACGTATGTTTTCACTCATATGGTTTTGTATCAACAATTCAAACACATTAACATCACCAATATTTCTTCAAGATGTAGCAATTCATAATAGACATAGCAACATAGTACTTACGAAAAATAGATGAAGAATAAAAGAGTACTTACGTGATTGAAGCCTTTGGAGATGTTCTTGTGAAGTGGGAGAGCAAAAAGAAAAATTTTGAGATGTTTTGGAGAGTATGTGCGGCGCCTAGGTCAAGTTTCCAATGTGTTTATGTTTCAAGACTAAGTTCCCTTTATATAGGAAAAGAATGGGTCGGGTTTTGAACCATTTAAAATCGGTTTTGGAGTCAAAAAGTGACCATAGGCGGCGCCTTTAGCTTTGCCTATGCATGGTATAGGCGGCGCCTAATGCAAAGCATTTGCTAGCATAGGCGGCGCCTAGTGCAATGACCTTAGTGACCATACGCAACGCCTTTAGCATGGCATATGAGATTCCGAGACCAAATGCTTTAGCATAGGCTGCGCCTATGCTATAGCATACTTGAGCATGGGCGGCGCCTATGCCTTTGCACACTAGATTCCGAGACCTTTGGCTATAGTATAGGCGTTGCCTTGTTTGTGGCCTAGTTTTGCCTAGGCCTAGCCTTGCTCGATGCCTATTTTGTCATAAGCAATGATCAATCCATAGCCTTATGCATCTTAATTCCAAACTTACCACTTTTACCATGAAATACGTCCAAATCATCATTTGAAACCAATCTCCTCGTTGAATACCTCTTGCACCTACATTTGCTCAAAACCAATGAAAACGATTAGTACGATGGGTTGCTTCCCATCCAGTGCCTTAGTTTTGGTCGTGGCACGACTCTTATTTTTGGATTTTCATTTATCAAAAGCAAAACAAGTACTAGAATGAAAGAAAGACAAAACGATAAACGAAAAATGAAAAACGATAAACGATAAATGATAAACGATAAATGATAAACGATGGGTTGCCTCCCATCTAGCACCTTATTTATTATCGTGGCTCGACATAGTTACCTCGAGTACTTAGACTTTGTCGAGATAAGTGATGGCCATATAATTCATCGAGTCCAGAGGCCCGATATAAGGTTTAACACGTTGACCATTCACCTTGAAGACAACACCATTATTGTCTTCCAATTCAACTACTCCAGATGAGTAGACTTGGATAACTTTGTATGGACCAGACCACTTAGACTTTAACTTACCTGGGAACAGATTCAATCTAGAGTTGAAGAGAAGTACCACATCATCATTTTGGAAGTTTCGTCGAACAATCCGCTGATCATGATACCTTTTTATCCGCTCCTTGTATAGGTCTGACCTTTCATATGCATGGAGACGAAACTCATCTAATTCGTTCAGCTGCTCCAACCTCAGATTCATCGCATCATCCCAATTTAAATTCAATTGCTTCAACGCCCACAATGCCTTATGTTCGAGCTCAATGGGTAAATGACAAGCCTTCCCATAAACTAGTTGATAAGGGGACATGCGGATGGGTTTTTTGAATGTAGTCCTATTCGCCCATAGTGCATCATCTAGCTTCCGAGACCAATCCTTCCTATTAGCATTTACCGTCTTCGCAAGGATTTGCTTGATCTCTAGATTGGAAACCTCTACTTGTCCACTCGTTTGTGGGTGATAAGGCGTGGCTACCTTATGTTGCTTGACACCATACTTGGCCAACACGGATTTGAATAGCTTGTTGCAAAAGTGAGATCCTTCATCGCTTATGATAGTACGTGGTACTCCAAAGCGAGAGAAGATATTCCTCTTCAAAAATGCTACAACACTGTTTCCCTCGTTGTCGGCCAACGCTATAGATTCAACCCATTTCGAGACATAATCTATAGCAACTAAGATGTACTTCATTCCAAACGAATTCACGAATGGACCCATGAAATCAATGCCCCACACATCAAAGAGTTCTACCTCAAGAATTGTCGACATGGGCATCTCATGGTGTTTCTAAATAGCACCTTGTGTTTGGCATTGGTCGCATCTTCTAACAAAGTCATAGGCATCTCTAAATATCGAAGGCCAATAATATCCACTTTGCAATACTTTTCTTGCCGTCCGATTGCCTGTGTGATGTCCTCCAACTTGGGAAGTGTGGCATGCTTCCAATATAGTAGGAACCTCTACATGGGATATACATCGTCGAATAATACCATCCGCACATTGTCGAAACAAATATGGCTCATCCCAATAGTAGTGTTGTACGTCATGCATAAACTTCCTCTTTTGATGGTATGATAAATTGGCAGGTATTACATTACTCACCACAAAATTTGCAAAGTCGGCATACCATGGTAACTTTTCTGTTTTCGTCGCTAGGATGTCCTCGTCAGGGAATGCATCATCAATCTCGATATCAGGCTGCGCCACATGCTCGTTCTCGAGTCTAGATAGATGGTCGGCCACTTGGTTCTCGCTACCTCTTCTATCTTTAACTTCGAAATCAAACTCTTGCAGCAGCAATACCCATCGAATTAATCTTGGTTTTGCATCCTTCTTTGTCATTAGATACCTAAGAGCTGCATGGTCTGTATGAACGATCACGTTAGTACCCAATAGATAAGCTCGGAACTTCTCGAACGCATACACAACCGCTAGGAGCTCTTGTTCTATGACAGTGTAGTTCTTTTGGGCTTCGTTTAGGACCTTACTCGCATAGTAGATAGGATGAAATAGCTTCTTCTTTCTTTTTCCAAGTACAGCACCAACGGCTACACCACTAGCATCACACATGACTTCGAACGGGAGAGACCAATCTGGTTCTACCATGATAGGGGCTTCAATGAGTTTTCCTTTGAGGCATTCGAATGCCTTTAAGCAATCTTCATTGAAGTCAAACTTAGCATCTTTCTCCAAAAGTTTGCACAATGGACTAGCAATTTTGGAGAAGTCTTTGATGAACCGACGATAGAAACCTGCATGACCGAGAAAACGACGAACTCCCTTCACCAAAATTGGAGGCGGTAGCTTCTCAATGACTTCGATTTTTGATCGATCAACCTCAATTCCTTTTTTGGAGATTTTGTGCCCAAGAATGATTCCTTCTTTTACCATGAAGTGGCACTTCTCCCAATTCAGAACTAGGTTGAATTCTACACATCTTTGCAACGCCATACTTAGGTTTGCCAAGCACGCTTCAAAAGTCTCACCAACAACTGAAAAATCGTCCATAAATACCTCCAAAGTGTCTTCAACCATATCAGAAAAAATTGACATCATACAACGTTGAAAGGGGGCTGGTGCGTTACATAGCCCGAATGGCATACGTTTGAAGGCAAACATACCATATGGGCATGTAAACGTTGTCTTCTCTTGGTCTTCGGGTGCAATACAAATCTGATTATAGCCTGAATAACCGTCTAAGAAGCAAAACCATCCTTTCCCCGCTAATCGATCTAGCATTTGGTCCATAAATGGCATTGGAAAGTAATCTTTGAGTGTCCAAGAATTCAACTTTCGGTAGTCCATGCATACTCTCCATCCAGTGACGAGTCTGAGTGGAATAAGCTCATTCTTCGCATTCGCGACCACCGTCATGCCTCCTTTCTTGGGAACACATTGTACCGGGCTTACCCATGTACTATCAGAGATTGGATACACAACCCCCGCGTCTAACCACTTGATAATTTCTTTCTTCACCACTTCTTGCATAGGTGGGTTTAGACGTCTTTGATACTCAATGGTGGGTGTGCAATTCTCTTCAAGCTGAATTTTATATGTACAAATCCCAGGTGGAATACCAATAATATCCACAATGGTCTATCCAATGGCTCTAATATACTTCCGTAGAATAGCAATGAGAGCTGCAACTTGTTGCTCACCCAAATCTGCTGCAACAATGACTGGAAGTGTATTTCCGCTTCCTAGGAATGCATACTTTAAATGTCTTGGCAGCTCCTTCAATTCTAATGTGGGTGATAACGCTCAATCTACAGCTCTCGTAGGAGTGTAAAGCGGTCGTTAGCAAATATAGAACCCAACCTGGGTTAGGTGTCGATCCCACAGGGAATAGCTTGGCCAACAAGTAAGTAAAATTACTAGACTTTTAGTGCAAGTCTCGTAAAAAGGGGGGATTGTAATGTGTAACCAAAACAATAAAGTAAAAGCTGAAAATAGCAAAGTAAAAAGAGGAAGAATGTTACGTAAGTTGTAAACAATGAGAATTGAGGCGTTGGGGTTATGTCCACCTTCTGAGGTATACGTCTCTATTGGCTATGAGTGTGTAGAATTCTGACATGCAATTGCTTATAGAGAATTGTAGTCGATGGTAAATCCAAGCGTCTCTCGACCTAAACAAGGACTATTTCACTTTAACTCTCTCGAGCTTAAAACGTGTCTAAAGGTACGAATTCTCCAAGAGGTTAGTCCAGTTACGGCACTAGCTTTTTAATAGGAAAGGGTGTCCTACTACCTTGACATTATCTCTTTTCCAGACAAATAACCTTTCTCTCGAACAAGTTAAATGTTAGACTGGCGTATTCTTGCGTTTGCAACCGCAAAGAATGTGGATTAAGATGAAGAGAATAATGATATAAGCAATATACGTGTCTCGAACTCACAAACTCACAGCAATAGATAGTAACTCATTCGGCTTCCATAACCCCAACAGAGAAGTTTAGTCACCCATGAATGCGAAGGAGATCACGATTGACATTGTTTTTATATCACAATATTGAGTACTGGCGTGTAGATCAAGTGATAGGCATGAGGCGTGTTTCCTTGGCTTGGTAACGATTCTCTTGTTGTGGAATTTAAGAATAGAAGAAGAATAGAATTAATGGAAAGATTAGAAGAGTTGTAGAATTGTTGTGGTGGAAGAAGAGAGGGATGGAAGAAGATTAATTGTTGAATGTGTCTCTCCACTAAGGGAGGACTTAATTAAAAATCTCTAGCATGATAGGGTATTTATAATACTCCTATCCTACTCCTACTATGTTAATGAAATAAATAACCAAATCCTACTAAACTAAGGAAATACTTAACCAATTTGTACTAGGTTAATGTAACATTCTCCTAATCCAAATAAACTAATGAAATAAATAACCCAATTGTACTAGGTTAATGTATCATTGTCAAAATCCAGCTTTGTGTCTGTAAGTCCCCAAAGTCTTCAGAAATGCTGTTTTAGCCAGGGACAGATTTTCCATGCAGCAGTTTTGGTCCTTTAGGCGTCCCACTGCCTTCTCCTTCGTTCGTGAGCTTTCTTTTGCGTCAAGTAAGCCATAAAATGATGTATTTTCCATCATTTATACCTGAAACTTTACTAATCATGTTTGTTAGCTCATTTATAGGAAAAAGGACTAAAAGTGCATGAAATATATAGTTTGTTCTCAAAACTAGGCTAAAATATAGGCAAAATATATTGATATTGGCGTGTAAATTCGCCTATCATCAACACCCCACACTTAGAGCTTTGTTCGTCCTCGAACAACATATCATGTCCTTCTAAACATCAACTTAGGATTTTTACAGCAACAACACAAAACTTTCTTCAAGACAAGCACAACAATTATCAACAAAGTGTAGCTTTCCGATTATAAGTAGAAACAGTTTAACCTCTAGCATAGACTCGTGATGGTGGTCATCTCGCATGCAAAAGTTAAGGTGCATAGAATCATATGCCACTATCCAAAACTCATCAACCATGTGTGTCTCACAATATAGTACCCATAATCACTCACAAGTATAGTATATTTTTCAAACATGGGTATCAAACTATCCTTGCTCTCACTCTCACAAAGAATTCATATGTAGCAACTGATGACCATAGGCTTGCCCTTAGTGTAGTACTCCACTAAATGTCAGAATGTTAAGATTAGGATCAAGTAGGTCTTTTGATGGTTGTAATGTAGGCTAAGGGACGGGTAGGACTATTTTGGCCAGGAATAGTGACTAAGCTCCTAAGCGCTTTAATACATCACATTGTATCATTGACACTTTTTTCTTTCAACCTTTCTTCTTTCTTTTATTCTACCACCCTTGTTCTCCTCTTTTGTTTTTCAATTTTAAGAACAACTCATTTTTCATCTTTCTTTTCCTTTTTCTTTTCACAACATACCTCTTATGATAGCACTTTCTTTTCCGTAACACATTCAAGCACCATTTACAATTTAAAGCATCATACTTACCCAATTTCCTCTTATGTTGTCACATGACTTTTTAATTTAAAACACTTAGGAATTTGGATCAAATTACAGTCTTGAAAAAAATGGATTAGGCTTACATACAAGGTTGTCAAAGAAATAGGCTAAAGGCTCAAAAAGGTTTAACTAGGGATGATGTCCATGGGTAGGTAAAACTGAAGGTAAACAAATATAGGTTGCCAAAGAAATGCCTTAATCATATCCTAAACTTACACTCCTTATTTTCGCTTTGCATACATACCAGGCAAGTTCTAGCATTAGCCACAAACATAGAAGATACTATTAATCTCACACACACAAGGCACATGGTCGACTTTATTGGAGGTAATATAGACTCTTGACCCAACAAGTGAAGGAATTGAACCACACAATATCACATAATGAGTCACAACTGGAGCCTAAACGTCTCAATAGTCACAATTGTAGCACATACTCTTGTTATAATCTCATGCTGCCTATCAAAATAATTTAATGCGAAGCTAAAAAAAAATTTTAACTACTAAAAAAAAACAAAACGAAACAAAAATGAAACAAAAGCAAACAAACATAGATGCGAATAGAGAAGTATAGCATGCAATACCACCACCCCACACTTAGTCGGGACACTGTCCTCAGTGGAAAATAAATACGAGGAACCTGGTTGGTCGGACTTATCCTCTATGTCTGGGGTTATACCCCTTGCATTGGAATCATCATCAGAGTCGTCATCCTTAGAAGTTCCTCATAAGTATCCCACTTAATTCCAAGCGTGATTCAAGGTTTTTGCAGCGGGGAGGGTTCTCTTTGCTCCTTGCGGCCTCTTTTCTTGCCCTTTTGGGAAGTGGTAGCCTTCTCCTTGCCTTGTCTCTCTTTAGGTGCCATTATACCTGAGACTTGAAATAGTGTTAATGGTAGCACAATCTCAATGGATACAATCTATACATAAGCAGTAGGGGTACCAAACCACACTTAGTTTTGTTAACACAAATTAGTGAAGCGAAAGTGGTCGATTACTCAGATTTCGTCGACATACGTTTTTAGGATTGTATTCCGACAAGAAAATCAGCAATGCATCACTTACTTGCAGCCATTGGACTACTTTCATGGTAGATATAGCAACACTACTACATAGGGGTTACCACATGGAATAGTTATTCTTACAACAATCACAACCTCTTATGTCGGTAGGCACTATAAGTCTTATCCCGATGGCCGGGATAGTCTAACATGTAAGTATCCAAAAAACATTCTTAAGCACTATTCATAGCCATAGTAATTCCGCAAATAGTATAACAATTCTATTAAAACCAATTTCAAGTCGGAAACAAGTCAAAATTTTCCTACGTACATGTTCACTCACATGATTTTGTATCAACAATCTAAACACATGAACATCACCAACAATCTTATATGATTTAGCAATTCATAATAGACATAGCAACGTAGTACTTACGAGAAATAAATGAAGAATAAGAGAGTACTTTCTTGCTTGAAGCTTGTGGAGATGGTTTTGTGAATTGAAAAAGCAAAAGAAGAAGATTTTGAGAGGATTTGGATGTATATGCAGCGCCCTTAGGTCAATTTGTAGTGTGGTTGTGTTGTAAAACTAAGTCCCCTTTATATAGGAAGAGAATGGGTCGGGTTTTGACCCATTTACAATCGGTTTTGGAGACAAAAATACCACATATGCGGCGCATAATGCTCGGCATATCAATGACATATGCGGCGCATTGTCTATAGCATAATGGGACATATGCGCCGCATAGTCTATGGCATTTGTAGACATATGCACCGCATAGTCTATGGCATATGAGATACTGAGACCAAATCCCATAGCATAGGCGGCGCATAGTCAAAAGCATACCTAGGAATAGGCGGAGCATAGTGTATAGCACACTAGATTCCGAGACCTTAGGCTATAGGATAGGTTGTGCATCGTTCGTGGCCTAGTTTTTCCAAGGCCTAGCCTTCCTCGATGCCTATTTGGGCATGAGGAATGCTCAATCCATAGCCTTATGCATCACTATTCCTAACTTACCAACTTTACCATACAATGCGTCCAAATCGTCAATTGAAATCAATCTCCTCGTTGAATACTTCTTGCACCTATTTTTGCTCAAAACCAAACAAAAACGATTAGTACGATGGGTTGCCTCCCACCAAGCGCCTTAGTTTTGGTCGTGGCACGACTCTTATTTTTGGATTTTCATTAATAAGTACTAGAATGAAAGAAAACGATAAACGATATTTGCTAAATCGTATAATCTCGAGTACTCAGACTTCGTCGAGGTAAATGGTGGATCGTTTTCTAAAAGGATTTAGACGGCAATGAGGCTTACCTGTGGGCATGCGATCTTCTTCAAGATGGCTCTTACATTTTCCCGGAGAATCTCCAATTATATCATCAATAGTCCAACCCATAGCTCTCTTGTATCTCTTCAGAGCAGAGATGAGAGCTTCTACGTGCTGTTCACTTAAATCATCTGTACTCTCCAGAAGTATATTTCTACTTTCCAAGAACACATACCTTAGATAATCGGGAAGCTCTTGCGATTCTAGCATTGGTAGCTCGTCAAAGGGAGTCTTCGCTTTGGTTGATTCTTGAGATCACAATCTGGTTGCTTAGAAGTATAAGGCTCTATTTCTGTTAGAGCACTCATAAGTTCTTCATAACCTTCATTATCTTCATGCTCAACTTTCAGTGGCACAACAGACAATGGCTCAGCAGTAGGCTGTTTCTCTATAGATAATGCTTTCGTATCCTTATGATGAACATCAGCTACAGATAACTCATTCATATCGCTGGGCTGGTTCATTGTTTTGCATATATCAAACCGTACCACTTCGTCATTAATTCGAAATAAAAGCTCATTATCTTTCATGTCAATAAGCACACTTCCAGTTGCAAGGAAAGGACGTCCCCAGATGATGGGAACTTCAGAATCCTCCTTACAATCCAGAATAACGAAGTCTGCAGGAAAGATGAATGAAGAAACTTTCACCAACACATCATTCAAGATACCCACAGGTCATTTTACCGACCTATCAGCCATCACGAGCCTCATATTGGTTGGTGTCGGATCGCCTAGCCCCAACTTCTTGTAGATGGATAGTGGCATCAAATTGATGCTAGCACCTAGATCGCACAATGCCTTGGCAAAATCCAACGATCCAATTGTGCAAGGAATAGTGAAAGCTCCAGGATCTGCCTTCTTTTGAACTAGCGATCTTGTAGCGATTGCACTACAATGATGAACATTATCCGCCAAGTCATAACTTGATGCCCGCTTCTTTGTCAAGATATCCTTCATAAATTTTGCATACCCAGGCATTTGTTCAAGTGCCTCCACCAATGGAACATTAATGGTCAGCTGCTTGAGCATAGGCATGAATTTGCTGAACTTTGTGTTATCTGCCACCTTCTTCAATCTTTGGGGAAAAGGTGGTGGTGGGTATGGAAGTGTTCTCTCCACGGTTTTCTTCTCCTCTTGATTCCGTCTTTCCACTTTTTCAGGCTGCACAGTGCTGGATGTGGCGTCCTTGACGGCAGGAGTAGTTGCTGCGGCATCTTCTCCTTTTGCATTGTCATTCATGTTCGCAACTTCGTCAATCACTTTCTTGCCTTTTGCTGAAGTTTCTAGCACCTTACCACTTCTGGTAGTGATGGCCATGCATGACCCATCATTCCTTGGGTTTTGTACAGTATCGCTAGGTAAAGTGCCGGCCTTTCTTTGGTTGAGTGCTGCTGAAAGTTGACTGAATTGCTGCTCTAGTTGTCTAATTGAAGTGGAATCTGAATCTACTAATTGTTTCATGGCGGACAAATCATTAATTACCTCCATAACTCCCGCGATCGTTGCTTCCACTCCTTTCAATAATTTATCCATCATGTCTTCCATACTTCCAGAATTAGATATGGTGGTATCACGTCTGCCAGGGGGAACGTACAAACCACTCTTTTCATTCTTTTTCTTCCAACTACCTTGGTCTTTGTTTCTAGATTTATCATAATAGTTCCGACCTTGGTTTCCTTGGGTATTCCCTCGGAAACCCCCCTGATTGTTCAAGTAGTTGGCCTCTTCTTCCGAATCAGATTCGTCTCTTCCTTTTGACGCAATCGCTTTCACTTTTTCAGTCTTCCCTAATAGATGCTTTGTAAGAAGATCCATTTGGTTTTTCATGTGCGCCATATCTTGATCACGTTCTTCTTCTCTTCTTCGTTGGTCTGCAGTCATGCCAATAGATAAAGTGGGGCTTGCTACCTCAGAATCCCTGGTATGCCAAGCTCTACTTTGTTTCGTCATACGATCTAGCATATTACTTGCTTGACCAAAGGTGAGGTCCATAAATGATCCTCCAGCCGCATTATCAACCACTGGCTTAGTCACCGAATTCAAAGCTCTGTATAATATCTCCATCAAGTGGACATTGGTCATATGATGGTTTGGGCATCGCATTAGCTTCGTCTTGAACCTCTCCCATGTTTCGTGGAGGGCTTCAGTTGGAAGCTGTCGAAAATTGGTTATCTCATCTCTCAACTGTGCTCTTTTGGATGGCGGAAAGAATCTTTCTAGGAAAGCATCTCTTAATTGACTCCAATTTGTAATAGAATCAGGAGTCAGCCCATTCAACCATAGAGTTGCCTCCCCAGACAGAGACAATGGAAATAGACGTAATCGAATAGCATTCTGACCAACACCAGGATTGTCAAAGGACTTGCATGTAGAAATAAAGTTGATGAGATGCATATTCGGATCATCGCCTGCTAGTCCACCAAATAATCCCTTGAGTTGCAATAACTGAATCATGGTGCTTGTGATGTTGAACTTGGCTCCGGGCGCTAATGGTGGTGGAATTATTGCTCTAGTGGCTCCGGCACCATCAAGATCATCATCATCATCGTCGAAAGCTGGCTGCATGGGTTGGCGATCATACCTATACCGCGCTTGTCGACCTCTTCTGTTGGCAGGTGTTGTAGTTTCAGCAACATGCCTTGGGTTTATCAACTCGTCGTCACCTAAATCCTCATCGTCAGGATTTGTGGCTCGCCCAGGATTATCAATGTTTTGTTGTTGGACTTGAGCAGCGGCAAGAGCAGCTAATCTTGCTTGCTCGTGTTGAGCAGCCATCCTGTCGATTTCAGCTTGTGCTTCCATTCTTCTAATTCGTTGTGGTTCAGGATTGATTGGTAATAATGGTTGACCAGAACTTCTAGTATGGGGCATGCACTAAAGTAAAAACCTGCAAGAAACAAAAACAAAAACTAAAAGTAAAAGTACGAGAATCTTTGACCAAAGGGTCTAGTAATTATCACGAACTTGATTGACACTCGTATTCCCCGGCAACGACGCCAATTTTTGATAACGCTCAATCTACAGCTCTCGTAGGAGTGTAAAGCGGTCGTTAGCAAATATAGAACCCAACCTGGGTTGGGTGTCGATCCCACAGGGAATAGCTTGGCCAACAAGTAAGTAAAATTACTAGACTTTTAGTGCAAGTCTCGTAAAAAGGGGGGATTGTAATGTGTAACCAAAACAATAAAGTAAAAGCTGAAAATAGCAAAGTAAAAAGAGGAAGAATGTTACGTAAGTTGTAAACAATGAGAATTGAGGCGTTGGGGTTATGTCCACCTTCTGAGGTATACGTCTCTATTGTCTATGAGTGTGTAGAATTCTGACATGCAATTGCTTATAGAGAATTGTAGTCGATGGTAAATCCAAGCGTCTCTCGACCTAAACAAGGACTATTTCACTTTAACTCTCTCGAGCTTAAAGCGTGTCTAACGGTACGAATTCTCCAAGAGGTTAGTCCAGTTACGGCACTAGCTTTTTAATAGGAAAGGGTGTCCTACTACCTTGACATTATCTCTTTTCCAGACAAATAACCTTTCTCTCGAACAAGTTAAATGTTAGACTGACGTATTCTTGCATTTGAAACCGCAAAGAATGTGGATTAAGATGAAGAGAATAATGATATAAGCAATATACGTGTCTCGAACTCACAAACTCACAGCAATAGATAGTAACTCATTCGGCTTCCATAACCCCAACAGAGAAGTTTAGTTACCCATGAATGCGAAGGAGATCACGATTGACATTGTTTTTATATCACAATATTGAGTACTGGCGTGTAGATCAAGTGATAGGCGTGAGGCGTGTTTCCTTGGCTTGGTAACGATTCTCTTGTTGTGGAATTTAAGAATAGAAGAAGAATAGAATTAATGGAAAGATTAGAAGAGTTGTAGAATTGTTGTGGTGGAAGAAGAGAGGGATGGAAGAAGATTAATTGTTGAATGTGTCTCTCCACTAAGGGAGGACTTAATTAAAAATCTCTAGCATGATAGGGTATTTATAATACTCCTATCCTACTCCTACTATGCTAATGAAATAAATAACCAAATCCTACTAAACTAAGGAAATACTTAACCCATTTGTACTAGGTCAATGTAACATTCTCCTAATCCAAATAAACTAATGAAATACATAACTCAATTGTACTAGGTTAATGTATCATTGTCAAAATCCAGCTTTGTGTCTGTAAGTCCCCAAAGTCTTCAGAAATGCTGTTTTAGCCAGGGACAGATTTTTCATGCAGCAGTTTTGGTCCTTTAGGCGTCCCACTTCCTTCTCCTTCGTTCGTGAGCTTTCTTTTGCGTCAAGTAAGCCATAAAATGCTGTATTTTGCATCATTTATACCTGAAACATTACTAATCATGTTTGTTAGCTCATTTATAGGAAAAAAGACTAAAAGTGCATGAAATATATAGTTTGTTCTCAAAACTAGGCTAAAATATGGGCAAAATATATTGATATAGGCGTGTAAATTCGCCTATCATCAGTGGGTGGCTCTTCAATAAATGGCTTAGCTGGTGGTGTGGGTCGATTCTTGAGATCAAGGTCCAGCTTCTTGGGAGCATAGCGATATGTCCCTAATCCTGATAGACCACCAATAACTTCTTCACAATTTTCAGCATCCTCATTCTCTCCATTCATGAGCACAATCGCCAAAGGGTCATCAATCAGCTGCTCCTCTTCAAGTAATTCTTTATCATCATCAAAGAAAACATCAGCCACCGAAAATACACTCAGATCTTTGGGTTGCTTCATTGATTTGCAAACATCAAAGCGAACTACTTCGTCATTTATTCGGAACGAAAGCTCATTAGCTCTCAAATCAATAAGCACACTTCCCGTAGCAAGGAAAGGGCGCCCCAAGATTATGGGAACTTCTGAATCTGCCTCACAATCCAAAATAACAAAGTCTGCCAGAAAGATGAATGAGGAAACCTTTACCAATACATCACATAGAATACCAACAAGTCATTTTACCGTCCTATCCTCCATTACAAGCCTCATGTTGGTTGGAGTAGGATCACCAAACCCCAACTTTTTATAGATAGATAGTGGCATCAAATTGATGCTGGCTCCTAAATCACATAATGCCTTGGCAAAATTTAGAGATCCAACGGTGCAAGGAATAGTGAAAGCACCGGGGTCAGCCTTCTTCTTAACTATTGATCGGGTAGCGATTGCGCTGCAGTAATGAACATCATCTTTCAACTCATAACTTGCTGCCCGCTTCTTTGTCAAAAGATCCTTCATAAATTTTGCATACCCAGGCATTTGTTCAAGTGCCTCCACCAATGGAACATTAATGGTCAGCTGCTTTAACATAGGCATGAATTTGCTGAACTTTGTGTCATCCGCCACCTTCTTCAATCTTTGAGGTAAAGGTGGTGGTAGGTATGGAATTGTTATCTCCACGGCTTTCTTCTCCTCTTGCTTCCGTTTTTTAGCTTTTTCAGGTTGCAAATTATTGGGGTTGACGTCGTTGACGATAGGATTAGTTGCAGCGGCATCTTCTCCTTTCGCCTTATCATCACTATCCGCTGCTTCGTCAACCACTTGCTTACTTTTTGCTGAAGTTTCTAGCACCTTACCACTTCGGGTAGTGATGGCCATGCATGACCCATCATTCCTTGGGTTTTGCACAGTATCGCTAGGTAAAGTGCCAGCCTTTCTTTGATTGAGTATTGCTGAAAGTTGGCTCAATTGCTGCTCTATTTGCTTGATTGAAGTGGAATGAGAATCAACTATTTGTTTCATATAGGACAAATCATTAACTACCTCCGTTACTCCCGCGCTTGCTGCTTCCACTCCTTTCAAGATTTTACCCATCATGTCTTCCATACTTCCAGATCTAGATGTGGTGGCGTCACGTCTTCCAGGGGGAACGTACAAACCACTCTTTTCATTTTTGTTCTTCCAACTACCTTGGTCCTTGTTTCCGAATTTATCATAATAGTTCCGACCTTGGTTTCCTTGGGTATTACCTCGGAAACCCCCCTGATTGTTCAAGTAGTTGGCCTCTTCTTCCGAATCAGATTCGTCTCTTCCTTTTGACGCAATAGCTTTCACTTTTTCGATCTTCCCTGATAATAAATGCTTTGTAAGAAGATCCATTTGTGTTTTCATATGCGCCATATCTTGATCGCGTTCTTCTTCTCTTCTTCTTTGGTCTGCAGTCATGCCAATAGATAAAGTGGGGCTTGCTACCTCAGAATCCCTGGTATGCCAAGCTCTACTTTGCTTCGTCATACGATCTAGCATATTGCTTGCTTGACCAAAGGTGAGGTCCATAAAAGATCCTCCAGCCGCATTATCCACCACTGGTTTAGTTATTGAATTCAAGGCTCTGTATAATATCTCCATTAGGTGAACATTAGTCATGTGATGGTTTGGGCATCTCGCTAGCTTTGTCTTGAACCTCTCCCATGTTTCATGAAGGGCTTCAGTTGGAAGCTGATGAAAGTTGCTGATTTCATCTCTCAATTGTGCTCTTTTGGATGGCGAAAAGAATCTTTCTACGAAAGCATCTCTCAATTGCCTCCAATTTGTAATAGAATCAGGAGTCAGCCCATTCAACCATAGAGTTGCCTCCCCAGACAGAGACAATGGAAATAGACGTAATCGAATAGCATTCTGACCAACACCAGGATTGTCAAAGGACTTGCATGTAGAAATAAAGTTGATGAGATGCATATTCGGATCATCGCCTGCTAGTCCACCAAATAATCCCTTGAGTTGCAATAACTGAATCATGGTGCTTGTGATGTTGAACTTGGCTCCGGGCGCTAATGGTGGTGGAATTATGGCTCCAGTGGCTCCGGATCTATCAAGATCATCATCATCGTCGTCAAAAGCTGGTTGCATGGGTTGGTGATCATACCTAAACCGAGCTTGACGACCTCTTCTGTTGGCAGGTGTTGCGATTTCAGCATCATGCCTTGGGTTTAGTAACTCGTCATCACTTAAATCCTCATCGTCAGGATTTGTTGCTCGCCTAGGGTTATCAATATTTTGTTGGTGTACTTGGGCGGCAGCAAGAGCAGCTAATCTCGCCTGCTCCTGTTGAGCAGCCATTCTTTTGATTTCCGTTTGTGCCTCCATTCTGCCAATTCGTTGTGGTTCAGGATTGATAGGTAATAACGGTTGACCAGAACTTCGAGTATGGGGCATGCACTGAATAAAAACCTGCAGTAAACAAAAACAACAACTAAAAGTAAAAGTACGAGAATCTTTGACCAAAGGGTCTAGTAATTATCACGAACTTAATTGACACTTGTATTCCCCGGCAACGGCGCCAATTTTTGATAATGCTCAATCTACAACTCTCGTAGGAGTGTAAAGCGGTCGCTAGCAAATATAGAACCCAACTGGGTTGGGTATCGATCCCACAGGGAATAGCTTGGTCAACAAGTAAGCAACGATTACTAGACTTTTAGTGCAAGTCTCGTAAGTAGGGGGGATTGTAATGTGTAACCAAAATATTAAAGTAAAAAATGAAAATAGCAACGTAAAAAGAAAGAATGTTTAGTAGGTTGTAAAACAATGAGAATTGAAGAGTTGGGGTTATGTCCACCTTCTGAGTTATACGTCTCTATTGGCTATGAGTGTGTTGAATTCCGACATGCATGTGCTTATAGAGAATTGTATTCAATGGTAAATCCAGGCGTCTTTCGACCTATTCGAGGATTATTTCACTTTAACTCTTTCGAGCTTAAAGCGTGTCTAACGGTACGAATTCTCCAAGAGGTTAATCCAGTTACGGCACTAACTTTTTAATAGGGGATGGGACCCTACTACCTTGACATTATCTCTTTTCCAGACAGATAGCCTTTCTTTCGAACAAGTTAAATGTTATACTGGCGTATTCTTGCGTTTGCAACCACAAAGAATTTAGGTCAAGACGAAGAGAATAATGATATAAGCAGCATACGTGTCACGAACTCACAAACTCATAGTAATAGATAGTATCTCATTCGGCTTCCATAACCCCAACAGAGAAGTTTAGTTACCCATGAGTGCGAAAGAAATCACAATAGACATTGTTATTATACCACAATAAAGATTTTGTGTAGTAATGGTGTGGTAGGCGTTAGGCGTGTTTTCTTGCAAGTAACGTTTCTCTTGTTGCGGAAATTAAGAATTGAATAGATGAATAGAAGAAGAATAAGAAGTAGAAAGATGAATTAATACTAGAATGAGAATTTTTGAGGAATAGTAGAAGAATGTAATTGTAACTAATGGAGGAATGTCTTAAAATCTCTAGCAAAATAGGGTATTTATAATACCCATATCCTATTCCTACTAAGCTAATGAAATACTTAACCAAATCCTACTAAGCTAATGAAATACTTAACCAAATCCTACTAAGCTAATGAAATACTTAACCCAATTGTACTAGGTTAATGTATCATTATCCTAATCATAATAAATTACTGCTAGTCCCCAAAGTCTTCAGAATTGCCGTTTTAGCCCGAGACAGGTTTCCCATGCATCACTTTTGGTCCTTAGGCATCCAAGACTCCCTTTTCTCCTTTCGTGAAGCTTTCTTTGGCATCAAGTAATCCATAAAATGCTGAATTCTGCATCATTTATACCTGAAACTTTGCTAATCATGTTCGTTAGCTCACTTACAGGAAAAAGGACTAAAAGTGCATGAAATATATAATTTGTTCTCCAAAATTAGCTAAAATATGGGCAAAATCTAATGCTATAGGGGTGGAAATCTTCCCAGGGCTGACGACATTGGTGATAAGTCGTCACGTTTGTGACAGCTTATCACGAATGTCGTCACTTGGTTTCCCAGCCTGACATGGGAAGTGAAGGAAAAAGACCAAAATACCTTTAGTAAACCGTCTCCCTCTTAGGAACATTCGTCCTCGAATGGGGCTGACTAAGATGAGATTACTGATGATAGGCGAATTTACACGCCTATATCTTCCATTCTCTTTAGTTAAACATCTTAAAAAGCTCTTTCATACACTCTCAACCACAAGATTAGGGTTTCCTCTCAAGATCATCTCCTCAAGAACAAGAATATTCTCTCCCAAAGGGGTTAAACCTTAGTCAAGCAAAATCAAGAGCAAGCCTAAGGATTTCTTCAAGAACCTTCAGAAACATTAGATCTCTTTCAAGATTCAATCACTAAGGTATGCATAGTGTTCATCCATGGATCCCTTTCATCCATAGAGCTTAAGAATCATGTTTTAAATTATAAATTGTAATTTCCTTGTTGTGTTATGACTATATTCATGTTGATGATTGTTGTTTGGATTCAAGGTTGTATCTTGATGTGTTTTTCATGAAGCATGTGAGTAGGTTAGTTGAAACCCATGAATTTTGGACGGATTAAGATTGTCAAATTGATAAGTACACCTATGCCCAAAGTTGTGCATGTAAGGTGTTTGATAAAATGCCAAGAATGATAGAATCCATGTTTTTATGACTTAATAGTGCTTAAATGACAAGCCCATGTTCTATTCTTTATGACTCCACATGAACTCCACGTTATTTTTGTGTGTTATTGTTGCGATATGGAATGAGCATGATATTGAAGCAACACGAGTATATACATGTTGTGCGCATCCCCTTCCATGTATAAGATTTTGAGAACCAAATGTAGTATGAAATCCCCTACTTATGATATTGTGAATTGTGGACTCTATTCTTATGATCAAGTCAGTCATGTGTGTCAGTTTCCTTCAATCGAGTCCTGGGGGGTACGTATACTCAAAAAATATAGCTCCGTGCTTAGAGACATGTCATGTTATCACGATACTCTCAGTCAAGCCATGATCTATAGAACTCAGATAGTCATGTGACTCAGGAAATCTCAGAAATCTCATGATCTCAGTTAATTCTCAGATAATAGTACTATTCCTTCAGTCAACAGAAGTCTGTTACTCAGTCCATGTACAGTTTGTTAATCTTGTTCAATCTCTTCAGATAGGAGTAGAGGTTAGCACCGAGTGAACCCAAGGATGGGAACTCACTTGCCGGATAAGGGTGTAATTCTTAGCAGTCATCCTTGTATTTCAGAACTATGTAGCCAGCGTAGGTTGAGATATCTTAACCTGTCAGATTAGGGTTGATGAGGTAATTTGACCTTTTATACCAGGGTCCCACCATTCTCATTAGAGTAACCTGCCAAATAAGGGTCACTCACAGCTTATCCTTACTAGTGGTGCGGTATTGACACCCTTTCAATCAGGGCACAGATTGGACCCAGCTCAGCTATTATAGAGCATTTAGGGCATGTCTGTTAAACAACTACCTCCCACAGTTTCAGTCTCAATCTCAGTAAAAGAACTCAAAATAGTTCTTCAGATTTTAGTATACAAGGACTGACAGATATAGTCAATTCAATTACAATATGGAACTCAGGTAGTTCCGTCAGATTCAGGACTGTCAGACACAGTTATCCATGTTATCAGAAATCCCAGTATTAATCATGTTAGATATCAATAAACCATGTTAGCGTACAGATCTAGATATCACGTATTCACGATCTTAGTTACTATGTATTCATGTTTGCACTCTCACATTTATCTTAGTCATTTAGTTAGCACTGCTCATGCATGTAAGCCCTTTTGCATATAGCCTACCTCACTCGTATACTCAGTACTTTCAGTTGTACTAACGCATTTGCGCTATGATGCTTTCTTTTATGTTACACCATAGGTTCAGAGCCATGAGTTCCAAATCAGCAGTAGCAGTCACATTTCAGTATACAGAGTTGCAGTGAGTCCTCTTCATTCGAGGACGATATAGTTTGACTTCATTTATTTTCTTTGGTTATCTTTCAGTTTACGGAGTTAGTTGGAGGCATGTTCCTTCAAATCCTTACTCAGACAGTATTTAGAGGCTTTCAGATTTAGTCCGGATTTGTTTCAGACTTCAGTTATTTTGGGTATTTGTTATCCCATATGGATGTTATGATTTATCAGATATTTTATTTAGTTGAACCTTATTGCCTATTGTTCATGTTTTCCCCATTTTACATGTATATGATGCAGTGTACAGGTACAGATATCAGTCATGGGTTAACTTGTGGTCCTTCGGGGTCATAAGCACCGTGTAGCATTCCGGTTCAGAAAATTGGGGTGTTACATTTATATATATATATATATATATATATAATACCGTATTTAAAAATTAATTAATCAAAAATTATTTGTAGTAAACGAAATGCATTGACATTATTATGCGATTGACATCATTAATTTTATTTACATAATTTATTTATAATTAATTTAAAAATAAAATTTTTATTTCTTTTTATTATTAATTTTATATAGTTACTATATTTATTAAATATTAACCTAATTCAATTCAATTTTCCTAATTTATTTAAATTTCAGTCATTTTATATTCAATTTGTGTCAATTAATTAATTTTTCTCAATCTAAATCCCCAATTCAATCCTTTTAACCCAATTTCTAATCCCAATTTGACTCATCTCCTCAATTCTAATCTCAATCGTTCATCATATTTGATCAACGATCAATATTAAATCAATTTTCACTATATTTTTCTTGAAATTTGATAACTTTAGACTATTTTTCTTGAGCTGGGGGTCTATTGGAAACAACCTATTTACCTTAGCAGTAAGGTCTGCGTACACTGTACCCTCCACAGACCCCAATTTGTTTGACTAAATCAGGTTAGTTGTTGTATTCATTTTCTTGAAAATCTCATAGAGAAAACAATCAAAAGATGTCACCTTGATTGATTGATTGATTATTATTATTATTATTATTATTATTATTATTATTATTATTATTATGCTTAATTTATTTCAAATTTATTATCGATAATTTTTACTCCCTCCGTCCCATTTTATCCGTCCCAAATTTTCTAATTTAATGTCTTATTTTACTTGTCCTTTTTTTATATATCAAGACAAGATAATTTTTTTTTTCCATTATACCCTTAGTGTAATTGATTACTCCTTGTTATTAGCCATTCCTTAATATTGGAACTAATAACAAGACACAATTAAGAGGGGCAAAATGATAAAGTTACATTATCAATCATTATTTTCTTAATAGCCATCCCATCCCAATTTGGGACAAGTAAAATAGGACGGAGGGAGTATATAATATTTTCTATGTGACATATCTAATTTATTTGTAAGAATAACAATTTGATAACATTTTTAATTTATTACTACAATAAATTTATTATTATATTTAAATAGCAGCTTTGGTATATTTGTAAGATAACTTTTACTTTTTTCTCATACTACCCTTGGTATTAAGTTCATGAAGTAGCAGTTTATACGTATAAAATCCTGAGTGAACTCTTAACACTGAACAACAACAATTGTACAGTGTATGCTCATTTTGACTGTTGACACCATTTTTGACCTCCCGATGCTCCTCTTAGGCTGCTATTTCATTAAAAATTATTAATTTTAACATTAATATTTTTTATGTGTTATTTTGATATCAAACAAATAACGACATGTCACATCAATGATTTTAAAATATATACAAACAAATTATTTTATTACTTTTTAGTATCATTTTTTACGATCTATCAATTCAAATATAACATTTTATTATTTTTTAGGAAATATGCACACTCACAATTATTTTACAAAATACATTGTATATTATTATTATAATTATTATTATTATTATTATTATTATTATTATTATCATTATCAATAATTTTAAAATAAATATTCATAATATATAGGTGTCTATTTTATTTTGAATTATTATTATCATTAATTTTAAATTAATATATTCTGTGTTGTATTTTTATTTACGCGATTTATTCATAACTAATATGAGAATAATTATATTATTTATTTTTTACTATTATATTGTTTATTTTTACCTTATTATCACATTTATTAATTCGTAGCCTAAGTCAATTTTTTTCTTCAATCTATTTATTTTCTAACCTGATTTTGCCAATTTATAACATTTTTAGCCTAATTTTATCCAATTTATTATAATTTTAGTTCAAATTGTGTTTAGTTGGACTTAAGTTTATTTCCATTTAAATTTAGACCAAATTTTTAATCTTTAGATCTCAACCGTTGATCAATTGATCTAACGTATGGATCAAACCTTTGTTCTCTTTTCTTTTAAACCAAAAAAAACCCTAATCCCTCACTTTTGGCCAAAGAATCAACTGCCTTCTTCACTACACTCTCCATCATTTTCTCTCTCTAAACCTCCACCATAACCATTGCCGGTGGACAACCGGCCATCCAAATGCCATCGCCCCTCACCCCACCTCTACAACTCCACCTTTCTCTTTCTTTCTCTCTTCTCCATAAACTAACCGCCGGTGGTGGACAATCAAACACCTCGCCGCTTCTGATCTTTTACCTTCACCCATTTTCTTTCTCTTTTTATTTGGTCTACTTGTCACTGAATAGACCACCATCGGGAATAGCTCAACGGCAAACTCCTTCACCCTTCGCCACCACTGCCAGTTACCGTCTAGCTGAACCAGCGGCGACCTTCGTTCGGTCTTCAATCCTCTCTCGCCATGCTGCCACCATCTCCAACAACCGCCATCCACCGGAGAAGCAACCATGCAGTTGTTACTGCCCCCGATGAATTCCTTCATTTTCGCCCTGTTCATCTCACCAGAGGTGACGATCAGTGAGACATTGCTTAAAAAAATGGTAGTGGTCAAATCCTTTTGAAAGTATGTGATACTTCTATAAGTTATTCTCTCCTTCCTCATTGCTCTCCTTATCTACTGCTTACTGCTATAAATTTTTGTCTACTTCCTTAGTATTTTGGTATTGCTTTGTCATAGTTTTTGTTCTTCTCCATGGTCTAGTGTAAGCTACAGTTATCTAGCTAATACCACTAAAGTTACGGTGGAGTTGTCTCATTATGGTGACAAAAATTAGTTTAGTTAAATGTTGACAAGAATAGATGAGAGAGTTGTTTCATTATGGTGACAAAAATTGGTGTAGTGTTGTCACTTGAAATGTGAATTCATGACTTGAAAATAGTTAAGTTTATTCACTTGAAATGTGAATTAGAGAGTTAAAAATGGTTAAGTGTAGTATTTTAAAATGTGTACTGGTGACTTCAAAATGATCAAGTGTAGTCTTTTGAGAAGTGGATTAGTGACTTGAAAATAATTTAGCTTAGTGACTTCAAAAGTGAACTTGTGTTTTGAAATTAGTAAAGTATAATCACTTGAAAATGTGAATTTATGACTTGAAATTAGTTTAGTGTTTTCACTTGAAATGTGAATTCATGACTTGAAAATGGCTTAGTCACTTGAAATGTGAATTAGAGAGTTGAAAATAGTGAAGTGTAGTGTTTTGAAATGTGTACTAGTGACTTTAAAATGATCAAGTGTAGTCACTTGAGAAGTGGATTAGCGACTTGAAAATGGTTTAGTGTAGTTACTTGAAAGGTGAACTTGTGTTTTGATGTAACAATAAGAGAAACCTTCACAAACTTGTATGGGCAAAAGAGGTGAAGTTGTATAGTAATAATCAGGTTTGTGTAACGATGCTGGTTGGAAATAAAGTTGACAGAGTATGTTCTTTGTAAATATGAATGTGATTGCATCTTTCTAACTTTTGTCAAATTGTATTAGAGTCTATTCATTTTGCTTCTTGAATGCTAGGAGACATTATTTCATAAAGACAATAGGTAAATTAAGATGTCGATATCACCTCTTCAAATGGATATACTTTATCTTGTCATGGAATATGGGAACTTTCGTAATGTTTATAATAGGAAGTCATGAAAACCATTATTAGAGGAGTATACATTAACATTGATCTTTATGATTAACATAACGTTGCAGTTCATTATTGGTGCTTAAATAAAGTCTGCATGAAGTTTGTAAATGAACTTTTGTTCTTACTTTACTAGATTGCCTTGTCAGGAATTTGAGAGAGCTGTGACAAGGGAAGAAGTCATTGCCTTAGAAAAGAAACTTGGAGGTCTATTTCTTGAATGTAGTGCTAAAACTCGAGAAAATGTACAAAACTGCTTTGAAGAGATTGCCCTAAAGGTAAACGATACATTCATGACTAACTCTATAGGATTCACAAAATATGTTGTCAAATTAGCATCATTTACAAACTAACATGCTCTGATGGTTATTAGTACAATATTATTTTCTTGATGTATCTAGTTGACCTTTTAGATATCAAAAGCTATAACAACAACATACTCAGTGTAATCCATAAGTGGGATCTTGGGAGGGGGTAGTGTGTACGCAGACCTTAGCCTTGCCTTGGGATTTAAAATATTATCAAAAAACTCTCATAACATATCATTCTGATAGCAATATCAGACCAGTAACCTTTTGCTCGCATGGGGCATCTCTTTTGTTTTTCGATTGTTGTGTATCTATACCGTCCTGGTTTTTACGCGTAAGGAAAAATGTCTTGCTTTTATCAGTCAGTTTAATATTATGATTTATTCTGAAGATATGTTATGTTCCTTCAATAAAAGACCCAAGTACATGCTGCCTTTATCTTGGAAGATATATTTAGCACTTGATCTGATATTTGTGATAGTCTCACAACAGATGAAGTGATAAATTCTTGCATAAAACTTTTGGGTAGCAATTCTCCAGATGTTGCATGTATGTTGAATGGTACTTAGGTTCCTAGATTGATTAACTGATTGAGTAGTTTGAAACTGTAGCATGGAGTAGTTGTTGATTGATCTATTTAAATTTATCATTATGTTTGTTAGTTGTACACAAATATAAATGTAATAAGGACTGAATGTTTATCTGATTGGTTTTTATACTTTGCATTTTTATGAAGCCAAGTGATGTGGCTAGTGGACCATTTTGCCCATGGATGCAAGGAGACCACGTGATGATAGTGATCCTAATGCCAGTCATTAATTTCATTGTAAATTGTCTTGGATATTCAATTATGATGATGTAATTGTGTGGTTGGAGCGAATCTTAGAATATTGAAGGTTTTGTGTTTAAATTTGATTTTGGAATTTGAAGATACTAGTTAATGTTGAAAATTTGGAGTTTGAAGATGCTAATGTTGAAAATTTAATTTGAAGTTTAATGTTCAATGTATTTTTGAGATGCTTGTAAATTACAATGTTTAATTAGTCGTGTTGTGTTAATGATATATGAGTTAAATAAATATTGAATTGTAGGTTATGGCTAAAGGAACAATTAAATTTGAGCTAAAATTAGAATTTATAATTTATTTTTGAAAATTGATGGGTCTTACTATTTTTTTTTAAATTGCAAAGGTTTTAAACTTCCGTAATTTTTAAATAAAAATTTATTATATAAATAATTAAATCTAGAGTAATGGAGGTTGACCTCCTCAAAATAACCATCGCAAATTAATTATGGCAGTCGGAAAAAATTACCGTAAATTTTTTGTGGCGGCTTGTATTGTGGGGGGTTTTGGGAACCGCCAAAATCACAATTTGTGGGGGTTTTAAACCCCTGCAAACCTCAAAATTAACCTACACAATTTGACCTTTTTTGTATGAGAAAACTACTCTCTGAGGTACAGGTCCATGAGAATTGCTCTTATGGAATACAATAAGCTTGGTATAGTGGATGGAGCTTGGAAGAAATAACGATTTTATGAAAAAAAACCTATATCAATTGGAGAGAGGTGCAATGCAATTGTACTTTCTTGACTGATGAATTCAGTTTCACAAAATTTGGTTAGTGGTACAACCTATGCTTCAGATGGACATATTATGTGGACTGAGTTAAAAGAGAAATTTGATAAGGTTGATGGTTCTCGTTCATTCAAGCTTCACAGATAATTGCTACATTGGTTCAAAGTGCTTCTTCCATCTCTGTGTTTTTCTGTAAATTTAAGGATCTGTGGAATGAGGATGAACCACTGGTTCCATTGCCTAGTTGTAATCGTGATAAGTCAAATGATTTCTTCGATCATGTGCAAAGGAAAAAGTTGTATCAATTTTTGATGGGGCTAAATGATTCTTACATTCAAGCAAGAAGTTAAATCTTGCTCATGACTTTATTTTCTACTGTAAATCAGACTTACTCAATATTGATGAGTGATGAAAGCCAAAAAGGCTTGAATACTGCCATAAAAATTCTTGGAATCTCTCCTGCAATGCCTACCAGAAATTACGAGGCCACAATATTGTACAGTTCTAGTCCTAACAATGTTCAAAAGTTCAATAAAAACCACTTCATAGGGCATACTACAGACAATTGCTACAAGATTGTAGAATATCCTAATAATAGGTTAAAAAAGAAGGATGGAGGGTTCAATTATGATACTGGTTCATCTCAAGTATCAATTGGTGGTTCTCATCAATGTTTAAAAATTGGTACATATCAATCTCGTGCTAGTGTTGATACTCGAAACATAATAAAGTCAAAAGATGTTGTTTATGATCAAGTTCATTCATCTTCTTCAACTGTACTTCTTATCAGTCAAATGCTGATGCTTTGCTTCTTTACGAATGATAAGTATGATCATATTGTGACTATGCTGAACAACATGTGTCATACCATTTTAGGCTCTGTAAACCATCAGAAAGAATGATAATTGATACAGGAGCGACTAACCATATGGTAGAAGATCCTGACCTTTTCGTTAGCCTCACTAAACTAGACTGTAACAAATCTAGAAAGGTGTTTTTACCTACTGGTGATGCAACCTATGTCACTCATGTGGGCACAAGTATGATTACTACAGGGTATAATATCAATAATGTTCTGTATGTACCTCAGTTTAAATTTAGTATTCTCTCAGTATCCCAGGTAACAAAAGATTTACAATGTGTAGTGGTATTTTTTCCTAACTTTACATATTTTCAGATCTCTTCAGTGGGAAGGTAAAGGGGATTGGTAGACAAGAGCATGACCTATATCTACTACCTTTTTTTTTTATATCAAATCGGTAAATATTGTAAATTCTTGTTCCTTAAAGTCTAAAGATAGTTTAGTTGATGTTAATCCTTGACATATGAGACTTGGTCATAGTTTAAAGTATTAAACAAGTTGTTTGATGTTCCTTTAGACAAATGTAACTCAAACATTAGAAGTTGTTCTCTTTGTCCTCATGCTAAGCAAGTTAGAACTTCATTTTCTACTAGTGATGGTATTAAAAGTAATGCCTTTTTTGACATGCTACATCTTGATGTATGGGAACTTATAGGACTGTAACATATAATGAAGAAAAATACTTCTTAATAAATATTGATGATTTTTCTGGGATGAATTGTCTATTCTTGCTTAAAATAAAATCTGATGTAGGTGTTGCTTTAAAAGAATTTCTAGCTTCTGCTAAAACCTAATTTAACAAGTGTGTTAAAGTTATTAGGAGTGATAATGGTACAAAGTTTACAAAATTGGCATGTGACTCCATGTTCAAGTCCAATGGTATCATTCATCAGAATTCATGTGCTCATATTCCTCAGTAAAATGGTGTTCTGAGAGGAAGCATAAACACATTTTAGAAGTCTAAAGATTAATTAGAATTCAAGGTCATATACCCTTGATGTTTTGTGCCATTATGTCCTAGATATTTCCTATCTTATTAGTAGGATGCCTACACTTGTACTTAAAGATAAATCTGCATTTGAAATTTTATATAGTAGAAACCATCCTTAATCATCTTATAGTATTAGGATGCTTAGTCTTTTTAAGAATGCTCATGAAACTGAGAAGTTAAAAAATAGAGCTATAAAAGCCATTCATACGGGATATTCTCCTACCCAAAAGGGATATATACATTATGATTTTTCACATGATGTGTTTATTGTTAACAGAGATGTTGAATTTAGCGAGACTATTTTTCCTTTTCCAGATCTCACCACTAAATCAATACCTTTTTTGGATGCATTCTCTAATAATCTGTTAGCGCCTATGTCAAGTCAGCTCATGTCTAGTGAGTAGCCACCTGAACAAGTTCCTGCACTTGTTATGTCTCTAACCCATTGGTGTCACATAATGTAATACCCTTGGGAAATTTTTCGTTGAAATTTTATGCGTAAACGTGTTGGGTTCTATCTTCTAGAATGAATTATAAATTTTTCACGCGGAATGTCTTAGATTATGACCCACCATTGTGTAGAGTATCGAATAAGATTTCCAATGATATGTGGATCATCCAAAACAGACACCCAAGCAACGAGTTATGAACGTTTCGATCGAATCGTGAATAGTAGTGAACAGTAAAACGTGCAGGAAAAAGTATTGAGGCCTGACGTATTTTTGCTCTAACTTTAAATGATCATAAATCATTGTACAAAATGATTTGAGTGATCTACTATATATCAACGGAAAGCTCTGCAATTCCTCTTTCCAATGAAATTGATTTCATCCAATTTGTCTATCGGAGCAAAAAGTTATTGTTGATCTACTTCAGCCTATCAAAAGTGAATTTTTAGGTCAACTTCAAACGATCATAAATCCTCATACACAATGATCTGGGTGAGATAATATATATCAATGGAAAGATGTGAGAGTCCACTTTCTAATGAAATTGGTTTCATCTAATTTGGATATCGGAGTAAAATGTTATGGTTGATCTACTTCAAACTATCAAAAACAGTCCACCAAAGGACAGATTCAAGAATTATTTGATTTTTAGGGGCGTTTTGGTCATTCCTCCTCACCCAAAATCCGTCCAAACCCTATATTAAAGCCTATTAGAAGCATTATGTGTTATATTTTATCAAACTCCCTCAAAAATAAAACCCTAAGCTCCTACATCCAACTTCAAGAACCTCCAAAGTTCACCATTAATTCTGCAAATTTATTCAAGATTCCAAGTTCCTAGTTCAAGAACTCCAAGAACCATCATTCAAAGGCACGATTAACATCTCAAAAATATTTATCGATCTAAAGTTCATCATTCAAGGTATGTGGAGTTTTTCAACTAGAACTCTCTTTCGTTCTAGTGCCCAAAAGTAATTTTCTTTACAAAGGCATGATTTTTATTTGATTTTTACGAATTTGAAGCATAAACCTATATCTTATGATGATTATTATGAAATCTTGATGTTTATGATTTTGAAAGATGAATTTACATGTGTGGAGGTATAAAGCATGAATCTTGAACGATATTTAACATGATTTTGATATTTGGGTCGTGAATCCCCATTGGAAATTGTTTTTTTTTTTTTTGAGAAAGTGTGTGTTATAAGCACATTGATTTTCAATATTTGAGATATTTTGAATGATTTGACCTTTTGGTCTTAATGGAGTTGTTTTAAGCTCGAGTGTGAAAGAAATCCACAACGTGGTTGATTTTGATAGATGGGAAGCATGATGGCTCCCGATGTATATTTATATGTTACTGAAATTGTTTTGTTGTGGATTGTCTTTGAAATGATCTGATCTAAGTTTGAAAGAAATCTTTTGCATCGAGTGGGAGGTATAAAGCGACCTTACTTCCCTAGAACTACGTGCCTCCGTAGGAGATTTATATAGTGATCACTAGTTTGTGTGGATTTGATATCGATAGTCCTACTCCGATGGCAAGGATGGGATGGGTCTCCCCAACGTGGGTTGTACGTTGGACTCCATGTAGCTCACATGGTTTATGTCGGTTATAGGATCTCCCAGTGTGTGTGTGTTTCCTTGTGTCTATGGTGAATGGTGAAGTGATTTGAAAGTGGAATTGTGAAAGTTATTCTTTCAAAAGATTTAAATGATATTTACATTATGAGAATTGATATTCTTGATGAACTGAAAGTGATTGACAAATTATATGATGACTCACATGTGTTATTATACTTTTTTTATCCTCTCATGATTATGATGATTTTCATTGGGCTATGTGAGTCTTTCATACATCCTGCATATTTCTTATAAATATTTATGATGATGATGTTTATAAAACTGCATACACCCCCATATACTCGGTTCCTTTCCAAGGTACTGACCCACATCTTCAGATGTGGGCTGCATTTTCTTGGATTGTAGGTTCAGGTGCTCAGTTCCAGGTTCGACAGTGATTCTTCGGGCACGTTGTTCTACATCCTCTGTCGTGGCGAGTCCTCATGTTTTGAGGACGTGATGTCTGATGTTGGTTTCATGGAATTGTTTACATTTGATAACTGAGAATGAGTCAGTTGGGGCATGTCTCAATGGATCGCTGGTTTTATTGATTTTCTTAGAGGCTTGTGAGACTAGTATAGATGTTGGGAGTTGACTAATATTTCATATTTTGTTATCTTTCTGAAATTCTTTTATTCTTGGATGATGATTACTCTATTGATATTTGAAGATTATTTATGGAAACCCCGTTGATTCATGTTGAACTGAATGAAAATGGCTCAAAGGGTTAGCTTCGGGCTACTTGTAGCCTCAAGCACCGTGTGATGCTTTGGGACCCATTTTTGGGGCGTTACAAACTTGGTATCAGAGCCTAAGGTTTTAATGTGTCCTAGGGAGTTTGACAAGCCGCTTGAAGTAGAGTCTTAATCATCGGTGTGTAGCGCGCCACATCTATGAGAAAGAGGCTAGAAGACGTTTTAGGAAAAAGTGTGATTCTTTCTTTCAGAAGTCTATTATGCTTAAAGTGTCTCTCTCTACTATTGATTCGTGCTCTCCTATACCCCCTTCCGAGAATAGATGATTTGTTTGACCAATTGTAAGGTGCAATTATTTCTGAAAGATAGACCTTCATTTCGGGTATCATCAACTCAAAGTTAGGGAGTGTGACATCCCAAAAATCGCTTTCTAAACTCGTTATAGCCATTTTGATTTTCTTATTATGTCTTTCGGGTTAACTAATGCCCCAACAGCTTTCATGGACCTCATGAATCGAGTGTTCAAACCATATCTGGATATGTTTGTAATAGTGTTCATCGATGATATACTGGTGTACTCCCGTAGTGAGGATAAACATTCTGATCATCTCCGAACTGTCTTGCAAACCCTTAGAGATCACAAGTTGTTTGCCAAGTTCAGCAAATGTGAGTTTTGTCTAAGGTCAGTTGCTTTTTTGGGTCATATCATTTCTTTCGAGGGTATTAGAGTTGATCCCTAAAAGACCGAAGTTGTTAGAAATTGGCCTAGACCTATTTCTCCGACTGATATCTGAAGTTTCTTGGGTTTATCTGGCTATTACCACCGTTTTTTTTAAGGTTTCTCCTCTATAGCATCTCCTATGACTCGGTTGACCCAAAAGAAAGTGAAGTTCTTGTGGTCCAAATTTTATGAGAAGAGTTTTCAGAAGTTGAAGACTCGACTCACTTCAGCCCCTATTTTGTCTTTGCTTGATGGTGTTGATGGTTTTGTGGTGTACTGTGATTCTTCGAGAGTTAGGTTGGGTTGCGTATTGATGCAGAAGGGTAAGGTGATAGCTTATACTTCTAGACAGTTGAAACCCCATGAAAAAAATTACCCCACCCATGACCTTGAGTTGGCTGCTGTTGTGTTTGCTTTGAAAATCTGGAGACACTATTTGTATGGTGTCCATGTTGATGTTTTCACTGCTCATAAGAGTATGCAGTATGTGTTTACCCAGAGAGAATTAAATCTTAGGTAGAGTCGATAGTTAGAATTGTTAAAGGACTATGATATGAGTGTGTTGTACCATCCGGGCAAGGCTAATGTTGTGGTGGATGCCCTAAGTAGAGTGTCCATGGGTAGTGTTTTTCATGTGGTAGAAGGTAAGAAAGAGTTTGCTCATGATGTACATTATTTGGCTAGATTGAGGGTTAGGTTGTTTGACTCTGCTGAAGGTAGTATAGGGGTTCAAAGTAGTTTCGAATCCTCCTTGGTTTTTCGGAAGTGAAGGAAAAACAATACTTAGATGCTAGTTTGGTCAGACTGAAGGAGTCAGTCAAGGACCAAAAAGTAGAGGTTTTCTCCCAAGGGGGAGATGGTGTGTTGATATTGCAAGGTAGATTATGTGTCCCGAATGTTGATGATCTGAGATAGAGGATTATGGAAAAAGCGCACGGGGCGCGATATTTTATTCATCCTAGTGACACCAAGATGTACCTAGACTTGCGGGAAATCTATTGGTGGAGTGGCATAAAGAAAGATATAGCATCTTTTGTAGCTAAGTGTACAACATGCCAACAGGTTAAGGTTGAACACCAAAGACCTGGTGGTATGATCCAAGAGTTTAGTATTCCTACCTGGAAGTGGGAAGAGATAAATATGGACTTCGTGATTGGTTTACCTCCTCCCCGACGCCATCATGATTCCATTTGGGTTGTGGTTGATAGGTTGACTAAGTCTGCTCATTTCTTGCCTTATCATACTTCATATAATGCTGAGGATTATGCTAGATTATATATCCGAGAGCTAGTCAGACTGCATGGAGTTCCCTTGTCTATCATTTCGGATAGGGGTACTCAGTTCACTTCGCAATTTTGGAAAGCTTTTTAGAAGGGTCTTGGTACCCAAGTATTTTTGAGTTCTGCCTTTTATCCGCAGAGCGATGACCAGGCTGAGCGGACCATCCAAACCTTAGAGGATATGTTGAGAGCTTGTGCACTTGACTTTAAGGGAAGTTGGGATGATCACTTACCGTTGATAGAGTTTGCTTACAATAATAGTTTCCACTCTAGTATTGGCATGGCTCCGTTTGAAGCCTTATATGGAAGGAAGTGTAGATCACCCATAGGTTGGTTCAAGGTGGGTGAAGCGGCTGTGAGTGGTACTGATTCGGTATTTGAGGCTATGGAAAAAGTTAAGTTGATTAGGGAAAGGTTGAAAACTGCGCAGAGTCGTCAGAAGTCATATGCAGATGTTAGAAGGAGAGACCTTGAGTTTGAAGTTGGTGACCTAGTGTATCTGAAAATTTCACCCATGAGGGGGGTGAAGAGATTTGGAAAGAAGGGAAAGCTTAGTCCCCGTTATGTTGGTCCTTAAAAAATTCTTAGCCGTGTTGGTAAGGTAGCTTATGAGGTCGAGTTGCCTTCTGAGTTGTCCTCTGTTCATCCAATATTCCATGTCTCCAGCTTAGAAAGCATATTAGCGATGCTGTGGTAGTGGATTCCTCTGTGTGTGCTGACATTCAAGAAAATCTTTCTTTTAATGAGATTCCTGTTGAGATTCTTGATTTCAGTGTCCGAAGACTAAGGAACAAAGAAGTTCCCTTGGTCAAGGTGTTGTGGCGAAACCAATCTGTTGAGGGTACAACTTGGGAAGCTGAGACAGATATTCTATCCAAGTACCCACACCTATTTTCCGCAAACTCCGATCAAGTCAAAGGTACCGTTCTTTCCTAAATCATGCACTTTTGATAAAATTTGCAGCAGTTCAGCTGTCATTTACTATGTGTTCAGCTGTAGTTTCTTAAATTTATGCATTCTATGTTGCATTCGGAGTGAGAAACAATGTGGTGATGAGTCTAATGAATGGTTTCAGCTATATGCTCTATTCCCTATCTAATCTTGGCACGTCTAGCGTCATTCGAGGATGAATGTTTCCAAGGGGGGGATAATGTAATACCCCGGGAAATTTTTCGTTGAAATTTTGTGCGTAAACGTGTTGGGTTCTATCTTCTAGATTGAATTATAAATTTTCCGTGTGGAATGTCTTAGATTATGATCCACTATTGCGTAGAGTATCGAATAATCTTTTCAACGATATGTGGATCATCCAAAACGGACACTCGAGCGACGAGTTATGAACATTCCGATCGAACTGTGAATAGTAGTGAATAGTAAAACGTGCAGGAAAAAGTACTGAGGCCTGACGTATTTTTGCTCTAACTTTAAACGATCATAAATCCTTGTACATAATGATCTGGGTGATCTACTATATATCAACGGAAATCTCTACGAGTCCTCTTTCCAATGAAATTAGTTTCATCCAATTTTTCTATCGGAGCAAAAAGTTATGGTTGATCTACTTCAGCATAACAAAAGAAAATTTTTGGGTCAACTTCAAACGATCATAACTCCTCGTACACAATGATCTGGGTGAGATACTATATATCAAAGGAAAGATATGAGAGTTATATTTCTAATGAAATTGGTTTCATCCAATTTAGATATCGGAGTAAAACGTTATGGTTGATCTACTTCAAACTATCTAAACAGTCCACCAAAGGATAGATTCGAGAATTATTTAATTTTTACGGGCGTTTTTGTCATTTTCCCTCACCCAAAATTCGTCCAAACCCTATATTAAAGCCTATTAGAAGCATTATATGTTATATTTCATCAAACTCCCTCGAAAAGAAAACCCTAAGCTCTTACATCCAACTTCAAGAACCTCCAAAGTTCACCATTAATTCTGCAAATTTATTCAAGATTCCAAGTTCCTAGTTCAAGAACTCCAAGAACCATCATTCAAAGGCACGATTAACATCTCAAAAATAATTATCGATCTAAAGTTCATCATTCAAGGTATGTGGAGTTTTTCAACTAGAACTCTCTTTCGTTCTAGTGCCCAAAAGTAATTTTCTTTACAAAGGCATGATTTTTATTTGATTTTTACGAATTTGAAGCATAAACCTATATCTTATGATGATTATTATGAAATCTTGATGTTTATGATTTTGAAAGATGAATTTACATGTGTGGAGGTATAAAGCATGAATCTTGAACGATATTTATCATGATTTTGATATTTGGGTCGTGAATCCCCATTGGAAATTGTTTTTTTTTTTTTTGAGAAAGTGTGTGTTATAAGCACATTGATGTTCAATATTTGAGATATTTTGAATGATTTGACCTTTTGGTCTTAATGGAGTTGTTTTAAGCTCGAGTGTGAAAGAAATCCACAACGTGGTTGATTTTGATAGATGGGAAGCATGATGACTCCCGATGTATATTTATATATTGTAGAAATTGTTTTGTTGTGGATTGTCTTTGAAATGATCTGATCTAAGTTTGAAAGAAATCTTTTGCATCGAGTGAGAGGTATAAAGCGACCTTACTTCCCTAGAACTACGTGCCTCCGTAGGAGATTTATATAGTGATCACTAGTTTGTGTGGATTTGATATCGATAGTCCTACTCCGATGGCAAGGATGGGATGGGTCTCCCCAACGTGGGTTGTACGTTGGACTCCATGTAGCTCACATGGTTTATGTCGGTTATAGGATCTCCCAGTGTGTGTGTGTTTCCTTGTGTCTATGGTGAACGGTGAAGTGATTTGAAAGTGGAATTGTGAAAGTTATTCTTTCAAAAGATTTAAATGATATTTACATTATGAGAATTGATATTCTTGATGAACTGAAAGTGATTGACAAATTATATGATGACTCACATGTGTTATTATACTTATTTCATCCTCTCATGATTATGATGATTTTCTTTGGGCTATGTGAGTCTTTCATACATCCTGCATATTTTTTATAAATATTTATGATGATGATGTTTATAAAACTGCATACACCCCCATATACTCGGTTCCTTTCCATGGTACTGACCCACATCTTTAGATGTGGGCTGAATTTTCTTGGATTGTAGGTTCAGGTGCTCAGTTCCAGGTTCGACAGTGATTCTTCGGGCATGCTATTCTATATCCTCTGTCATGGTGAGTCCTCATATTTGGAGGACGTGATGTCTGATATTGGTTTCATGGAATTATTTACATTCGATAACTGAGTATAAGTCAGTTGGGGCATGTCTCAATGGCTCGCTGGTTTTATTGATTTTCTTAGAGGCTTGCAAGACTAGTATAGATGTTGGGAGTTGACTAAAAAGTCGTATTTTGTTATCTTTCTAAAATTCTTTTATTCAGGGATGATGATTACTCTGTTGATATTTGAGGGTTATTTATGGAAACCCCGTTGATTCGTGTTGAACTGAATGAAAATGGCTCAAAGGGTTAGCTTCGGGCTACTTGTAGCCTCAAGCACCGTGTGACGCTCTGGGACCCATTTTCAGGGCGTTACACATAAACTACTACAACTAGCTCTACTCAACAACATCAACAATTGTCATTGAATAAATAAGATCAACTAGATCCAAGGCACCACATTTGTGGTTAAAAGACTTTGTATAGCTGATAATGTGATGTTTTAATGTATGACTTCCTTTGCATGAACATTGATGTCAAAGATTCTTTGGTACAATAAAAAAAAGGAAGAATGGCTACAAAATAAAAAAGCAGAGCTGCAGAAATATTATCAAAGAATTTTGGCTCAACAAAAGCGGAAGATTGGGTGCAGAACAAAAACGAGGATCTTCAAGAATTAAGTTAAAAAGAAAATATAAATATGTCTCCTCTTTTAGAGATAATCAAACCCATGTCACTATGGAAAACAGTACCAAGGCTTGATATATCATTAAGAGTGCGACTAGTTTTATATAAGGAAATTATGGGTAGTTTGGGATCATTAAAATGATCCATTCTATTCTTGTAAATAGGATTCTCATATCCCATTTTCAAGGAGAAAAACTATTGGGTTCCCTTATATTTTCCAACGGCTAGTAGTAGTCCAATCACTACTATTTAAGCCATGGAAAACTATGGAAGAGATACAGATTTGTCTCAACCTTTTCTAGTTATTTGCATTACTTTACTCAAGCATTGTATTCTCTTAAAGGTTTACTGTGTATGTTAAAAGAGAAAAGAGAAACACATGGTTAGTGAGGCATTGCATCAAAGTGTTAAAGAAACAAGAGAGTACGAGTCAAAGCCAAAAAGCTTGAATCAATACTATAATTTAATTTTATTCACAAAAGAACTAGTAGAATTTCTTGCAACCCAAGGGGATTGGTGTAAGACCTATTAGAGGCCCCAACCTGTATAAAATATCTCGTTTTATTTATCTGTAGCCTTTAATTTTTAAAGTTATTACTGCAATCAATAGTCGACTGTGTGGTTGAAAAAAAAGTAATTCACCCCCCCTTTTACTAATTTCAATTGGTATTACAGCCTCGTCTTACATCCTCATTTTTTGTGTAACAGCTAGTAAGTAAAGATTCATAGGAGGACATCAAATTACTGAAGCCATATTTCAAGAGGGGCTTTCAATAAGCCGACCATCCTTCTTTAAAGGTCTATACTATAATTAGTGTAAGGAAAGAATGATAACTTATGTTCAATCAACGGATTATTGTGTAGGACTAGTTATTCAAAATGGTCTAGGGCTTATTCCGAAAAATACTGGTAAGAAGTTTGGGAGAAAGATAGTCAAACTTGACTACTCAGAAGAACATTTGGATATTGTGCAAACAACTGCTAGAGCAATCTATTTGCATTATTATGCTCTTAGTGAAAAAGAATATGAGAAAATATCCCCTTTCAAAAATGTTAAAAAAATATGGAATAGATTGGAAGCTAATCATGAGAGATCCAAAAAAACAAAGTAAATAAAAAGGCCTCTAGCTGCAGGGATGATGAGGAACAATCAGACGATGAGGAACAATCAGACGATGATAACAACAACATTGGAGGTTGATGTTTCATGGCAATTAAAGAATCTAGCCAGGTAAGAACCAGTTGCTATAATGAATGTGCTAAAGTACAAAATTTGTTAGGTCTTGCCATAGCTGACCTAAATAAAGCTCATGATGAGAAAAGGGCTTTATTAAGAGAAAGAAGAGAGAGAGAACTTAAACATGAGGTTTGTAAGATAAATTAAAAAATTATTTATAAGAAGGAGCTGATGATTTAAAGATCAAAATCAATAGCTTTGAAAAATCTACCAATCATAGTATTGTTTGTTCAAACCAGTCGACCAAGTCAATTGAAAAATCTGATAGTGGCACTTGTGTTAATAGATTTTATAATTGTGTAGGATCTCAACGGTCAATTAACTCTAGTAAGTCAACCAAAAAGAATAATCGCAATCATAATAGAAAATATTATAGCTATATCAGCTCTTAATGGTCAACTAACTCCAGTCAGTTGACTAAAGGAATTGGTCATAGTTGTAATACCTATTATACGACTATTGAACAATACTATATTTTATGTTATCACTGTGTAAGCTTGGTCTAAATATCATAACAACAGATTTCGATGTAGAAACCATGTTCAGTAGATTTGGAGACCCAAAACTAAGTTAACAAATCCAAGAACTAACCATGAGGGACCCAAGAACACTTGGTATTTAGAAATAAGTAATACAACTATTTTGTAGGAACTCCACTTAGAATTTAAAAGGAAAATGATATCTCAACAAGTGGATATTCAATTCACAAGGAACAAAAAACTGTGTGAAATAGTAACTGATTTTGATGAAGTTAATGAGTTGACTATCATTGAGATTGATCAACCAAACTGTTGTCTCTAATGATTTATTTAATCTTGGAGAAATTCTAAATCAATAAAGAAGAAAACGTGATCACTTGAGGAAGGTCTTAGAATAAAACGATTCGGTCAAATCAATGAAAAAGAGCCAGAGATATTTGACAAAAAATGTGTGAACCAGAGATTGCCTCAATCATTACAATGAAATGGGTCTTTGGAAATCAGTGGATGCTGTGCGAAGTAAAGCTCATTTAGTAGCCTAAGACTACTCAAAACAAATAGGAACCACTTTGTGATAAAACTCTCACACTTGTTGCAAGAATCTTTTTGAATCTTAATTACCTATGCTACTTACTAAGGCTTTAGTTTTTTTTGGACTGATTGATGAAATTTTTTTTGTAAAATGACCCCAGGGTTAAAAAATCCTATGTTTACACGTTATGTTTTTAAAACGTTTAAAAGCTCTCCTTGGCTCAAAACAAGCTCCCCGAGCTTTGTACAATAGATTTAGAATTATTTTAAATTGATCACTCTTTTAAGAAGAAATAATGGTACTACTCTTTATCAAACGAACTTTCTCCGGAAATCTGATTCATTCAAATCTATGTTAAGCACTGATAACGCTCAAACTACAGCGCTCGTAAGAGTGTAAGCAGTCGTTGTCAAATATAGAACCCAACTGGGTTGGGTGTCGAATCCCACAGGGCATACTCAGTCACTAAGAATGCAACGATTAGTAGACTTTTGGTGAAAGTTCTGTGAAAAGGGGGGATTGGAGTGTGACGTTAAGTAATAAAAATAGCAAAGTAAAAACAGAATGCTTGGTAGGTTTTAATCAATGAGAATTGTAAGTTAGGGTTATGTCCACCTTATGAGTTTTACGTATCTATTAACTATGAGTTATGCGGAATTCAGACCTGCATGTGCTTATAGAGATTCGTATTCTATGGTAAATCCTAGCGTCTTTCGACCATCACAGATTATCTCACTTTAACTCTTTTGAGCTTAAAGCGTATCTAATGGTACGAATTCTCCAAGAGGTTAATCCAGTTATGGCACTAACTTTTAAACAGGGGTTAATAGCCCTATTTCCTTGTCACACCCTCTTTTCCACACATATAACTTTTCTTTCGAACAAGTTAATGCTATAGTGGCGTATTCTATATGTTTGCAACCACAAGAATTCAATTAAGATGAAGAGAGTAATGATATAAGCAGCATACGTATCAAGAATTCACAAACTCATAGCAATAGATAGTATATCATAAGGCTTCCATAATCCTAACAGAGAAGTTTAGCTACTCATGAGTGCAACGGAAAACACAATAGACATTATCATCATACCAAAATAATAACAATCTCACGTGAAGTATGTTTTGGTGTCACTTGTGGCGTGATTTCCTTGCTAGTAGCGTTTCTCTTGTCGTGAAAATTAAAAGTCGAATAGATGAAGAATAATGTTTGAAAATGAATTTTTGAAGAAGGGAAAGAATAGAAAGGGGGATAAGAAGAGAATGCTGAAAAGTTTCAGCAAAATAGGGTTTATATAACATCCATATCCTAGTCCTATTGAAATAGGGTTTTCATCCTTGTCCTAGTCCTACTGGGTTACTGCATACTTGTCCTAATCCTACTAAGTTACTGCTGATCCCCCAAGTCTTTAGAAATGCTGTTTTTGCCCGGGACAAGTCCTCCATGCATCACTTTCAGTCCACAAGCTTCCAAAAGCTGCCTTCCTTCTTACGTGAAGCTTCCTTTGGTGTCAACCAGTCCATAAAATGCTGAAATCTTCATCATTTATACCTGAAAACTTGCTAATCATGTTGGTTAGCTCACTTACAGGAAAATGGACTAAAAGTGCAGGAATTATATATTTTGTCCTCAAAACTTAGCTAAAATATGGGTAAATTAAGGCGCTTTAGGCGTGTAAATACGCCTAACATCAACACTCCACACTTAAAGCTTTGTTCGTCCTCGAATAAAATATCATGTCCATATAAACATCTACTTAGGGTTTCACAGTAACAACACAAAATATTCATCAAGACAGGCACGACAATTATTAACAAAGAGTAGTTTTCTGATCACTACTAGAAACAATTCAACCTCCGACCTAGACTCGTGACGATGGTTAATTCGTATCCAAAAGTTAAGGCACAAAGAATCATACACAACTACCCAAAACTCATCAACCATGTGTGTCTCACAATATATCACCCATAATCACTCACAAGTATTTCATTTTTTGAAACATGAGTATAAGATTTTCCTTGCTCTCACTCTCACAAAGAATTCATATGTTGCAACTGATGACCATAGGCTTGCCCTTAGTGTAATTCTCTACTAATATCATAATGCTAAGTTTAGGATCAAATAGGTCTTTTACAAGTTGTAATGTAGGCTAAGGGACGGGTAGGACTATTTTGGCCAGAAATAGTGACTATGTTCCCTAAGCGCTTTAATACATCACATAATGCCATTAACACTCTCTTTTAATCAACCCTGCTACCTTTGTTTCATCTATCACCCCTTTTCACCTATTTTTCCATTCAAACATAACTATCTTTTTATTTAATCATAATCACAATTTATCTTTTTGTTTTTCTATTTCTTTTTCTTTTCTTCTCTCTTTTTTTCTTTATAACACACCTCTATGATAGCCACTCTTTTTCATAACAAATTCAAGTACCAATACACTCTAAGGCATCACTCTCACCCAATTTCCTCTTATGTTGTCACATGAATTTACTATTTAAAGCGCTTAGGAATTTGGATCAAATTATGGTCTTGAAAAAAATGGATCAGGATACATATGAGGCTGTCAAAGAAGATGGCTTAAAGGCTCAAAGGGGTTTAACTAGGATAAATGTTCAAATGTAGGTCAAAAGAAGGTAAACAAGTACAGGTTGCCAAAGAAATGCCTAAATCATCTCCTAAACTTACACTCTTTATTTCGCTTTACACACACACCGGGAAAGTTCTAGCATCAGCCACAAACACAGAATATACTATTGCCTCACACACACAAGGCACATGGTCAACTTTATTGGGAGCAGTATAGACCCTTGACCCAACAAATGAAGGAATTAAACCACACACTTATCACATAGTGAGTCACACTTAGAGCCTAAACGTCTCAATAGTAATGATTTTAGCATAAACTCTTGTCATAATACCATGCCGCCTATCAGAACAATTTCATGCAAAGTCTAAAAAAAAAAATTTAACTACTAACAACTAAATACGACTAAACCAAACAAATAAACATAAGTAAATGCAAATGCAGATAAAGAAGTATAGCATACAAATACCAGCACCCCACACTTAGACGGGACACACTGCCCTCAGTGGAAAATAAATAAGAAGAACCTGATTAGTCGGACTCATCCTCTATGTCTGGGGTCATACCCCCTGCATCGGAATCATTACCAGAGTCGTCATCCTCAGAAGTTCCTCAAAATGTACCCCACTTGATTCCAAGAGTGCATCAAGGTATTTGCAGCGAGGAGGATTCAGCTTGCTCTTTTCTTCCCCTTTTTTGACCTTTCTGCGAGGTGGACGCTTTTTCTTTTCCTTGTCGTCCTTTTGGTGCCATTCTACCTGAGATTCATGTTAGCTCTTCTCAGAAGATATAGTCGACAAACAAAATATAGTGGCACCACCCCACACTTAATTTGTTTGTACAAACTAATTAAGTGAGTGATATCGATTACTCAGACTTCATCGACATACAATTTGGTGTTATGTTCCAACAATATATTCAGTGCAGTCATACTTTTTATGTCATCTTAACTATCTTGTTCAACTCTATTTCATGTAATCTTGTCCATGCTTTATGGTTTTCATTAATGCACTTTTGGAACAAGATAACTATGTAGAGATCGAATCAAGTTTATGGTGTAGAAATAATCACAACATCTCATGCTTGTATTCAATTATGATCGAGCCATTCAAGATATTCCAACGTTCAACTTACATGATTATGTGATTAACTTTACCATTTTGATTCCGCAACAAGATGATAGTGTATAACAATCAACTACAAATCGGAACAAAGTCTAGAACACCCTTACGTATTTGTTCACTTACTTAGTTGTATCACAACAAATCAACATATTCGAATCACCAAGAATACTTCAAGATTTAACGAATAATTATAGGCGTAGTATTGTAATGAATACGGAATATAAAAGAAGATCAAAGAAGTACTTACTTGGTTGATGGACTTGGAAGATGTTCTTGCAAAGTTAAAAGAGCAAAAAGAAAATTTTTGAGAGAATTTGGAGTGGTAGGCGGCGCTTAGGTTGGATTTGCAATGAGTTTTTATTTTAAGACTAAGGTTCTATTTATAGGAAAAGCTTGGGTCGGGTTTTGACTCATTTGGAATCGGATTTGGAGACCAAAAGTGAGCATAGGCGGCGCCTAATGCTTTGCCTATGCTTGGTATAGGCGACACCTTTTGCAAAGCCTTGTTGAGCATAGGCGGAACCTATGCTATGGCATTGTTGGGCATAGGCGGCGCCTATGCTATGGCATTCTAGATTCAGAGAGCTTAGGCCATAGCATAGGCCATGCCTTGTTCGTTGCCTAGATTTACATAGGCCTTGCCTTGTTCGTTGCCTAGATTTTCATAGGCAATGCCTAACCCATAGCCTTTTCTTCTTCATTCCTAACTTACCACCTTCAACATGAACCGCTTCCAAATCAAAATTTGAAACCAATCTCCTCCTTTACACCTCTTGTAGCTACACTTACTCAAAAACAACAAAAACGATTAGAACGATGGGTTGCCTTCCATCAAGCACCTTAGTTTTGGTCGTGGCTCAATAAAATCCTAGGAAAACAAAAACAACAAAAACAATTAAAAACGATGGGTTGCCTCCCATCAAGCGCTTGATTTATTGTCGCGGCACGACATAGTTATCTCGATTACTTAGACTTCATCGAGATAGATGGTGGATCATTTTCTGAATAGATTCAGATGACAATGAGGCTTACTTGTAGGCATGCAATCTTTTTCGAGATGACTCTTGTGCATACATATCCCAGGTTGGATACCAATTATATCATCAATAGTCCAACCCATAGCTCTCTTGTACCTCTTCAGAGCAGAGATGAGAGCCTCTACGTGCTGTTCACCTAAATCAGCCACAACACTCACCGAACATGTATTTCCACTTCCCAAGAACGCATATCTTAGGTGAATGGGGAGCTCTTTCGATTCTGGTACTGGTGGATCTTTAATGGAAGTCTTCGCTATTGGTGACGGTCGATTCTTAAGATCAGGGTCCAGCTTCTTAGGAGCATGAGAATAGGAACTTATTCCTGTCAGGGCACAAACGGTTTCTTCATGTTCTTCAACCTCCTCAAAATTTAACAGCACATCAGATAGTGACTCAACAGTAAGCTGCTTCTCTACAGATAATTATTTCTCATCCTCATAATAAACATCATCTACAGAGAACACATTCATATCGCTGGTCTGCTTCATTGATTTGCATACATCAAAACGGACCACTTCGTCATTCAATCGAAATAAAAGCTCATTAGCTCTCAGATCAATAAGCACACTTCCAATTGCGAGGAAAGGGCGTCCCAAGATTATGGGAGCTTCAGAATCCACCTCGCAATCCAGAATAACAAAGTCTGCAGGAAAAATAAATGTAATAACCTTCACCAACACATCATTCAAGATACCCACAGGTCATTTTACCGACCTGTCTGCCATCACAAGCCGCATATTGGTTGGTGTAGGATCGCCCAACCCCAACTTCCTGTAGACGGATAGCGGCATCAAATTGATGCTAGCCCCCAAATCGCATAATGCCCTGGCAAAATCCAAAGATCCAATAGTGCAAGGAATAGTGAAAGCACCAGGATCTGCCTTTTTCTGAACTAGCGATCTTGTAGCAATTGCACTGCAATGATGAACATTATCTACCAGCTCATAGCTTACTGCCCGCTTCTTTGTCAAAAGTTCGTTCATGAATTTAGCGTATCCAGGCATCTGTTCCAATGACTCCACTAACGGAACATTAATAGTCAGCTGCTTCAACATAGTCATGAATTTACTGAACCTAGTGTCATCAGCTTTCTTCTTCAATCTCTGAGGAAAAGGTGGTGGTGGAAGGGGAATAGTTTTCTCCACCACTTCCTTTTTATCTTGCTTCTGATTATAAACTTTTTCAGGAGTACATTAGCCTTCTTCTTCAGTCTTTGAAGAAAAGGTGGTGGTGGAAGAGGAATCATTTTCTCCACCACTTCCTTTTTATCTTGCTTTGGACTATCACTCTTTTCAGGCTGGTGACGTCTAGGTGTAACATCATGAACTCTCTCTTCAGCTTCTGCAGCATCATCAAAATCGGCTTCATACTCTGCTATATCATCAACTACCTGCTTGCCTTTGGACGAATTTTCCAATACTTTACCACTCCTGGTAGTAATAGCCATACATGATCCATCATTCCTCGGATTTTGCACAGTGTTGCTGGGTAGTGTTCCAGCCTTTATTTGGTTGAATGCCACAAATAATTGACTCAATTGTTGCTCCAGCTATTTTATTGAAGTGGAATGCGAGTCAACCAATTGCTTCATTGAGGACAAATCTTTTATTACCTCAGTTACTCCCGTGCTGGTTACCTCCACTCCTTTCAACAGCTTAGCCATCATATCTTCCATGGACATATTTCCAGAACCAGATGCAGCGGCGTCACGTCTTCCAAGAGGAACATACAAACCACTCCTGTCAGTCTTATCCTTCCAACTACCTTGATCACGGTCCTTGTTTCCAGATCTATCATAATAGTTCCGACCTTGGTTTCCTTGGGCATTGCCTCGGAAACCCCCCTGATTATTCAAGTAGTTAGCTTCTTCCTTAAAATCAGATTCATCTCTTTCCTGTGACACAACAGCTTTGACTTTTTCGGTCTTCCCTGATAATAAATGCTTGGTAAGAAGATCCATTTGCGTTTTCATGTGCGCCATATCTTGATCACGTTCTTCCTCTCTTCACCTTTGTTCTGAAGTCATGCCAATGGATACAGTAGAGCTTGATACCTCAGAATCCCTGGTATGCTAAGCTCTACTCTGCTTTGTCATACGATCTAGCATATCACTTGCCTGAATAAAAGTAAGGTCCATGAATGACCCTCCTGCAGCATTATCAACCACTGTCTTAGTCTCCGAATTCAAAGCCCTGTATAATATCTCCATCAAGTGGACATTGGTCATCTGATGATTTGGGCACCTCATAAGCTTCGTCTTGAACCTCTCCCATGTTTCGTGGAGAGCTTCAGTTGGAATCTGTCAAAAATTGCTGATCTCATCTCTCAACTGTGCTCTCTTGGATGGCGGATAAAATCTTTCTAGGAAAGCGTCTTTCAGTTGCCTCCAATTAGTGATAGAGTCAGGAGTTAGCCCGTTCAACCATAGAGTCGCCTCCCCAGATAGAGACAATGGAAATAAGCGCCGTCGAATTGCATTCTGTCCAACGCCTGGATTGTCGAATGACTTGCATGTAGAGATAAAGTTGATCGGATGCATACTTGGATCATTGCCTGCAAGTCCACCAAATAACCCCTTGAGTTGCAATAGCTGAATCATTGTGCTAGTGATATTATACTTGGCTCCAGGTGCCAAGGGCAGAGGAATAATAGCTTCTGTGGCACCAGCTCCGTCTAGGTCGTCATCATCATCATCAAAAGGCATTTGCATAGCGCGGCGTTCAGGCCTAAATCTGGCTTGATGATCTCTTCTGTTTGCAGGTGTTGCCACCTCAGCATCACGCCTAGGGTTTAGTAACTCATCATCACCTAGGCCCTCATCGTCAGGATTTGTTGCCCGCCTAGGGTTATCAATATTCTGTTGATGTACTTGGGCAGCGGCCAACGCCACTAGTCTAGCCGGCTCCTGTTGAGCAGCCCTTCACTCAATGTCACGTTGTGCATCCATCCTTCCAATAAGTTGCGGTTCAGGGTTTATGGGTAATAATGGTTGTCCCGAACTTCGAGTATTTGGCACGCACTGAAGAAAAACCTACAGAAAACAAAAACAACAACTAAAAGTAAAGTACGAGAATCTTTGACCAAAGGGTCTAGTAATTATCACAAACTTAGTTGACAATCGTATTCCCCGGCAACGGCGCCAAAATTTGATAACGCTCAAACTAAAGCTCTCGTAAGAGTGTAAGCGGTCATTGTCAAATATAGAACCCAACTGGGTTGGGTGTCGAATCCCACAGGGAATACTCGGTCACTAAGAATGCAACGATTAGTAGACTTTTGGTGAAAGTTCTGTGAAAAGGGGGGATTGGAGTGTGACGTTAAGTAATAAAAATAGCAAAGTAAAAACAGAATGCTTGGTAGGTTTTAATCAATGAGAATTGTAAGTTAGGGTTATGTCCACCTTATGAGTTTTACGTATCTATTAACTATGAGTTATGCGGAATTCAGACCTGCATGTGCTTATAGAGATTCGTATTCTATGGTAAATCCTAGCGTCTTTCGACCATCACAGATTATCTCACTTTAACTCTTTCGAGCTTAAAGCGTATCTAATGGTACGAATTCTCCAAGAGGTTAATCCAGTTATGGCACTAACTTTTAAACAGGGGTTAATAGCCCTATTTCCTTGTCACACCCTCTTTTCCACACATATAACTTTTCTTTCGAACAAGTTAATGCTATAGTGGCGTATTCTATATGTTTGCAACCACAAGAATTCAATTAAGATGAAGAGAGTAATGATATAAGCAGCATACGTATCAAGAATTCACAAACTCATAGCAATAGATAGTATATCATAAGGCTTCCATAATCCTAACAGAGAAGTTTAGCTACTCATGAGTGCAACGGAAAACACAATAGACATTATCATCATACCAAAATAATAACAATCTCTCGTGAAGTATGTTTTGGTGTCACTTGTGGCGTGATTTCCTTGCTAGTAGCGTTTCTCTTGTCGTGAAAATTAAAAGTCGAATAGATGAAGAATAATGTTTGAAAATGAATTTTTGAAGAAGGGAAAGAATTGAAAGGGGGATAAGAAGAGAATGCTGAAAAGTTTCAGCAAAATAGGGTTTATATAACATCCATATCCTAGTCCTATTGAAATAGGGTTTTTATCCTTGTCCTAGTCCTACTGGGTTACTGCATACTTGTCCTAATCCTACTAAGTTACTGCTGATCCCCCAAGTCTTTAGAAATGCTGTTTTTGCCCGGGACAAGTTCTCCATGCATCACTTTCAGTCCACAAGCTTCCAAAAGCTGCCTTTCATCTTACGTGAAGCTTCCTTTGGCGTCAACCAGTCCATAAAATGCTGAAATCTTCATCATTTATACCTGAAAACTTGCTAATCACGTTGGTTAGCTCACTTACAGGAAAATGGACTAAAAGTGCAGGAATTATATATTTTGTCCTCAAAACTTAGCTAAAATATGGGTAAATTAAGGTGCTTTAGGCGTGTAAATACGCCTAACATCAAGCACTAATATTTCCTCTTGAAAGTAACCTTCTAAACTAATACAAGTGATTCAAAATGATCTTGATGAGAGAATTCATTCTCTTTTGGGGCTGCAAACACGTCAGTTGATTGTGGGAACCTTTATACCTAAGAGCTCACTGAGAAGTTTGGTATGAAGGATGCCAAATCCTCTAGCGTTCCTAAGAGAACTACTTGTATATCTACAGGTAGGGGTGTATATAGGTCGGGTTGGTTCGTTTTTGATTAAAAAAAAATCAAACCAATCATGTCGGTTTATTAAAACTATAAACCAAATCAAACCAACATAAAATTGATTTTTTTAATTTAGGTTTTAGTCGGTTATTTCATTTTTTTGGCTTTTTTTTTATAATTTTTAGTTTTTACAATTATATTGTGATCGAAGACTAGATCAAACATGTTTTCACTCACGTGCAATCAAAAACCACAATTATGAAAAAATGAGGAGCGGAAAATTCTCTTGAAACTAAAAGTGAGATGAACAGTGAAAAGTTTAGGTTTTAAGTTCATATTGGGTTTTGGATCATTTTATTAGCAATTAATGGACAAATATTACAACTTAAAGGCCCAAATTTAAATATATATCTACATCTACTTTCAAATTATTGAAAATTACTAAAACTAGTTGAAAAAGTATTTAAAAAGTAGATTATAATTAATATTTTATGTATAAAGAAGTTTGAATATTATATATATATATATATATATATATTATGTCGGTTTGATTCGGGTTCGGTTTGACTTTTTTTGGTCAACACCAAACCAAATCAAGAATGGTCGATTTTTTTCTAACGCCAAATCAATCAAACCAAACCATAAGTCGGGTTTTTTTCTCGATTTGGTTTCGTTCGTTGGTTCGGTTTGACTTGACGGTTTGGTCTGTACACCCCTATATACAGGTGATAATGATGGTAAGATTGTTAAAATATTGTGGTATGATTGCCTCTCTCATTTTTATAGCCAATCAATCAAATAAAATGCTTAACATGCATTATTCCAGTTAGCTCTCGAGGAGAGTCATTTTTCTACTGTTAAGAAAATCATTAGATATTTGATTCGAACCATATTCCTTGGAATGTGGCATCTCAAATCATATAACTTAATGCTAAAATATTTTTTAGATGCATGAGACAAAGGTGATAGAAAAGACACCATTGGCTCACAGGGAATTTGTCACTATCCGAACCAGTGCCTAGCCGTGACGAACATCTCAAGTCTACCAAGGACCAGAGACCACCCCCTTTTGCCTAGTCAAACCGAACACAATGCCATACAGAGGCTGAATTCCAAACACATAACAAGATAGAGAAACATAAGTTCAAAGATTCTAAGTTATATCAATAATCACCAAAAAATACCGATAACCAATACCAACTACCAACATAGCACTCAAGTCCACATTACCTACAAAGCCTCTAACAAAAATGAAATCAATAAAGTGTCGGGACATGCCCTCGACCATATCCAAAAACAAGTCTAAAACAAAGTCTAAGACATAAGAAACCAAAACATGAAATCATGTATTCCGAAGGATGGAGGCTCACCACTTCAATTCAACTCATGAACTACCCCTGAACATTTGAACATTGCGCAGAAAGGGCAGAAGAATTTTTGGTGCTTGCATCATGTGGGGATATAATGTCCGTAGATGGTTAGAAGTTAGAGAGCTAGCATATAACTCAGGGATAACGGGTAAAATAATGCCATGAGTAATAATTTAAAACCAATTAAATCCAATACATATGTAGGGCCCCAATGCACGTAACTGAATGAACCAGAGGATAATCATATATCATATTCCTGATGGGGGACTCGAACCTCTCGGCATAAATCAAAGTGACTTAAGCACCAATTTATATAACATGAGGGACTCTAACCTCCCAATCATACAATAATTATAAGAGGGACTCAAGCCTCCTGGTCATTTAGACCTCTGCGTCGGCTAACGTAGTTTTCGATATTGGTCCTTTGGGACCTTCACTTTCACGACTTGACTATACAACCCTATTTTAAACTCAATTAATATATTTAACACACATTTCCAATTTATTGAATTGATTAGGCTTTTAGGTATCCCATTGGTATCATCATACAAACCCTACTTGCAAGTTCATTATTATACCACAATAACCATCACATGGGGGAATTCATGAACCCCTAAGTTCAATTAACATTCACACGGAAAACCCACATAACCCAAAGTTCAATAAAGTCATACCATGGTTCATTAACCTTTTATGCCAATGCATTAGTTCAAGTGAGTAAGTCACAACATGTGACAAAGCCATGTATCATTATCAATTTCATATTTAGGTTGAGGGAACTCAAATTCCATACCATATGTCAAAGAAAGCTTCATCACAATTGGGGAAAAATAACCCCTTTTATTATTCACCAATCCCATGCACCCCGTAAGTTCAAAACGATTAACAAAGAATGAATAATGCATAATAAACTAGGAGAAATCAATTTAAGAAGCATTCATGTCAAAGCCCTAAACTATATCAAAATGCTTATTTCAAATCCATATAATTAACCATATAAATTCATGAATTAGATAAAATGAGTTTAAGGGTAGAGTCACATGCCTGAAATACCCAAGATTATGGAGAGAATTCAACCTTTGAAGCTCTACTTGACCCAGTTCTTAGAAACCCTAAGTATTGATGCTTAAGACGATTTGAGAGAGAAAGGAGTGTATTTGATGTGTATTATGAATGAAAATAGGCTCGCAAGTATGTTTATAGGTCATGGGTTATTATTGGAATAAGAGGAAAATGTCTAAAATACCAGCATTAAAAAGCTGAAAAATAAGCCACCAGTCGTTACGAGGGACCTTACGACTCGTTTCCCCTTAGTCGTAGTCTGGACAATGTCCCGGACCACCAACACTAGTATAGTTATGGAAAGGAACTTACAACTCATAACGAGTTCATATGACTCGATCCATCTTAGTCGTACTCAGGATAGAATAAGTTGGGCATCACACTAGTTTTCTAATAAAAAGGACTGTACATGTCATTTAGAGTTCTTACAACTCGTAACATGGTAGTCGTAGTCTAAACACTCACTTAGAAAAATCTCACTAGGCATGTTACGAGTGGGTCCTATTACCCGTAATGTCTCTCTAGGACTCACAAGGAGAGTCTTAGTCAGGGTAATAAGCTCAGAACTTAGAATTTTCTAGGGACCAACAACTGGGTGTTTCATTCTCCCCCCTACCTTAGAATCATTCATCCTAAAATGATGGGTCAAGGCATACATTAACATAATTTAACACAGAAATACACCTACACTAACCTTTAACAAAGTTAGAAAACAAAGTTGTCCAAGAAATCATAATTTTCTTTAACAAAGTCAGATAACAAAGATGTTGAGATTAACATATACCTTAAGCACAAATTTTTGGAATAGGGAATAGGAATGGATACTTGGACTTCATGTCCTCCTCGACTTTCCAAGTAGCTTTCTCAAACTTTTGGTTCCTCCAAAGAACTTTTGATTAAGCCACAACCTTCATCCGCAACCGACGAACTTGCCAATCCAAGATCTCCTCCAGAACTTCCTCAAAATACAATGAATTCGAAATGCCCACAGTTTCCAAGGAAAAGACCAATGAAGAATCACCCACGCATTTTCTCAATATTGAGACATAGAAGATCAGATGAATAGAGCCCAAGATAGAAGAAAACTACAATTTATATGCATCATTACCAACCTTCCTCAAAACGAAATATGGACCAACATAAAGAGGATGGATCTTTCCTTTTTTTCCTATACCGCATCACTCCCATTATGGGAGACAACTTTAAGAACTCCTATTCACCAAAATTAAACTCTAACTCCCTTCATCTCATATTTGCATAGGACTTTTGGAGAGTTTGGGCGGTCTTAAGCCTATCCCAAACCACCTTCACCTTTTCCATGGCTTGGTGAACCAAATCAGGACCAAATAACTTTGCCTTTCAAACTTTGAACCACCAAATAGGAAAACAATATCTCTGACTATACAAAGCCTCAAACAGAGCCATACCAATGCTAGAGTGATAGGTATTATTGTAGGCAAAATTTATGAGAGGCAAGTGGTCAACCCAACTACCACTAAAGTCAATCACACAAGATTTGAGCATATCCTTCAATGTCTGAATGCTTCTTTCCACTTGCCCATCCGCTTGTGTGTGGAAAATAGTACTAAGGCTCACCTTAGTCCCCAAACCTCTTTGAAATTAGTGCTAAAAATGTGATGAGAATTAGGTACCTCGATCAGAGATAATAGAAACAGGCGCACCATGCAACTTGACGATCTTTTAAGTAAACAACTTTGCATAGTCATCGACAGAGAAATTAGTTCTCACTGGCAAAAAGTGAGCAGACTTAGTCATCCTATCCACGATGACCCAAATAGAATCAAACTGATTTCGAGACCGCGAAAGACTGATAAAAAATCCACATTAATTATTTTTCATTTCCACACAAGCAACTCAATTTCTTAGAACAATCCATCAGGACTCAAGTGCTCCACCTTTACTTGCTGACACACCATACACTTAGCCATAAAATTTGCTATATCCCTCTTTATGTTATTCAACTAATATATCTCCTGAAGATCATGATACATCTTTGTTGAACCAGGATGAATCGTATTGAATCATGAGCTTCGGCCAAAATTCTTCCTCGCAACCCATCAACTTCGAGAACACAAAACCTCCCTTGGTACCTCGATATACCATCACCACCAATCTTAAAAGTCATCTCTATTTTCCTACCTACATCCTCCTTGATTTGCATCAAGATAGGGTTAAACACCTGTTTCTCCTTTACCTTAGCACCAATAGATGATTTTGTCACCTCTTGTACCAACACACTACCATCCTCAAAATCTAAGAGGCAAACTCCAAGATTAACCAAACGGTGAATATCCTTCACCAAATCTCACTTTTTCTCATCCACATGGGATAAGTTCTACATGGACAACCTACTAAGATCATTAGCAACCATATTAGATTTACCTGGGTGATAGTAGAGACTCATGTCACTCCAACTTCAAAGTGTATTATTTTTACCCCCTCGTCCATCCAACCCAGGCACGTTTTTCCCTATCGAATCAAAGTGCGTTGAAGATTGAAATTTTACAAAAAAGAACAAAAATTAAGGCAATGGTAACATATGCTCTAAATATAATAAGAACCCTAATTTCTCTTTTTTTTTCTCATCTCCCTCATCTTCAATCAAGCCAAGATTTGAAATTCCTTAGAAAATCAAGCCCTTTACTTTATTATAAGGTATAGTTCATCTCTTCTTTTACAAAAATTATGCTTTCTTTTCAAGTTTTTTCTATTTGATATAAGTTTTTGGAGTGAATTCTTTGTAGCACATCATGAGATAAATTAACTTGAGTAAGCTTTGTATGGAGGAGGACGATTTTTCTTTGAACCAAGAGGTTCGATGCAATCATGGATTTGTGGTGCCTTTTAAGACATCTTAAACTTCGACAAATCCCGGTAGAAGATATTGGGCTTGTAATTACTATGGGGGTAAATATGATATTTTGCTCTCAATTTCTCATTTTTATCCCAACTGATTCAATTAAATTCTAATTTCTTCTTTTTTAATCATGAAAGAGTCGAAGATCTTGCAATTTTTTGTGTTTGAGGGATAAATAAAATACAGATTTGAGGTCCAAATTTGTAATCCCTAAATTGATTGAAAAATTAGGTGAGCTTGAGAATTTAGTGGAATCATATCAATATAACAAGTCTACATCATTCAATAAAGTTAGAAAATTGATTGCAGAAACTTCTGAAGAAGTTGAAAAGCCTTGAGTATCCAATGAAGATGATAATTGTGTAGATATGAAGTTGAAGAAGCTGGAAGAAGAGATTGAGTAGATGGAAGAAAGAAAGAAGAAGTGGAGAAGTAACATGGCTAAAGGAACCACTAAGGATAATGCACTCTTTATCATTGTGTTTTGTTGTTGTATTGTTGTTATAGCTAGTAGCTATTGGTTTGGAATGATCTACGTAAAGAAAGACTCAATAAAATTACCTTAGAATTAGGTGTCGTTAGTTGGTATAATGGTGTGTATCATCCTCTATTTTGAAATGAATTTGGTCTTTTGTAATTATTCTTGAGTTATTTTTAGTGTAATGTAGTTCTTTATCTTTACATTGTATTTGAAATTAAGTAAATTTTGTTAGGTATTGTGGGATGATAATTTAATGTAATGTTTTATTTGGGATTACAAATGGAATGTTACTGTTCTTATTGGACTGTCAAACATAATTCAATCCAAAGTGCAGACAGTTGCATAATGATATGATAAAAACAGTAGTCAAAATTAGACATCAAAATAGTGCAGTTACAGCTGCATATATACCAAAGATTGTGAATACATTGCAGTCACAACTGCATAATTATTTGAAAAAAAGATTAAGTTAGTGCAGTCACAGCTGCGTAATTAGTAGAGAACAATATTACATTGTAGTCAAAGCTGCATAATTGTTATTCAGAAAGACACATAATTGAACAAAACATTCATCAAAACTAATACAGCCACAACTACATACACTCTATTGCATCTTCAACTAGACAGTTGATGAACTTGTTTGGCTTATATGATTCATTTCGACGGTTTTGGACCTTGTCTTCATTCTTTTTTATGCTCTTATTTCTTGAAGTCCTTATTGGGTCACATCATTTTTTCCTTTTCATTTGACACCTGATATTGGCTTGTGATTCCCAAGATTTCCAGTCACTATAGAGGAGTTCAAAGACATTCTAGGCTGCATTAACATAAGAGTAAATTATCTTAGACATTTGATCATTTTCTTGAAAATTGAAAACTATGAACTCATTAAACTTACATTGTGGATTATAATGTAACACTCCCATACCAACCAACCTTGGCCTTTTAAAATTTGTCCCACTACCTCTACCAGCAACACCACCAACATTAGATACATCAGTAGCAGAAACACCTTCACCCTACCAGCAATACCACCAATATTAGATATAGCAGCAAAAAAGTTCCTCTACCCCTTCCAGCAATACCAACAGTCCTTCTACCCCCTCCAACAGCACCAACAGTCCCTTTACCCCTTCCAACAACACCAACATCCCTATACCCCTTTCAGCAATATCAACAGTCCCTCTACCCTTTCCAGCAACACCAACAGACCCTCTTCCTCTTCCAGTCACACCAACCACTTTTAGAGTAGGAGAAGCAGCAACCTATTATATAATAAAAAGTTATTTAACAAGAATTAATAGTAAATAAAGAAGGCAACTGATTGTCTATTTTGTACAACCCTTAGCTCTTCCTCTTTCTCTACTTATGCTTGGTTGGGATTCACTTGCTGCTGCAGAAGAACCAACACTTAACATTGCTAAAGTGTTCCCTCTTTCTCTACTAGTAGTAGCTTTTGCACTCAAAAGACAATCCCTCTTATTATGGCCCTTAGCATGACAATTGTTGCAGGTCATATCAACACCTTTTTTAGATAGTTTACCTGTCTTGTTTTCAGATTGCTCTTTCTTTCTACTCTTATTAGGTCTACCAGATAGTTTTCTCATTTAAGGAGGTATAAAAGGAAGGTTAGTTGATTGTGGCCACATTTTCATTCCAATGACAGGTTGAATGAAGTAGTTATAGGTCTTGAGGTAAGTTTGCTTGCTGTACCAATTCGCACATAGTGAATAGGCTCCAATCTTCTAAAATGTAATGCAGCTATAGCATGACAGCAAGGTATACCCTTTAGCATCCAAGATCTATAAGTACAAGTTTTATTACTCAAATTCACTATAAAGGTATTACCCCAACTGTCCTTAACCTCAAAACCATATTCATCATTCCATTCAAGTGTACACTTCATTGATTTTGATGTGTTCTTTTCTAATACTTTTAAGGCCATAGGTGAAATATCTGTTATCCAAGTATCAGAGAACTCCCTCAACTGTCCAACTCTTCTTATTATTTTGATCCTTATTTCCTCAAGTATTGTAATGATAGTCTTGTGTCTTGGACCCAATATCCATGAATTACCACTTTCAGCCATGTTGTTGTCAACACTGTCACAACAACATAAATTTTTGAAGTAGACGTTAGACCATCTTTCAATGTTGTATCATAATAGATCATCTACTATCTTGTCACCTAACATCTCCATATGATTTTGATTTTTTCTCAACTCTTGCTCATATGTAGACACGGTACATCTTAAAAAAAATATTATTTTTTCAATGCCTTTCCAGTTTTTGGACCAGTTATCAAGAATATGTCTTGCACACATTCTTTGTTCTACATTTGAAAGCAACTCATGAATAGCAGTATCAAGACCCTTCAACAAAATATAAAAAGAATAGGTAACATAATATCAAATTAAGTAAAATCAGATAATAAAAAGATAAGAGAGGAAAAAAATTACCTTCTGCATATTAGAAATAGTTAGTAATTTTGTCCCATCTCTAAGCTCAAGATCATCCTTTACTAGCCTAATAAACCATCCCCAAGTAAAGTTATTTTCAACTTCAACCACTGCCCAGCCAATGGTAGCATCAGGTTGTTCCCATCTTTGCAAACTACTACAAGTAATTGTCCTTTGCAAACACCTTTCAAGAATCAATCATCAAACCCAATACATCTTCTACATCCAGCATTGAATGCTTTATTCAAAGTATCAAAACAAATATAAAATGACTGAAATCTTTTTCTTCCACCTTCAAAAGTTTCTTCACTAAGCCTCACCACACATGTGATTCCTAGATTAGACTTCAAAAGCTCATCCTAATGATCCAATATTCTCATACATTCCTCCTTATGATCACCCATAATTTCTTGCAAGGCAATATTTCTGGCTTTTCTTGCAATAGTTATACCAACATACACCTGCAAATCTTTTTTCACCAAATTATGCAATTGAAAAACTCTAATTCTTGGCTCAGAATAATTCTGTCCTTGTACCTTTCTACTAAGTATTTTGAATTAATCAATTTATTTTTGGTTGTGACAGTACATTTATGGACTGGAATAATTTTTTCACAACAAAATCCCCTGTCCTTGAATCATGACTACCAAACAATAACAAAGGATAACCATCTGCAAATTTTACCCTCACCCTAGTTGGTTCATTAATAAGCTTGTCCAATTCTACATATTCTTGAACTGTATACCTAGTAATAGCTTCTCTGAATTGCATAACATTTTCAAAACATAAACCAGTTTCCCAAATAACTAACCTACAAGTAGGATCAGACACAATTCTTTTTTTAGGTCTTTTTGCTCTCCTTATTTTTCCCCCACTACTTGAAGCCTGTTAGACCTCATCTTCAATATCAACATCTATATCACTGTCTATTTCAAAGCTAGCCTCTTCATCTGAATCAAAATATGGCTCATCACCACCTATCTTATCCTCTAAAGTATTTTTTTTGGATAACTACTCATCATATCCACTATTAAATCCTTTTTTTGGCCTAATTTAACCCCTTTAGGTCTAGAACACCTTTCTTTCCTTTTTAGTTTGGCAGCTCTTTTACCTTCCCTCAAAGTCCTAACCTTCTGATGAACATCACTACCATATTCATCATCAATTTTATCAAATAAGTTTCCATAACCTGAATCTTCACTATTTTCACTTGCACTTTCCCAATCAGATACAATAATTGGAAATTCTGAATTCAGTAAATAAAAAATACCTTCAAGATTTTAGTATTTGGGCACAAATATATTGATTCAACTAAAAAATCCTTCAATAATTTCTGTATTTTTGGGCACAAATATGTTGATTCAATCGATTAGGATGGAAATAAAGAGACTGTCGGGTTTAGATAGTTCGGGGGGTATTAGATTAAAGAGGGTCAGGTTTATAGAAATGGGTCAAAAATTTAATTAAATATAAATTGGATCGGGTTAAGTAGGGACCAGTTTTTTAAATAATGTGGGAAAATTAAAAAGAACGTGATCCTACAACACTAAGGCTTGACCTGGTTGGATGGATGAGTGGGTGAAAATAATACACTTTGAAGTTTTTAAAGGGGGTATATAAATGTCAGTTAAGTTTAAGTACTAAAATAAGCAGGAGTGACAAGTTTGGGGGGGGGGGGTTGATGCCTTTTCTCTTAAATAAATATTGGATTATAGGTTATGCGTAAAGGAACAATTCAATTTGAGCTAAAATTAGAATTTATAATTTATTTTTGAAAATTGATGGGTCCTACTTTTTAAAGAAAAAAATTTATTATAAAAAAATTAAATTTAGAGTAACGGAGGTCGACTGCCATAAAATAACCACCGCAAATTAATTATGGCGGTCAGAAAAAAATTATCGCAAATTGTTTAAGGACGGCTCATTTGTGATCAAGTTCATTCATGTTCTTCAACTGTACTTTTTATCAGTCAAATGAAAATGCCTTTCTACTTTACAAGAGAGCAGTATGATCAGATTGTGACTATGCTAAACTTGTCTCACACCATTTTAGGTTCTATAAACCATAAAAAAGAATGATAATTGATACAGGAGTGACCAACCATATGGTAGCAGATCCTGACCTTCCCACTACCCTCACTAAACTAGATTCTAATAAGTCTAGAAAGGTGTTTTTACCTACTGGTGATACAACCTATCTCACTCATGTGGGCATAAGTATGATTACTATAGGGTATAATATCAATAATATTCTGTATGTACCTCAGTTTAAATTTAATATTCTCCCAGTATCCCAGGTAATAAAAACTTAACAATGTGTAGTGGTATTTTTCCTGATTTTTACATATTTTAGGATCGCTTCAGTGGAAAGGTAAAAGGGATTTGTAGACAAGAGTATGACCTATATCTGATGCCTTTTTTTTATATCAAATCAGTACATGTTGCAAATTCAAGTTAAAACTTCATTTTCTACTAGTGGTGGTATTAAAAGTAATACTTATTTTGACATGATACATCATGATTTATGGGACCTTATAGGACTGTAACATATAATGAAGAAAAATACTTCTTAATAACTATTGATGACTTTTCTAGGATGACTTGTCTATTCTTTCTTAAAATAAAATCTGATGTAGGTGTTGCTTTAAAACAATTTCTAGCTTATGTTAAAACCTAATTTAACAAGTGTGTTAAAGTTATTAGGAGTGATAATGGTACAAAGTTTATAAACTCTGTATGTGTCTCTATGTTCAAGTCTAATGGTATTATTCATCAGAATTCATATGCTTATATTTCTCAATAAAATGGTGTTTCTGATAGAAAACACAAACACATTTTAGAAGTCTACAGAGTAATTAGACTTCAAGGTCATATACCCTTGAAGTTTCGCGCCATTATGTCCTAGATATTGCCTATCTTATAAATAGAATGCCTACACCTATACTTAAAGATAAATTTGCATTTGAAATTTTATATGGTAGAAACCATCCTTAATCATCTTAGAGTATTAGGATGCTTAGTCTTTGTTAAGAATGTTCATGAAACTGATAAGCTCAAAAATAGAGCTATAAAAGCCATTCATATAGGATATTATCCTACCCAAAAGGGTTATATACTTTATGATTTTACTCATGATAGTTTTATTGTTAACAGAGATATTGAATTTAGAGAGACTATTTTTCCTTTTCAAGAGCTCACCACCAAATCAACACCATTTTTGGATGCATTCTCTAATAATCTGTTAGCACCTAAGTTAAGTCAGCTCATGTCTAGTGAGAAGCCACCTGAACAAGTTCCTACACCTTTTTTCTCTGCTCGTTGGTGTTACACAAACTACTATAACTAGCTATACTCAGCAACATCCACAACTGTCACTGAACAAATAAGATCAACTAGATCCAAGGCACCACTTTTGTCGTTAAAAGACTTTGTATAGATGATAATGCGATTTTTAATGTATCACTTCCGTTGCAGGAGCATTGATGTCAAAGATTCTTTGGCACAATCAAAAAAGAAAGAATGGCTACAAATCAAAAAAATAGAACTCCAGAAATATTATCAAAGATTCTTGGCTACAACCAAAGTGGAAGATTTTCTGTAGAACAAAAAGAAAGATATTCAAGAATTGAGTTAAAAAGAAAAAACAAATATGTCTCCTCTTTTAGAGGTAATCAAACCCGTGTCAATATGGAAAGCAGTACCAAGGCTTGATATATCATTAAGCGTTCGACCAGTTCTATACAAGGAAATTATAGGTAGTTTGGGATCATTAAAATGATATATTCTATTCTTGAAAATAGGATTCTCATATCCCATTTTCAAGTAGAAAAAACTATTGGGTTGCCTGATATTTTCCAACGGCTAGTAATAGTCCAATCACTACTATTTAAGCATTGGAAAACTATGGAAGATATACAGACTTGCCTCAATCTTTTCTAGTTCTTTGCATTACTTTACTCAAGCATTGTATTCTCTTAAAGGTTTACTGTGTATGTTAAAAGAGACGAGAGAAACACATTTTTGGTGAGGCATTATATCAAAGTGTAAAATAAAGAAGAGAGTGTGAGTCAAAGCCAAAAATCTTGACTCAATCTTGTAATTTAATTTTATTCACAAAAAAACTAGTAGAATTTCTTGCAACCCAAGGGGATTGGTGTAAGACCTATTAGAGGCCCCAACAAGTATAAAACATCTGGTGTTATTTTCCTGCAACATTTAATTTTTAAAGTTATTACTACAATCAATAGTCGACTGTCTGGTTAAAAAAGAGTAATTCACCCCCTTTTACTATTTTCAATTAGTATTAGAGCCTCGCCTTACATCCTCATTTTTGTGTAATAGCAAGTGAGTAAATATTAATGAGAGGAAATCAAATTATAGAAGCCATATTTCCAGAGGGGTTTTCAAAAAGCCGACCATCCTTATTTAACGGTCTATACTATAATTAATGTAAGGCAAGAAAGAGGGCTTATGTTCAATCAACAGATTATAAAGTAGGACTAGTTATTCAAAATGGTCCAAGGTTAATTCCGAAAAATACTGGAAAGAAGTTTGGAAAAATGAGTGTCACATTTGACTACTCAAAAGAACATTTGGATATTATGCAAAAAACTGGAGAAATCTATTTACTTTATTGTGCTCTTAGTGAAAAAGAAAATAAGAAAATATCCACTTAAAAAACTATTAAAGAAATATGAAATAGATTGGAATCTAATCATGAGGGTTCTGTAAAAACAAAGTAAATAAAAAGGCCTCCATCTACAGGGATGATGAGGAGAAATCAAATGAAGATAACAACAACTTTGGAGGCTGATGTTTCATGGCAATTGAAGAATCTAGCTAGGTAAGAACCAGCTACAATAATGAATGTTCTAGAGAAAGAAAGAGTGGGAACATAACTTGAGGTTTGTAAAATCTAAAGAAATTATTTTTAAGAAGAAGTTGATGATTTAAAGTTCAAAATCAATAGCTTTAAAAGAATCTACCAATCATAGTATATCCAGATCAAACCAGTCGACCAAGTCAATTGACAAATTTGATATAGGAACTTGTGATAATAGATTTTATAACCATGTAGGATCTCAATGGTCAATTAACTCTAGTGAGTTGGCCAAAAAGAATAATTGCAGTCATAATAGATAATATTATAGCTATAAAAATCTTAATGGTCAAGTAACTCCAGTCTATTGACTAAAGGAACTGGTCATAGTTGTAATACCTGTTATACAACTATTGAACAATACTATATTTTATGTTATCACTGTGTAAGCTTGTTCATAAATATCATAACAACAGATTTCGATGTAGAAACCCTGTTAAGTAGATTTGGAGACCAAAAACTAAGTTAACAAATCCAAGAACTAACCATGAGGGACACAAAAAAACTTGGGTATTTAGGAATAAGTAATACAATTATTTTGTGGGAACTTCACTCATAATTTAAAAGAAAAATAATATCTTAACAAGTGGACATCCAATTCACAAGGAGCAAAAAAAATATGTGAAAAAAGTAATTGATTTTGATGAAGCTAATGAGTTGACTATCATTGAGACTTATCAGCCAAACTGTTATCTCTAATGAAATATTTAATCTTGTAGAAATTCTAAATCAATGAAGAAGAAAATGTGATCACTTGAGGAAGGCCTTAGAATAAGACAATTTGGTCAAATCAATAAAAAGAGTCAGAGCTACTTGACAAAAAATGTGTGAACCAGAGATTGCCTCAATCATTGTAGAGAAATGGGTCTTTGGAAATCAGTAAAAGTTGTATGAAGTAAAGCTCGTTTAGTAGTCTAAGGATACTCATTAAAAATAGGAACTACTTTGTGATAAAACTCTCACATCAGTTGCAAGAATCTATTTGAATCTTAATTACCTATACTACTTACTAAGGCTTTAGTTTTTTTTGGATTGATTGATGAAAATTTTTTGTAAAATGAACCTAGGGATAAAAAATCCTATGTTTACACTTTATGTTTTTAAAACGTTTAAAAGCTTTCCTTGGCTCAAAACAAGCTCCCCAATCTTGGTACTATAGATTTAGAATTCTTTTAAATTGATCACTCTTTTAAGAAGAAATAATGTTACTACTCTTTTATCAAAAGAACTTTCTCCAGAAATCTGATTCATTCCAATCTATGTTAAGCCCTAATGTTGCCTCTTGCAAGCAACCTCATAAACTAATACAAGTGATTCAAAATGATCTTGATGAGAGAATTCATTCTCTCTTGAGGCTGATAACATGTCAATTAATTGTAGGAACCTTTATACCAAAGAGCTGTAATGCCCCGGATCTGGTACCCGAAATGCTACACGGTACTTCTGACTCCAAAGGACCACAAGCTAACCCATGACTGATATCTGTACCTGTATACTGCATAAAATACTGAATAATATGGAAACATAAACTAAAAGGCCGTAATGTTCAAAACTGAACATAATCTAAATAATATAACATGTGTGTGGGGTAATAGAATACCCAAAACAAAACTGAAAATACTCAAGTCTAAGACATGATAGTCTAGAAAACCTCTAGACATAACTGTCTGAATGAGTAAAGAGTTGATGGAAAATGTCCCCAAATAACCCCAACTAATAAACTAATTAATGAGATGATAGAGAAATCATCATGTCCTCGAAGGATGAGGACTCACTTCTAACTCTGATGGCTAAAACTGGAATCTACTGATACTTTGGAGCTCGTATCTCTGAACCTATCGTATAAGACACCATAGCGCAAATGCGTCAGTACTTTAAATGTACTGGTATACATGTGAGGTAGGCTGAATACATGGGGTTTATATACATGAACAGTACTGGCTAACTGACTAATATGAACGTGAGAATACATGCAAGCATACATAGTAACTATATCTGAAATCGTGTTAGCATGAGTATGCTGATGACCAACATGACTAATGACTGAATTCTAATAACTGATAACATGAGTGATTGTATCTGACAGTCCTGAATCTAATAGAACTAGCTGAGTTCCATGTTGTATCTGAGTTAACTGTATCTGACAGTCCTAAATTCTGAAGAACTATCTGAGTTCTTTTACTGAGACTGATACTGAGACTGTAGTAGGGAGTCATCTAACCAACATGCCCCAAATAATGCATTATAGCTGAGTTGGAGTCCAATCTATGCCATGATTGAAAGGGTTTCAATACCGCGCCACTAGTAAGGACAACATATGAGTGACCCTAATATATAACAGGTAACTATAGTGAGAATGGTGGGAACCCTCATATAGCAGGCTAAGACACCTCATTTACCCTCATATAGTAGTCTATGATGTCTCAACCTATACTGGCTATATAGTTCTGAAACGCAAGTATTGCTTCTAAGAATCACACCCTCATATAAAAGGTGATTTCCCATCCTTGGGTTCGCTCGGTGTAAATCCTACTCCCATCTGAAAGACACTGAACTGAGCATGGTCTAAGTTACTGAATTCCATTGACTGATAGAATATTACTGATATATGACAACTGACTGAGTTCATGAGATCATGGAGATTTCCTAAGTCATAAGATTGTCTGAAGTCTAAGGATTATAGATTGACTAAGAGTATCGTGAAAATATGACATGGCTCTAGGCACACAACTAATGTTTCGGGTACGAGTACCCCCAGAACTCGATGGAAGGAAATTGACCAAGCATAACTTACTTGAACATATAACTAACAGCATAATCCATAATACATTTATAGAAGCATTTCATCAAAATATGTGATAGGCGTAACTTGTACATACATGGGGATTTCATGATATCATGCTAGTTAGGCACTTTTCCTTCATCTAGGCATTTATTCAGACATATTGAAGGCATGGTACATGTATATTATTGTACAATAATTAAACATCATGGTTCAATTCTAATTTCATCATTCAAGGGTTTAGTCATAGGTTTGCATGAATCTATATCTATAATAATTTAAACCATATAGAATTTATCACCCAACATGGAGTAGAATTCAATTTATCATTATCCACATATACAAGAGCAGCGTAATCATGAAATTCATAAGAAAATCCATAAACTTGAATTTATAAAAGGGATTCTTGGGCTTCATGGACGAAATGAGTCCATGAATGAACACTATGCATACCTTAGTTCGTGATTTCATGAGGATTGACGGTGAAACATTCTTAAATTCGAATCCCCAAAAGAAACCCTATCTTGTTCTTGAGAGAAACTTGAGAGAAGAGAGTATATTTTGGGTGAAAAGCAGTTGAATCACGTGTTAAAGGGCTTAAATAGGGGTGGGAAATTAACCCTTTTAACCCTGGACGTGTCTTGTAAATTCAGTAAAAATTTCCTGAATTAGACCCCTGGTGTGATGAGGCATCATTACGTCGTGTCACTGGAATTTAACAATTGAAAAATTGAGGGATGGCGCGGTATGGGGCCATCACGTTGCCACTTCCTTTGTGACGTGGAACTTTGGCGCGACATAGGGAAAATCGCGCTGAGACACTGGGAAATGGACAATTCTAAATTTGGGCCCTGGCGCGATGTGCCATAATTGCGAACCCCTACTGAAATTTTCCAAATGCCATTTCCTCTTGTGGCGCGGCGTGCCACTGACTAATGTGGCACTGTTTTACGATAGGAACTAGAAATAATCGTAAATTCTGACCCGGTTATTGGATTTGGACGAATCATATATCGATGGAAAGCTTATTGAATTTCCCACATGACAAAAAAGGAAAATCTTGTAAACTTCTCATATAATAACTATCATTCAATTTAGAAGCTAATACTAGACATTCTTGAGATGAAATTAGCTAGGAAAAGTATGGGGTATTGCAATATCTCCCCCTTGAGAGCATTCGTCCTTAAATAAGACTGACTGAGAGGGGAGAAAATACAACTGAAGTATATACTAAACATGAATAACTGAAACATAATCTCATGACTAACTTGACTGACAAGCTGAACATATAATACTGAACATGCATATCTTATACATGTGTAACTAATTCATGAATGCATGGATGAGTGTTCTGAAGAACTAAGTTTCTCACAATGAGAATGCATGTCTGATGCATAATTACATAAGTGAACTAATACATGAGTGCATGACTAAATATACAATGGTACTTGTACCAAGTTTCTAATGGGAACATGAGCATGAAACTGCATACCAAGTTTGTAGTGAACACTGAACATGAAGTTGAGTAAGCTTAAGGAGAACTGTTACCTTGAGCTTGATCTGAGTTGGAGAAGAAGAGGTGAGGATACTTGGTACACATGTCTACCTCTGCTTCCCAAGTAGCTCCCTCAACGAACTGATTTCGCCAAAGAACCTTAACTAGACGAACTTTTTTGTTCCTCAATCTACAAGTCTGATAGTCTAAGATTTCGATTGGAATCTCCTCATAAGAGAGACTATTCTGAACATCAATGCTCAAAATAGGGACTAAAACTGTTGGGTCACCTGTGCACTTCTTGAGAAAAAAGACATGGAAGACTAGATAAACTAAGGCTAGATCTTAAGGCAATTCGAGCTCATAAGCTACCTTGCTGAATCAACTGAGAATCTTGAAGGGACCAACATATCGGGGACTGAGTTTTCCTTTCTTGCCAAATCACTTTACTCCCTTCATGGGAGAGATCTTTAGATAGACATATTCACCAATATCAAACTCGAGATTTTTTTTACGAACATCTATATAAGACTTCTGTCGGCTCTGAGTAGCCCAGAGTTTTTCTCTAATCAACTGGACTTTTTCTAAGGCATCAAATACTAAGTCAGGACCTATGATTGAGGCCTCACTAACCTAGAATTAACCAATTGGAGATCTACATCTCCTACCATAGAGATCTTCAAATAGAGCCATTTGAATACTGGAACGATAGCTGTTGTTGTATGGAAACTTTATCAAAGGCACGTGGTCATCCCAACTACCCTTGAAATCAATTGCACGCGCCCGTAGCATATCTTCTAAAGTTTGAATGGTCCTTTTTGATTGACCATCTATCTGAGGATGAAATGCTGTGCTGAGATGGACTTGGGTACCGAGACCCTTTTGAAATGCTTTCCAGAAATGAGAGGTGAACTAGGTACCTCTGTCTGAGATAATAGATAATGCAACACCGTACAATCTGACTAAATCCCTAATGTAGAGTTTGGCATAATCCTCGATTGAATAATAGGTATGGACTGGAAGAAAATGGGTTGATTTTGTCATTCTGTCTATAATGACCCAGACTGAATCATGTTGATGAAAAGTTCAAGGCAAACCCATCACGAAGTCCATGTTCACTTTTTTTCACTTCCAAGTAGGAATAATGAACTCCTGCATAGGACTACTAGGATTCTGATGTTCTATCTTAACCTGCTGACATGTAGAGCAGTTGGCCACAAACTCTGTAATATCTCTCTTCATCCCACTCCACTAATAGACTTCCCACAAGTCGTGGTACATTTTTGTGTCCCCTGGATGAATAGAGTAGCGCGCACCAAGCGCTTCTGTAAGAATTTGCTACCTTAAGTCATCTATACCTGGAATATAGAGACGACCCTGACAATACAAAACACCATCTCCCCCTTGGGAGAAAACCTCTACTTTCTGATCCTAAACTGACTCTTTCAACTTGACAAGGCTGGATCTCTATCTTGCTTTTCTTAGGCTAGATCTCTATCTTGCTTTTCTTTCACCACAAAAACTAGAGATGATTCTGAACTACTCTGAACCCATATATCACCCCCATCTGTATTGACTAAGCGAATGCCTAGGCTGGAAAGCTGATGTACTTCCTGAGCTAACTTCTTCTTACTGTCATCTACATGAGCAACACTACCCATAGACAGTCTACTGAGAACGTCGGCCACAACATTGGCCTTACCTAGATGATAGAGGACACTCATGTCATAATCTTTTAAGAGCTCTAACCACCTTCTCTGACAAAGATTGAGATCTTTCTGAGAAAAGACATACTGAAGACTCTTATGATCTGTAAAGACATCTACATGAACTCCATAGAGATAATGCCTCCAAATCTTTAAGGCTAAGACTACGATGGCTAACCCAAGATCATGAGTAGGATAATTCTTCTCATGGGGTTTAAGCTGTCTGGAGGCGTAGGCTATGACCCTACCATGCTGCATGAGGACTTAACCCAAACCTACTCTGGATGCATCGGAATACACTATGAACCCATCTAAACTATCTGGAAGATCTAGAACTAGAGATAAGGTGAGTTGAGTCTTCAACTACTGAAAAATCTTCTCGTAAGGATCAGACCACTGAAACTTGACTTTCTTCTGAGTCAATCTGGAAATAGGGGATGCAATGGAAGAAAATCCCTCAGCAAACCATCTGTAATAGCCAGCCAAACCCAAGAAACTCCTAATATCTTATGGAGAGATAAGGCGAGGCCAGTTTCTTACTGCTTTGGTCTTTTGAGGATCTACTCTAATACCATCACAGGAAATGATGTGACCAAGGAATGCTACTAGCCTTAGCCAAAACTTACACTTACTGAATTTGGCAAATAGCTGATGATCTTTGAGAGTCTGAAGTACTATCCTGAGATAGTCTATATGATCGCGCTCACTGTTGGAATAGACCAAAATATCATCTATGAAGACTATGATGAATATGTCCAAGTACTTCTTGAACACACGGTTCATCAAGTCCATGAAAGCGGCTGGGGCATTGGTGAGACCAAATGACATGACTAGGAATTCAAAGTGACCATACAGAGTATGGAAAGCTATTTTTGGAATGTCACATTCTCTGACTCTGAGCTGATAATAGCCTGATCTGAGGTCTATCTTAGAGAAATAACTAGCACCCTGAAGTTGGTCAAATAAGTCATTGATTCTGGGAAGAGGATACTTGTTCTTGATCGTGACCTTATTGAGTTGATGGTAGTCTATACATATTCTTAGAGAACCATCTTTATTGCACACGAATAATATTGGAGTGCCCCACGGGGAAATGCTGGGTCTGATGAAACCCTTATAAAAAAGATCCTTCATCTATTCTTTCAATTCTTTGAGTTCTGTGGGTGCCATTCTGTATGGCGGAATAGAAATAGGTTGAGTATCTGGAAAAAGATCAATACCAAAGTCTATTTCCCTTTTGGGAGGAATTACTGGAAGATCTTTGGGAAATACATCTGAATATTCATTCACTATTGGGACTGATTCAAGACTGGGAGTTTCGGAATTAGTGTCCTTAACTCAAACAAGATTATAGACACATCCTTTAGATATTATTTTCCATGCCCGAAGGTAGGAAACAAGCTGACCTCTGAAAGCGGATACACTACTCTTCCACTTTAGAATGGGTACATTTGGAAACTAAAATTGGACTATTCTTTTTCTATAGTCGACTGTGGCATAGCAGGAATGAAGCCAATCCATGCCGATAATGACATCAAAAGCAGTCTTCTCTAATTCGACTAAGTCTGCTGAGGTGACTTTCTGAGATATCATAACTGGGCACTTCCTGTATACCCATCGAGCTATGATGGTTTTACCCACTAGGGTAGAGACTGAAAAGGGCTCTACTAGAATTTTGGGACTGACTCCAAAATCGACTTCTATATAAGGAGTGACAAAAGACAAAGAAGCTTCTGGATCTAGGAAAGCGTAAACATGCACATAAAATATCTGTAATATACTGATAACCATATCAGGAGAATTTTTCTGATCTTGTCAGGATTGAAGAGCATAGAGATGATTTGGGCGTTGGCCACTAGTAGCACTGGAGGTGGCACCCTACTGATTTGGGCGACCAAACTGAGCTGAGGGGAGATTCTGTTGACCCTGAGGACCTGGTTGACGACAGTCTCTGACTCTATGGCTTAGCTTGACACATCTGAAACAAATACCACTACCAACTCTGAAAATACCCTGATAGTGCTTGCCATAAGTCTGGCAAAGAGGATAGGTTTGGGTACTGCTAACACTGCCCTAGGACTTAGAGCCTAGCGCTCTATCTTTGTTACCCTCTCTAAACTTAGGAATTGGAGCACTAGCTAAAGAAGGAGATGGAACTGATGACTTAGGAAAAAACTAAGAATGGTTTCCTCCTTCTGACTTGGGTTGAGCAAAGTTGAAACTACCTATTTTCTCTCTCTAATTCTGCTTCTCCCTTATCTTAATCTTCTGCTTCTCTATCTGCTGAACATGACTCATGAGCCTGGCTAAAGTCATGTCACTATTCAGCATGGTGGATCTACACTCATTAACCATGCTATCATTCACCCCTGAAACAAACTTACTCATCCTTGCCCTACAATCTGCAACCACATGAGGGGCATATCTGGCTAATTGAGTAAGCTTTAGAGAATAATATTTCACTATCATATTGCCTTACCTGAGGTTGATGAATTCTAGCACCTTAGCTTATCTAAGCTCTAGGGGAAAGAATCTATCAAGAAATGCTAAAGCAAACTCCTCCCACTCAACTGACCTTGCATCGTCTGCCCTCTCAGACTTCAACTGCTTGAACCAAGTGTGAGCAACATTCTGCAACTGATATGCAGCTAGCTCAGCACTCTCACTAGACATAACCCCCATTATGTTTGTAACCTTCTGCACCTGATCTAGGAATTCCTAAGGATCCTCGTCTATCTTAGACCCAAGAAAGAATGGAGGATTCATTCGGGTAAAGTCCCGAATTCTGGCTGCAGCTGAATTGGCCACTGGGATGGCCGGAACGATAGCTAGTCGTTCATTCTGAGTAGCAACTGACTGAGTAAGAGTAGTGAATGCGGCCCTGAACTCTGCATGAGAAACATGTTCGTCTAAGGGATCTTCTTGGACAGGTTGGGTTCTTCTCTTGGGAGGTATGTTCTGAAATAAAGAGTAGAAATGGATTAGAATAAGAGATAAGATTGAGATTATGGTCACTGGCAGTACATGAATACTAAAAGAAGGGAAACTATTCCTAAAACATCTTATAGCCTCCTGCACATAAATGTGGCGCACAATACACCCATGTACAAGACTCCACTAAATGTGGCTTTCAGACTTCCTAGGACTCTATTGAACCTTAGGCTCTGATACCAAGTTTGTAATGCCCCGGATCTGGTACCCAAAATGCTACACGGTGCTCATGACCTTGAAGGACCACAAGCTAACCCATTACTGATATCTGTACTTGTATACTGCATAAAATACTGAATAATGTGGAAACATGAACTGAAAGGCCGTAAGGTTCAAGACTGATCATAATTTGAATAATATAACATCTGTGTGGGGTAATAGAATACCTAAAACAAAACTGAAAATACTGAAGTCTGAGACATAATAGTCTGGAAAGCCTCTAAACATGACTGTCTGAATGAGTAAGGAGTTAATGGGACATGTCCCTAACTAACCCTAACTAATAAACTAATTAATGAGATGATAGAGAAATCATCATGTCCTCGAAGGATGAGGACTCACTTCCAACTCTGACGGCTAAAACTGGAATCTACTGATGCTCTGGAGCTCGTGTCTCTGAACCTATGGTATAAAACACTATATCGCAAATGCGTCAGTACTTTGAATGTACTGGTGGGCATGTGAGGTAGGCTGAATGCATGGGGTTCATAGCTAATTGACTAATATGAACATGAGAATACATACATGTATACATAGTAACTATATCTAAAATCGTGATAACATGAGTATGCTGATGACTAACATAACTAATGACTGAATTCTGATAACTGATAACATGAGTGACTATATTTGATAGTCCTGAATCTGATGAAACTAGCTGAGTTCCATACTATATCTGAGTTGACTGCATATGACAGTCCTAAATTCTGAAGAACTATTTGAGTTCTTTTACTGAGACTGATACTGAGACTGTGGTAGGTATTCATCTAACCGACATACCTCAAACAATGCATTATAGCTGAATTGGGGTCCAATCTATGCCCTCATTGGAATGGTGTCAATACCGCGCCACTGGTAAGGACAACATTTGAGTGACCCTAATATAACAGGTAACTCTAGTGAGAACAGTGGTAACCCTCATATAGCAGGCTAAGCCACCTCATCTACCCTCATATAGCAGGCTATGATGTCTCAACCTATGCTGGCTACATAGTTTTGGAACACAAGAATTGCTTCTAAGAATCACACCCTTATATAACAGGTGAGTTCCCATCTTTGGGTTCGCTCGGTGCTAAATCCTACTCACATCTGAAAGACACTGAACTGAGCATGGACTGAGTTACTGAATTCCATTGACTGATGGAATACTACTGATATCTGACAATTGACTAAGTTCATGAGATCATAGAGATTTTCTAAGTCATAAGACTGTCTGAAGTCTAAGGATCATAGCTTGACTAAAAGTATCGTGAAAACATAACATGGCTCTAGGCACACAATTAATGTTTCGGGTACGAGTACCCCCAGGACTTGATGGAAGAAAACTAACCAAGAATAACTTACTTAAACATATAACTAATATCATAATCCATAATACATTTATAGAAGTATTTCATCAAAACATGTGACAGGCATAACTTGTACATACATGGGGATTTCATGGTATCATGCTAGTTAGTCACTTTTCCTTCATCTAGGAGTTTAATTAAACATATTGAAGGCATGGTACATGTAAACATCATTGTACAATAATTTAACATCATGGTTCAATTCTAAATTCATCATTCAAGGATTTAGTCATAGGTTTGTATGAATCTATATCTATAATAATTTAACCCACATAGAATTTATCACCCAACATGGAGTAGAATTTAATTTCTCATTATCCACATGAACAAGAGCAACCCAATCATGAAATTCATAAGAAAATCCATAAACTTGAATTTATAAAAGGGATTCTTGGGCTTCATGGACGAAAGGAGTCCATGAATGAACACTATGCATACCTTAGTTCATGATTTCCTAAGGATTGACGGTGAAACCTTCTTGAATTCGAATCCCCAATAGAAACCCTAGATTGTTCTTAAGAGAAAATTGAGAGAAGAGAGTGTATTTTTGGTGAAAAGTGGCTGAATCACATGTTAAAGGGCTTAAATACAGGTGGGAAATTGACCCTTTTAACCCTGGACGTGTCTTGTAAATTCAGTAAAAATTTCCCGAATTGGACCCCTGGCGCGACGTGCCTCTATTGTGTTGTGTCACTAGAATTTGACAATCGGAAATTGAGGGATGAAGCGATGCGGGTACATCCTGTTGCCACTTCCTTTGTGACCTGGAACTTTGGCGCGACGCGGGGGAAATCGCGCTGAGACACTGGGAATAGACAATTCTAAATTTGAGCCCTGGCGCGACGTGCCATAATTGTGGACCACTACTGGAATTTTCCAAATGCCATTTTCTCTTGTGGCGCGGCACACCACTGACTAATGTGGCGCTGTTTTACGATGGGAACTTGAAATAGTCGTAACTTCTGACCCGGTTATCGGATCTCGATGAATCTTATATCGACGGAAAACTTATTGAATTTCCCACATGACAAAAAGAAAAAATCTTAAAAATTCCTCATGGAATAAATATCATTCAATTTAGAAGATAATACTAGACATTCTTTAAATAAAATTAGCTAGGAAAAGTACGGGGTATTACAAGAGCTCACTGAGAAATTTGGTATGAAGTATGCCAAATCCTCTAGCATTCCTAAGAGAACTACTTGTATATCTACATTTGATAATGATGGTAAGATTGTTAAAATATCGTGATATGATTGGAACTCTCCTTTTTATATCCAATAGATCAAATAAAATGCTTAGCGTACGTTATTCCAGTCAGCTCTCGAGGAGTGTGATCTGTCTACTATTAAGAAAACCATTAGATATTTTATTCGAACAATATTTATTGGAATATGGCATCTCAAATCATATAACTTAATGCTAAAATATTTTTTACATGCAGGTTTTGTAGGAGACAAAGGTGATAGAAAAGACACCATTGGCTCACAAGGAATTTGTCATGATCCAAACCAGGGCCTGGATGTGACGGACATCTTAAGTCCACTAAGGCCCAAAGACCACCCCCTTTTCCTGGTCAAACCAAACACAATGCCCAACAAAGGTTGAATTCTAAACACATAACAAGATAGAGAAATGTTAGTTCAAAGATTCTAAATTATACCAATAATTACAAACAAATACCGATAACCAATACCAACTACCAATATAACACTCAAGTCCACAATACCCACAAAACCTCTAACAAAACTGAAATCAATAAAGTATTGGTACATGCCCCAGACCAGAGTAAAAAACAAGTCTGGAATAAAGTGTAAGACATAAGAAACCAAAACATGAAATAAAGTATTCCAAAGGATGGAATATCACCACCTTAAGTCAACTCAAGAACTATTCCCGAACACCCGATCATTGCGTAGAAAGGGAAAATGAATTTTTGGTGCTTGCATCGTGTAGGGATACAACATCCGAAGATGGTTAGCAGTTAGAGCGCTATCATGCAACTCAGTGATATCAGGTAAAATAATTTCATGAGTAATAAGTCAAAGCCAATCAAATCCAATGCATATCATCAAATGCAAATATATATATATATATATATATATATATATCACATGTTGGGGCAGGGAAAAAGGCTTAGCATGAACTTTAAAAATATTAACCTGGATTATGTAGAAAAACCGTCATAATCAAGGCACCGACAGGCTAGATGGGCCCAGGTCTGCCCTAACTGGAAGGGCCTCAATGCATGTAACCGAATGAACTAAAAGATAATCATATATCATATGCCTGATGGGGACTCGAACCTCCCGGCATAAATCAAAGTGACTTAAGCACCAATTTATATAGCATAACGGACTCGAACCTGCCAATCATACAATAATTATCAGAGGGACTCAAGCTTCCTTGTTGTTTAGACCTCTGCGTCGGCTAGCGTAGTTTTCGATGTTGGTCCCTCGGGACCTTCACTTTCATGACCCGACTATACAACCTGCTTTTAAGCTCAATTAAAATATTAAACACATATTCCCAATTTATTGAACCGATTATGCATTTAGGTATCCCATTGGTATCATTATACCAACCCTCCTTGCAAGTTCATTATCACACAACAATACATTAACAATCACACAAGGGAAATTCATGAACCCTTAGGTTTAATTAATATTCACACGAAGAATCCACATAACCCAAAGTTCAATAAAGTCATACCATGGTTCATTAACCTTTTATGCCAATGCATTAGTTCAAGTGAGCAAGTCAAAACATATGACAAAGCTATGTATCATTACCAATTTCACATTTAGGCTGAGAGAACTCAATTTCCAAAACCATATGTCAAAGAAAGCTTCATCATAATTGGGGAACAATAAGCCTTTTGATTATTCACCAATCCCATGCACCCCACAAGTTCAAAACCATTAACAAAGAATGAATAATGCATAATAAACCAGGAGAAATTAATTTAAGAACCATTCATGTCAAATTCCTCAACCATATCAAAACGCTTATTTCAAATCCACATAATAAACCATGTAAATTCATGAATTAGATAAAATGAGTTTAAGGGTAGAGTCACATGCATGAAATACCCAAGATTATGGAGAGAATTCAACCCTTGAAGCTCTACTTGACTTACTTCTTAGAAACCCTAAGTAATGATGCTTAAGAGGATTTGAGAGAAGGGAGTGTATTTGATATGTATTATGGATGAAAAAAGGGTCCCAAGTATGTTTATAGGTTGTGGGTTATTATTGGAATAAGAGGAAAATGTCTAAAATACCCACATTAAAAAGCTGAAAAATAAGCTTCCAGTCGTTACGGGTGACCCTACGACTCGTTTCCCCTTAGTCATAGTCTGGACAGTATCCCGGACCACTAACCCTGGTATAGTTATGGAAAGGACCTTACGACTCATAACGAGTACATACAACTCGATCATCCTAGTCCCACTAAGGATAGAATACATTAGGTATCACACTGGTTTCCTTATGAAAAGGACTGTACATGTCGTTTAGAGTCCTTACGATTCGTAACATGGTAGTCGTAGTCAAAATAGTCACTTAGAAAAATCTCACTGGGCATATTACGAGTGGGTCCTATGACCCGTAAAGGCTCTGTACGACTCGCAAAGAGAGTCGTAGTCAGTGTAGTAAGCTCAGAACTTAAAATGTTCTAGGGACCAACACCTGGGGTGTCCCCCTCCCTTCCGCCTAGAATCATTTGTCCTAAAATAATGGGTCAAGGAATACATTAGCATAATTTAACACAGAAACACACCCACACTTACCTTTAACAAAGTTGTAAAGGAAATCACAATTTCCTTCAGCAATGTCAGAAAATAAGATGTTGAGATGAACATATACCTTAAGCATAAATTTTCAGAATAAGGAATAGGAACGGATACTTGGACTTCATGTCCTCCTTGGCTTTCTAAGTAGCTTTCTCAAACTTTTGGTTCCTCCAAAGAACTTTTACATAAGCCATGTCCTTTATTCGTAACCAACGAACTTGCCAATCCAAGATCTCCACGAGGACTTCCTCATAATACACGGAATTCAAAATGCCCACACTTTCCAAGGAAACAACCAACAAAGAATCACCCACACACTTTCTCAGCATTGAGACATAGAAAAACGAATGAATAGAGCCTAAGATAGAAGGAAACTCTAATTCATATGTAACATTACCAACCTTCTTCAAAACCAAATATGGACCAACATAACGATGATGGACCTTTCCATTTTTCCTATATCGCATCACTCCTTTTATGGGAGACCCTTTAAGAACACCCATTCTCCAACATTAAACTCCAACTCCCTTTATCTCAATTCGCATAGGACTTTTGGAGACTTTGGTAGGTCTTAAGCCTATACCAAACCACTTTCACCTTCTCTATATCTTAGTAAACTAAATTAGGACTAAATAAGTCAGCCTCACCAACTTTGAATCACCGAATAGAAGAACAATATCTCTGACTATACAAAGCCACAAACAGAGCCATACCAATGATAGAGTGATAGTTATTATTGTAGGCAAATTCTATGAGAGGCAAGTGATCAACCCAATTACCACTAAAGTCAATCACACAAGATTTGAGTATATCCTTCAATGTCTGAATGCTTTTCTCCACTTGCCCATTATCTTGCGAGTGGAAAATGGTACTAAGGCTCACTTTATTCCCCAAACCTCTCTGAAATTAGTGCCAAAAATATGATGAGAACTAGGTACCTTAATCAGAGATAATAGAAATAGGTGTACCATGCAACTTCATGATCTCTTAAATAAACAACTTTGCATAGTCCTCGATAGAGAAATTAGTTCTCATCGGCAAGAAGTGAGCAGACTTAGTCATCCTATCCATCATGACCCAAATAGAATCAAACTAATTTTGAGACTACAGAAGATCGATTAAAACGTCCACATTAATTATTTCCCATTTCCACACAGGAAACTCAATTTCATGGAACAATCCATCGGGCCTAAAGTGCTCTACCTTTACTTGCTAACACACCATGAACTTACCTACAAAATTTGACACATCCCCCTTTATGTTATTTTACCAATATATCTCCTTAAGATTATGATACATCTTTGTTGAACTAGAATGAACTGTATAGACTCATGAGCTTTAGCCAAATTCTTCCTCACAACCCATCAACTTTGGGAACACAAAACCTTCCTTGGTACCTGATGATAGGCGAATTTACATGCCTATAGAGCTATATTTTACCCATATTTTAGCAATGTTCTGAGAACAAATTATATATTTCATGCACTTTTAGTCCTTTTTCCTGTAAGTGAGCTAACGAACATGATTAGCAAAGTTTCAGGTATAAATGATGCAGAATTCAGCATTTTATGGATACCTTGATGCCAAAGAAAGCTTCACGAAAGGAGAAAAGGGAGTCTTGGACGCCAAGGACCAAAAGTGGCGCATGGAAAATCTGTCCCGGGCTAAAACAACAATTTTAAAGACTTTGGGGACTAGCAGTAATTTATTAGGATTAGGATAATGATACATTAACCTAGTACAATTGGGTTAAGTATTTCATTAGCTTAGTAGGATTTGGTTAAGTATTTCATTAGCTTAGTAGGAATAGGATATGGGTATTATAAATACCCTATTTTGCTAGAGATTTTTATTGATTCTACTGAACAACAACTCTCTTCTTACCTTACAATTCATTCACTACTACTTTTAATTCTACTTTTTATTCTTCTTCTATTCATCTATTCAATTCTTAATTTCTGCAACAAGAGAAACGTTACTTTGCTAGGAATTCACGCCTAACGCCTACCACACTACTACTACACAAAATCTTTATTGTGGTATAATAACAATGTCTATTGTGATTTCCTTCGCACTCATGGGTAACTAAACGTCTCTGTTGGGGTTATGGAAGCCGTATGAGATACTATCTATTGCTATGAGTTTGTGAGTTTGTGACACGTATGCTGCTTATATCATTATTCTCTTCATCTTAATCTAAATTCTTTGTGGTTGCAAATGCAAGAATACGCCAGTATAGCATTAACTTGTTCGAAAGAAAAGTTATATGTCTGGAAAAGAGATAATGTCAAGGTAGTAGGGTCCCATCCCCTATTAAAAAGTTAGTGCCATAACTGGATTAACCTCTTGGAGAATTTGTACCGTTAGATACGCTTTAAGCTCGAAAGAGTTAAAGTGAAATAATCCTCGAATAGGTCGAAAGACGCCTGGATTTACCATCGAATACAATTCTCTATAAGCACATACATGTCTGAATTCCGCATAACTCATAGCTAATAGAGACGTAAACTCAGAAGGTGGACATAACCCCAACTCTTCAATTCTCATTGTTTTACAACCTACTAAACATTCTTTCTTTTTACTTTGCTATTTTCAGTTTTTACTTTAATATTTTGGTTACACATTACAATCCCCCCTTTTTACGAGACTTGCACTAAAAGTCTAGTAATCGTTGCTTACTTCTTGACCAAGCTATTCCCCGAGGGATCGATACCCAACCCAGTTGGGTTCTATATTTGACTACGACCGCTTTACACTCCTACGAGAGATGTAGATTGAGCGTTATCAGTACCTCAAGATACCATCACCACCAATCTCAAAAGTTATCACTTTTTTCTTACCTACATCCTCTTAGATTTGCATCAAGATAGGGTCAAACACCTGTTTCTCCTTTACCTTAGCACCAATAGATGATTTCATCACCTTTTGCACCAATACACCACCATCCTCAAAATCTAAGAGGTAAACTCCAAAATGAGCTAAAAGGTGAATATCCTTCACCAAATCCTATTTATCCTCATCCTCATAGGATAAGCTTTGCATGGACAACCATATTAGCTTTACCTGGGTGATAGTAGAGACTTATTTCATAGTCCTTCAGAAGCTCAACCCACCTCATTTGCCTCTGAGTTAGCTCTTTCTGAGTGAACATACATGCATGCTCTTATGATCTGAATAAATCTCAATATGACCCTTATATAAATAATGTTCCAGATATTTAATGCAAACACCACAACTAAGAATGCCAAATCATGAGTTGGATAGTTCTTGTCATGAACCATCAACTGTCTAGAAGCATATACCACAACTCTACCATGCTATATCAAGACACAACCAAGTCCTACCTAGGACACATCAAAAGAAATAATGAAACCATCCGTACCCTCGGGAAAAGTCAAAATTGGGGGAGAAGTCAACTTATCATTCAACTTCTCGTAACTACCTTCACAAGCATCCAACCATAAGAACTTTACCTTCTTTTGAGTCAATCTAGTCAACGGAGTAGCAATAGAAGAAAAACTCTCCATAAACCTCCTATAATACCCGGCTAAACCCAAGAAGCTCCGAATATCAGTTGGATCATGGTCTAGGCCACTTCTTAACCCCTATAATTTTTTGTGTATCCACCATAATCCCTTTATGACGATAGGCGAATTTACACGCCTAAAGTACTATATTTTACCCATATTTTAGCTATGTTTTGAGGACAAAATATATAATTCATGCACTTTTAGTCCTTTTTCCTGTAAGTGAGCTAACGAACATGATTAGCAAGTTTTTAGGTATAAATGATTCAGAATTCAGCATTTTATGGATAACGTGACGCCAAAGAAAGCTTCACAAAAGGAGGAAAGCCAAACTTGGACGCCAAGGACCAAAAGTGGCGCATGGAAAACCTGTCCCGGGCAAAAACAGCAATTTTAAAGACTTTGGGGACTAGCAGTAACTTAGTAGGATTAGGATAGCTTAGTAGGATTAGGATAATGAAACTTTAACCTAGTAGGATTGGGTTAAGTAATGCATTAGCTTAGTAGGAATAGGATATGGGTGTTATAAATACCCTATTTTGCTAGAGATTTTTATTCATTCTACCTCTAATTCATTCCCCCATTCCATCAATTCCCATCCATCCACCATCCATCTATCCATCAAAACAATTCTCTTTATTATTTCATTGTTGACATTATTTTTCATCTATTCGACTTTTAATTTTACAATAAGAGAATCGCTATTTAGCAAGGAATTCACGCCTAACACCACACCATACTACACGTGAGATCTTTTATTGTGGTATAATGATAATGTCTATTATGATTTCCATCGCACTCATGAATAGCTAAACTTCTCTGTTGGGGTTATGGAAGCCTTATGAGATACTATCTAAGGCTATGAGTTTGTGAATTCGTGACACGTGTGTTGCTTATATCATTATTCTTTTCATCTTAATGCAAATTCTTGTGGCTGCAGACGCATAGAATACGCCAGTATAGCATTAACTTGTTCAAAAAAAAAGTTATATGTCTGGAAAAGAGATAATGTCAAGGTAATAGGGTCCCATCCCCTATTAAAAAGTTTGTGCCATAACTGGATTAACCTCTTGGAGAATTTGTACCGTTAGATACGCTTTAAGCTCGAAAGAGTTAAAGTGAAATAGTCCTTGTTGAGGTCGAAAGACGCTTGGATTTACCATAGAATACAATTCTCTATAAGCACATGCATGTCTGAATTCCGCACAACTCATAGCCAATAGAGACGTACAACTCATAAGGTGGACATAACCCCAACTTCTCAATTCTCATTGTTTTACATCTTACCAAACATTCTTACTTTTTACTTTGCTATTTTCCATTTTTACCTTATTACTTTGGTTACATTACTTGCACGACAAAACTCCCCCCTTTTTACGAGACTTGCACTAAAAGTCTAGTAATCTTTGCTTACTTGTTGACCAAGCTATTCCCTGTGGGATCGATACCCAACCCAGTTGGGTTATATATTTGACAACGACCGCTTTACACTCCTACGAGAGTTGTAGATTGAGCGTTATCAAAAATTGGCGCCGTTGCCGGGGAATACAAGTGTCAATTAAGTTTGTGATAATTACTAGACCCTTTGGTCAAAGATTCTCGTACTTTTACTTTTAGTTTTTGTTTTTGTTCTCTGCAGGTTTTTATTCAGTGCATGCCCCATACTCGAAGTTCTGGTCAACCGTTATTACCTATCAATCCTGAACCACAGCGTATTGGCAGAATGGAGGCACAACACGAAATTGAAAGGATGGCTGCTCAACAGGAACAGGTGAGACTAGCTGCTCTAGCCACTGCTCAAGTGCATCAACAGAATATTGATAACCCTGGGCGAGCGACAAATCCTGACGATGAGGACCTAGGTGATGATGAGTTACTAAACCATAGGCGTGATGCTGAGGTGGCGACACCGACAAACAGAAGAGATCGTCAAGCTAGATTTAGGCCTGCACACCGAGCTGAGCAGATTCCTTTTGATGATGATGATGATGATCTTGATGGAGCTGGTGCCACAAGAGCTATTATTCTTCCGCCATTGGAACCCGGAGCCAAGTTCAACATCACAAGTACCATGATTCAGTTATTGCAAATCAAGGGATTATTTGGTGGACTAGTAGGCGATGATCCGAATATGCATCTCATCAACTTTATTTCTACATGCAAGTCGTTTAACAATCCTGGCGTTGGTCAGAATGCAATTCGATTACGCCTATTTCCATTGTCTCTGTCTTAGGAGGTAACTCTATGGTTGAATGGGCTGACTCCTGATTCTATTACAAATTAGAGGCAATTGAAAAACGCTTTCCTAGAAAAATTCTTTCCGCCATCCAAAAGAGCACAATTAAGAGATGAAATCAACAACTTTCGGCAGCTTCCAACCGAAGCTCTTCATGAAACATGGGAGAGGTTTAAGACAAAGCTTATGAGGTGCCCGAACCATCACATGACCAATGTCCACCTAATGGATATACTATACAGAGCCTTGAGTTCAATAACTAAACTAGTGGTGGATAATGCGGCTGGAGGATCATTTATGGACCTCACCTTTGGGCAGGCAAGCAATATTCTAGATCGGATGACGAAGCAAAGTAGAGCTTGGCATACCAGGGATTCTGAGGTAGCAAGCCCTACTATATCTATTGGCATGACTGCTGAACAAAGGAGAAGAGAAGAAGAGCGTGATCAAGATATGGCGCACATGAAAACACAAGCGGATCTTCTTACAAAGCATCTATTATCAGGGAAGACCGAAAAAGTCAAAGTTGTTGCGTCAAAAGAAAGAGAGGAATCTGATTCAGAAGAAGAAGCCAACTACTTGAACAATCAAGGGGGTTTCCGAGGTAATACCCAAGGAAACCAAGGTCGGAACTACTATGATAAATCTTGAAACAAGGACCAAGGTAGCTGGAAGAACAAGAATGAAAAGAGTGGTTTATACGTTCCCCCAGGAAGACGTGACACCACCACATCTGGTTCCGGAAGCATGAAAGATATAATGGCTAAACTGTTGAAAGGAGTGGAAGCAACCAGTGCGGGAGTAACAGAGGTAATAAATTATTTATCCTCAATGAAGAAATTGGTTGACTCACATTCCACTTCAATCAAGCAAATAGAGCAGCAATTGAGCCAACTATCAGCAACACTCAATCAAAGAAAGGCTGGCACCTTACCTAGCAACACTGTGCAAAATCCAAAGAATGACGGATCATGCATGGCTATTACTACCCGAAGTGGTAAGGTGCTGGAAACTTCATCCAAAGGCAAGCAAGTGGTTGATGAGGCAGCAGACATTGATAATAAGGCAAAAGGAGAAGCTGCCGTAGAAACCACCCACGACGTCCATGACGTCACACCGAGTATGTTGCAGCCTGAAAAGGCTGAAAAACGGAAGCAAGAGGAGAAGAAAGCCGTGGAAAAAACAATTCCTTATCCACCACCACCTTTTCCTCAAAGATTAAAGAAGATTGCGGATGATACAAAGTTCAGCAAATTCATGAAAATGTTAAAGCAGCTGGCCATTAATGTTCCGTTGGTAGAGGCACTAGAACAAATGCCTTGGTATGCAAAATTTATGAAGGATCTTTTGACAAAGAAGCGAGCAGCAAGCTATGAGTTGAAGGATACTGTTCATCACTGCAGCGCAATCGCTACCCGATCACTAGTTTAGAAGAAGGCCGACCCTGGTGCCTTCACTATTCCTTGCACGGTTGGATCTATGAATTTTGCTAAAGCATTGTGCAATTTTGGAGCAAGCATCAATTTGATGCCACTATCCGTCTACAGGAAGTTGGGGTTAGGCGATCCGACACCAACCAATATGAGGCTAGTGATGGCTGATAGGTCGGTAAAACGACCTGTGGGTATCTTGAATGATGTGTTGGTGAAGGTTTCTTCATTCATCTTTCCTGCAGACTTTGTTATTTTGGATTGTGAGGTGGATTCTGAAGTTTCTATAATCTTGGGACGTCCTTTCCTTGCAACAGGAAGTGTGCTTATTGACATGAGAACTAATGAGCTTTTATTTCGGCTGAATGACGAAGTGGTCCGCTTTGATATATGCAAAGCAATGAAGCAACCCAACGATATGAATGTGTTCTCTGTAGTTGATGTTCATTATGAGGATAAGAAAGCATTATCTGTAGAGAAACAGCTTACTGTTGAGCCATTGTCTGCTGCGCTACTGAATGTTGAGCATGAGGATGATGAAGATTATGGAGAAACTACATGTGCTCTAACAGAAATAGGGTCCTATTCTCATTCTCCTAAACAGCCGGACCTTGATCTTAAGAATCAACCGTCACCAATAGCGAATACTTCCATTGAAGAGCCACCAAGTCTAGAATCGAAAGAGCTCCCCGATTATCTAAGGTATGTGTTCTTGGAAAGAGGAAATATACTTCCGGTAAGTATGGAGGATGATTTAAGTGAACAACACGTAGAGGCTCTCATCTCTGCTCTGAAGAGATACAAGAGAGCCATGGGTTGGAATATTGATGATATAATTGGTATCCCTCCCAGGATAGGCATGCACAAGGGTCATCTCGAAGAAGATTGCATGCTTAAAAGTAAGCCTCATTGTCGTCTAAATCCATTCAGAAAATGATCCATCATCTATCTCGATGAAGTCTAAGTAATCGAGATAGCTATGTCGTGCCGCGACAATAAATCAAGCGCTTGGTGGGAGGCAACCCTATCGTTTTTCATTTTTTGTCTTTCTTTCGTTCTATTACGTGTTTGCTTTTGATAAATAAAAATCCAAAAAGAAGAGTCATGACATGACCAAAACTAAGGCTCTTGATGGGAGGCAACCCATCGTTCTAATCGTCTTTATTGTTTTTGAGTAAATGTAGGTGCAAAGAGGTGTAAAACGAGGAGGTCGGTTTCAAATTTTGATTTGGACGTATTGCATGTTAAAGGTGGTAAGTTAGGAATGAAGAAGCAAAAGGCTATGGATTGAGCATTGCTCATGAAAATATAGGCATCGAACAAGGCTAGGACTAGGTAAAACTAGGCCACGAACAAGGCAAGGCCTATATTATGGCCTAAGGTCTCGGAATCTAGTGTGCCATAGCATAGGCGCCGCCCATGCCCAAGTATGCCATAGCATAGGCGCCGCCTATGCTAATGCCTTTTGTCTCTGAATCTCATATGCTAAGTGAAAGACGCCGCCTATGCCTAGGAATGCCATGGCATAGGTGCCGCCTATGCTAGACAATGATTTGCAAAAGGCGCCGCCTATACCAAGCATAGGCAAAGCAAAAGGCGCCGCCTATGGTCACTTCTTGTCTCCAAAATGGATTTTAAATGGGTCAAAACCTGACCCAACCTTCCCCTATAAATAAGAGACTTAGTCTTGAACCAAAAACACATTGGAAACCTAGCATAAGCGCCGCCTATAGTCTCCAAATCCTCTCAAAAATTTTCCTTTTGCTCTTTTTCTTCACAAAAACATCATCCAAAGGCATCAATCAAGTAAGTACTTCTTTGTTCTTTATTTATATTCCGTAAGTACTACACTACTACGCCTATTATGAATTGTTAAATCTTGAAGTAGTATTGATGATTTGAATGTGATTGAATTGTTGTGATACAACCAAGTGAGTGAACGTATACGTAAGGATAATCTTAACGTATTCCCAACTTGTATTTGATTTTGGCGCATTGTCATACTTTTGCGGAATTGATATGGTCACAAAGATTGCATAATCTTGTCACTTGAATACTTACATGTTGGAATGACTTGTTCATCGGAATAAGAATTATAGTTGTCTACCGACATAGGAGGTTGTGATTATTTGATACTATACCTTGATTCAATCTCTATGTAGTAGTTTTGATATCTCACATATGCAAGTATTACCAAGATTACAAGAAGTATGACTGCACTGATTTTATTGTTGGAATATAGCACCTAAAATGTATGTCGATGAAGTATGAGTAATCGACCACTTTCACTTCACTAGTTTGTACCAACAACCTAAGTGTGGGGTGGTGCCCCTACTGCTTGTTTATAGATTGTATCCATCGAGATGATGCTAACATGAACATTGTTTTAGTCTCAGGTACAATGGCACCCAAAGCAAGACAAGGCAAAGATAAGGCAACCACTTCACAAAAAGGCAAGAAAAGAGGACGCAAAGAGCAAGGAGAGTCCTCCTTGATGCAAGTACCATGCCGCATGTTCGGAATTAAATGGGTTTTAGAGGAGGAAGCAAAGGAATGGTATAGGAACAACAAAGAGAAGAAATATGTTCATGTGGATTTGATAAACAAGGAAAGCCTAGCAAAGAAAGAACCGCACATGTTGGCCAAGATCATGGCGTTACATCTTGATTTCATCTTCCAAGACATGGGAGAGTGCAATCTCGATATAACAAGAGAATTCAATGCCCACTGGTCACCGAAAACCACAGGAAGCGAGGTCAAGATTCGGGGCCAAGTTTTACAACTCAATGCGGATTTCTTCAACTCCTTTCTTGGCTTGCCGTTAGTCGATCCATCACCATTCAAAGAGCTGTACAGTAGACCTCCATATAGAGCCATTCGACACACACTCTGTGGAACAAGATCCATGGCACGATGGAGTAGACACAAAGACACCGGTCGACACAACACCTTCCCATATGCTTCTTTGAATAGGGAAGCAAGGATATGGTTGCGCATAGTCAACTCCTTTGATGATGAATGTCCCTATCAATATTGGGGCAATCATTCGATCTACAATGCGGAAGGCTAGGCTACACAAGCGGTCCCATTTCAGCTTCGGCAATCTATTGACTGCAATCTTGAGAAAGGAGGACATCGAAGAGGAGCCGGCTGATCATAAACTCCCACACAATTCGAAGAAGGTTGACCTCACAAAGGTCAAAGATGCTGAATCAACACATGGAGTCAACCTTACTACGGCAGAGAGACATGCCCGAGATGAGAGTTTCTTTTGCCATCTTTATGGCATGAATCGGTTTACAATGATTAGCGAAGGTCGTGTTCCAACTGCTGTAGAGCTCCAACAGCTGGATCATGACTATCCAATGAATGTGCATGCAAGGGAGATGTGTGGAGTAGGTACATATTTTGAGGAACCTCTTGATGACGATGTGCCAACCGATGATGATCGACGAATGCCAGACTCCGACGTGGAGGAGAATTCTAATGACGACGACTCCTATGATGATTCCGACGAAGGGGGTATGACCCCCGACATAGAGGAGGAGTCCGACTGACCAGGTTCTTCGTATTTATTTTCCACTGAGGGCAGTGTGTCCCGTCTAAGTGTGGGGTGGTGGTATTTGCATACTATACTTCTCTATCTGCATTTGCATTTATGTTTGTTTTGTTTTTCTTTTTAGTAGTAAATTTTTTTTTATTAGTTAAATTTTTTTAACTTAACTTCGCATGAAATTATTCTAATAGGCAGCATGAGATTATGACAAGTATTTGTGCTAAAAACATGACTATTGAGACGTTTAGGCTCTAATTATGACTCACTATGTGATATTGTGTGGTTCAATTCCTTCATCTGTTGGGTCAAGAGTCTATACTACTCCCAATAAAGTCGACCATGTGCCTTGTGTGTGTGAGGATATAGTATATTCTATGCTTGTGGCTGATGCTAGAACTTGCCTGGTATGTATGTAAAGCGAAAATAAAGCGTGCAAGTTTAGGAGATGATTTAGGCATTTCTTTGGCAACCTATGATTTTTTACCTTCATTTTATCTACCCATGGACATCATCTAGATAACTCCTTTTGAGCCTTTAGCCTATTTTCTTTGACAACCTCATATGTAAGCCTAAATCCATTTTTTCAAGACCATAATTTGATCCAAATTCCTAAGTGCTTAAAGTGTAAAGTCATGTGACAAAATAAGAGGAAATTGGATGAGTATGATGCTTTAGAATGTAATGGTGCTTGAAATCGTTATGAAAAAGAATTGCTATCATAAGAGCTGTGTTATAAAAAGAAAAAGGAAAGGAAAACTGAAAAGTTAGTTACGATTAAAAATTGAAAAACAAAAGAGGCGACAAAGGGAGGTAGATTAAAAGAAAGCAAAAAGGTTGTTTGAAAGAATGAATAAATGACGTATTGTGATGTATTAAAGCACTTAGGGAACTTAGTCACTCTTTCTGGCCAAAATAGTCCTACCCGTCCCTTAGCCTACATTACAACCAGCAAAAGACCTATTTGATCCTAAGCTTAGCATTCTGATATTTAGTGGAGCATTACACTAAGGGAAAGCCTATGGTCACCAGTTGCAGCATATGAATTCTTTGTGAGAGCGAGAGCAAGGATACTCGTATACCTATGTTTCAATAAATATACTATACTTGTGAGTGATTATGGGTAATATATTGTGAGACACACATGGTTGATGAGTTTTGGGTAGTTGTGTATGATTCTTTGTACCTTAACCTTTGAATATGAACTAACCATCATCACGAGTCTATATTAGAGGTTAAAATTGTTTCTAGTAATGATCAAAAAACTACTCTTTGTTAATGATTTCTATGCCTGTCTTGATGACTATTTTGTGTTGTTACTGTGAAACCCTAAGTAAATGTTTATAAGGACATGATATTTTGTTCGAGGACGAACAAAGCTTCAAGTGTGGGGTGTTGATGATAGGAGAATTTACACGCCTAAAGTACTATATTTTACCCATATTTTAGCTAAGTTTTGAGGACAAAATATATAATTCATGAAATTTTAGTCCTTTTTCCTATAAGTGAGCTAACGAACATGATTAGCAAGTTTTCAGGTATAAATGATGCAGAATTCAGCATTTTATGGATAACTTGACGCCAAATAAAGCTTCACAAAAGGAGGAAAGCCAAACTTTGACGCCAAGGACCAAAAGTGGCGCATGGAAAACCTGTCCCGAGCAAAAACAGCAATTTTAAAGACTTTGGGGACTAGCAGTAACTTAGTAGGATTAGGATAATGATACATTAACCTAGTAGGATTGGGTTAAGTAATGCATTAGCTTTGTAGGAATAGGATATGGGTGTTATAAATACCCTATTTTGCTAGAGATTTTTATTCATTCTACCTCTAATTCATTCCCCCATTCCATCAATTCTCATCTATCCACCATCCATCTATCCATCAAAACAATTCTCTTTATTAATTAATTGTTGACATTATTTTTCATCTATTCGACTTTTAATTTTACAACAAGAGAATCGCTATTTTGCAAGGAATTCACGCCTAACACCACACCATACTACACGTGAGATCTTTTATTGTGGTATAATGATAATGTCTATTGTGATTTCCATCGCACTCATGAATAGCTAAACTTCTCTGTTGGGGTTATGGAAGCCTTATGAGATACTATCTAAGGCTATGAGTTTGTGAATTCGTGACACGTGTGTTGCTTATATCATTATTCTCTTCATCTTAATGCAAATTCTTGTGGCTCTAGACGCATAGAATACGCCAGTATAGCATTAACTTGTTTGAAAGAAAAGTTATATGTCTGAAAAAGAGATAATGTCAAGGTAATAGGGTCTCATCCCCTATTAAAAAGTTAGTGCCGTAACTGGATTAACCTCTTGGAGAATTTTACCGTTAGATACGCTTTAAGCTCGAAAGAGTTAAAGTGAAATAGTCCTTATTAAGGTCGAAAGGCGCTTGGATTTACCATAGAATACAATTCTCTATAAGCACATGCATGTCTGAGTTGAGACGTACAACTCATAAGGTGGACCTAACCCCAACTTCTCAATTCTCATTGTTTTACATCTTACCAAACATTCTTACTTTTTACTTTGCTATTTTCCGTTTTTACCTTATTACTTTGGTTACATTACTTGCACGACAAAACTCCCCCTTTTTACGAGAATTGCACTAAAAGTCTAGTAATCTTTGCTTACTTGTTGACCAAGCTATTCCCTGTGGGATCGATACCCAACCCAGTTGGGTTATATATTTGACAACGACCGCTTTACACTCCTACGAGAGCTGTAGATTGAGCATTATCACTTTACTAGACGCAACATGACCCAAATAGGTCACAACATTTAACAAGAACTCATACTTAGCAAACTTCAAAATAACCATTGATCTTTCAAGGTTTACAACACAAGACGGAGGTGATAGGCATGATCTGCCTCACTCTTAGAATACACCAAAATATCATCAATAAACACAATGATGAACAAATCTAGAAACTAAAGGAATTCCCAATTTATGAGATCCATAAATGCCGCTGGGGCATTGGTCAACCTAAAAGAAAAGACTAAGAACCTGAAATGACTATAACCGGTATAGAAGTTAGTAGCTGATGCTAGCCTTAATGAAGATCAATCTTGGAGAAATACTTAGCACCCTCAAGTTGGTCAAACAATTCATCTATCCTAGGAAGAGTGTACTTATTCTTCACCATCACCTCATTCAATTGGCGGTACTCAATGTACATCCAAAGGTAACTATCCTTCTTTTGCACGAAAAGAATAGGGGCATCCCATAGAGACACACTAGGGAGAATAAAACCCTTATCAATGAGATCTTTCAACTACTCCTTAAGGTCTTTCAACTCAGCTAGAGCTATCCTATAGGGAGGAATAGAGATAGGATGGGTGTTTAGAAGAAAATCAATCCGAAAATAAATTTCCCTATCGATAGGAACACTAGGAAGATCATCAGGGAAGACCTTAGGAAATTCAGTAACTATGGGTACTGACTGTAAGAAAGGACCCTCTGAGTTAGAATTATCTGAGTTAAAATCTTTAACCCAGACCAAATGATAAAGACACCACATGGAAATCAATTTTTGGGGTCTAAGATATGATATGAACCTCCTCATAGGAACTTGGGAACTCCTTTCCCACTCAATAAAAGGCTCATTCAGAAATTTAAAAATGACCTTACGGGTCTGACAGTCTAAATAGGCATAGCAAGAGTGCAACCAATCCATACCCAAATTACATCAAAGTTTAACATGTCTAATTCAATAAAATCCACCAAAGTTTCCCTACCATAATCTGATACCACATAATCCCTATATACTCTTCTAGCAACCATAGAGTCACCCACTGGGGTAGAAATAAAAAAAAAGGTCTGAAATATACTCGGGACTGAAACCAAAATGCACATCCATAAATGGGGTTACATAAGAATGAGTAGACCCAGATCAAGAAAGCAATACACATCACAAGAGAAAAGTTTCAACATACTAGTGATGACATAAAGAGATGCGTCAAAATTCTAACGGGTACTAAGATCATAGAGATGGTTTCAACCAGTGCTGGAGCAAGAAGTGGCACCTTTTGGTGTAAGAGATGATGAAGTAGCAATAGGAACCTTGTTGGACCAGAAGTAACCCTAGTAGGATAATCACACTGCTATAACCAATCTAACCATAATTAAAGCACCAGTTTCTCCCCTTCTCACACTGACCACAGTGCAACTGACCACGAAATCTACATAAAGAGTATGATGGTGTTAACTGGTCCCCACTAGCCTGAGATTGGGCACCCTGTGCCCTAGAACCATCACCACTCTGACAATGCTAATTATCAGATGGCTTTAGGTAGGAAGAACTAGTCATCAAATAAAAGTTAGGACTCCTCTAATTCTTCTTTTGAGACCATTTCCCACCATCTCTACCGCTTTTCTGCTTGCCGCCACCCTACTTTGAATGTCTATATCTCTTACTCTATGTTTTCCCAGTCTCAGCTTGCTTCTTCTTTTCCTCTTTGACTTATTGTATATATATCATAAGTCTAGAGATATTCGTATCCTTTTTCAACAAGGTGGCCTTGCTCTCCAAAATCAAATCACAAGACAAATTAAAAGTAAATTTCCTTATTTTGGCCCTCATGTTAGACACTAACTCAGGAGCATATCATGTAATTGATGGAATCTCAAGTCATACTCCTTTATCATCATCCTGCCTTGCGTTAGATTTATGAACTCCTCAGCTTTTTCCTTCCATAACCCCTGAGGAAAGAAGTGATCAAGAAAGACACCCAAAAAATTATCTCATACTGCTGCCTCAACATCATCACCCCTAGAATGATCCCACTCCTCATACCACTAATATACCACATCTTTTAATTAATAAGAGGCAAAATCCATGCCCTCTACATCAGTAGCACGCATCACTCAAAAGATCTTTTCTATTTCATCTATGAACCCTAGAGGATCATCCTCAACCTTAGAACTAATGAAAGTCAGAGGGTGCAATCTCATAAATTGGTCAACTCTAAGAGCCTCAAAATAACTCACAACACTACCAGCAGGACCCGAATATTGTGACTGAGATGTCACCAATTGGGTCAACAGATGAATCTAGCGACATAACGCAACATCGGTAATATCTCCCTAAGGTGACTAAGCATGAGTTTTACCCTCTTGAGTAGGATCAATGTAGTTTGGTGAGACACCACAGGGAAATCAGAAGCAGCATTCCTATACCTGGTCTGTACCTCTAAAGTAGGATGAGCTCCATCCACATTGTCTTTAGATGTAACAGAAGAGTTTTCACGAATATTAAATCTTCTTGGACGTATGATCAGAAAAGCGAGCAACAAGAATTAGAGAGATTCATGACCTTAGACCCTATAGCTTGAAAATAAGAAAATAATAAAAGAAAATATTCCTAAATGCCTCATAGCCTCTCCTCTATAAGTGTGACACGCTACACACCTATAAAAGAGACTCTTCTTGACACAATTTTGTGGACACCAAATTGACCATGAACTTAGACTCTGATACCAACTTTGGTATGACCAGAACTAAGTCTTGGCCATGAAGGGCATATCAAGACCACCAAGGATCGAAGACCACCCCCATTGCCTAGTCTAACCAAACACAATGCCTAACATAGGATGAAATCCAAACATATAACAAGATAGAGTAAAATATGGTCAAAGATTCTAAGTTAAATCAATAACCACCAACAGATACCGATAACCAATACCAACTACCAACACAACAACTAAGTCCATACTACCCAGAAAGCCTATAATAAAACTGCAATCAATAAAGTGTCGGGACATGCCCCCGACCATAGCCAAAAATAAGTCTAAAACAAAGTCTAAGGCATAAAAAACCAAACATGAAATGAAGTCTTTCAAAGGATGAAAGCTAACAACTTCAAGTCAACTTACAAACTATCCATGAACACCTAATCACTGCATAGAAAGGGTAGAAGAATTTTCAGCTCCTGCATTGCATGGGGATACAACGTCCAAAGATGGTTAGCGATTGGAGCACTGGCCTATAACTCAGGGATAAGGGGTAAAATAATGACATGAGTAATAATTCAAAGCCAGTCAAATCCAATGTAAATAATCAAATATATATATATATATATTTATCTATATATTAGCATGAACTTTTAAAATCTTAACCTGGATTATATAGCATAACCATCATAATCAAGGAACCTACAGGATATATGGGCTTAGATCTCACTCAGTTAGAAGGTCCCCAGTGTATGTACTTGTATGAACCAGAGGATAATCATATATCATGTGCCTGATGGGGGACTCGAACCTTCCGACTTAAATTAAAGGTGACTTAAGCACCAATTTATATAACAAGGGGGACTCGAACCTCCCAATCATACAATAGTTATAAGGGGGACTTGAACCTCTCAGTTATTTAGACCCTCGTACTGGCTAGCATAATTTTTGATATTGGTTCCTCGGGACCTCTACTTTCACATCCCGACTACACAACCCATTTTTAAGATCCAATTAAAATATTTAACACACATTCTCAATTTATTAAATCAATTATGCGTTTAGGAATGTCTTTGGTATCATCATACCAACCCCACTTGCAAGTTCATTATCATGCCATAATCTATTAATCATCACACAGGGAAATTCATGACCTCTTAGGTTTAATTAACATTCACACGGGGAATCCACATACCCCAAAGTTCAATAAAGTCATACCATGATTCATTATCCTTTTATTCCAATGCATTAATTCAAGTGAGCAAGTCAAAACATATGACAAAGCTATGTATTATCATCAATTTCACATTTAGGTTGAGGGAACTCAATTTCCAAAACCATATATCAAAGCAAACTTTATAACAATTGGTAAAAGCATAACCTCTTTGATTATTCACCAATCCCATGCACCCCACAAGTTCAAAACCGTTAAAAAACATGAATAATGTATAATAAACCAAGGGAATTTAATTTAAGAGCCATTCAAGTCAATCCCTGAACCATATCAAAAGCCTTATTTCAAATCCACATAATTAATCATGTAAATTTATGCCTTAGATATATAAAGTTTAAGGGTAGAGTCACATGCCTGAAATACCCAAGATTATAGAGAGAATTCAACCCTTGAAGCTCTACTTGACCCATTGCTTGGAAACTCTAAGTACTGATGCTTGAGAGACTTTGAGAGAGAAGAGAGTGCATTTGATGTGTATTATGGATGAAAATAGGGTACCTAGTATGATTATAGGTCGTGGGTTTTTATTGAAATAAGGGGAAAATGTCTAAAATACCCTCATTAAAAAGCTAAAAAATAAGCCGCCAGTCATTATGGGTGACCTTATGACTTGTAAGGTAACCCTACGACTCATTTCCCCTAAGTCATAGTCTGGATAGTATCCCAAACTAGTAACACTGATCTATTTATGGAAAGGACCTTACGAATCATAATGAGTCCATATGACTCATTACACCTTGGTCGTACTCAAGATAGAATACTTTAGGCATCACACTGGTTTCCTTATGGAAAGGTCTGTATGAGTCATTTAGAGTAAATATAACTCATAACATGGTAGTCATAGTCAAATCAGTGACTTAGACAAATCTCACTAGGCATGTTACAACTGGGTCTTATAACCCATAATGGCTCTCTATGACTCACAAGGAGAGTTGTAGTCAGGGCAGTAAGCTCAAAACTTAGAATTTCGCAGGGAACAACACCTGGGGTATATCAGAATTCTCCTATATCGTGGAGCAGTAAGTAACAAAAAATATGTTTCTCTCTCCACTACTAAGTCTAAATATATCTCTATTGACTTATGTTGTGCTCAATTTTTTGGATACCCATTCAGCTTAGTTATTATGATATTTTGGTTAGAAATATGAAATTTTATTTGTCTTTTGTGAATCTCTCTAAAACATATCAATTCTAAGCATCATTTTTAAGAGTTCATATTTTAAAAGATGATAGTGATATATTTTTTATTAGTACTGATTTTTAATTAGCAAATATTTGTTCTACAACCTCTTTTGAAAGAAATATTTTTTCCTTTTTAGAAAATCCATTAGTATTATTGCAAAATCTTTTCAATTGACTTCTTTTTTTTTTTAAAGAAGTGTAAAACTATATTTAATTGATGCATGAGATGATTGATGCATGCATCTTTACATGCTTCTTCTATTTTGCTGCCTAACATTGATTCAATGTATGGTAAGTTTTTATGGCGTTGCTTAGTTTTACTAAGAATCTTCTTTTTTTCATCTCCTCCTCTCTTATCCTATGTGATTCTCTCACTTCCGTCTGTTTCCCTATCTCTCCTTCTCTTATGGCTAATCATTCTAAAACTCCTCCCTCTGGTAGCCAAAAGTTTCTCATTTTGAAGGTAAAGGGAATGTATCTTGGCCTGTTTTACTGGACTCTGATGTCTCTGACCAAAACCTTTTACCCTCATCTGATTCATCTAGCTCTTTTTTGAGTAAACACTACATTGCTCCTGGAGTTTTTGAAAGTTCCAAGAAAAAGGTAAAAATTTGACTTTGATAGTTTTTTTAATGTCAAAACTGACTTTTGGATCCCTACAAATGAAACCCTTTTTCACTCTCTAAAGGAACTTCCTATGGTTCATGGTAGACTTATAGACCTAGATCTTTTGGAATCTCTGGATTTTCATGTAAAACCAATGTTTGATTTTTGAGGTTGGGCAAATATCTTTTCAAATACTCCTAAGATTGCAATGAACATCTTATCAGATTATTCTATGCTAACCTTTATTTCATGTATTTTGGTGAGATTGAAACCCTGGTAATAGGTAAGTATATCTACCTTGATAGTATTATGATGATACTTCTTTCATCATTAATTGCTCTAGTTTTTCTACCTCTTCCAAAAATCCTTGGCCCTCTGATTTTGATATATCATTTGAGCAAGAAAAAAAATCTATTGCTCTTAACAACTCTGACTCCTTGCCTTCTTTTCTTAGTCTAAAGTTTCTATCATTAGAAATTAGTGTTATAGCTCACATTGTGGCTACTATTCTTCTTCCTCGTTCTGGTTCTCTTTCAACTCTATCTCAGTGAGACACTCTACTAACATGTTATCTCATCTCTTACCCTTCATCATCAATTATATGATTGAAGCATCTCTTTATCTTTCAAGCCACCTTTATGGGCTAATTATCTCTTATATCCTGGAATCTAGCAATATCTCTCTTGACTCTATACCCTCTGTTGTAGTTAAGAAATGCTACAATTCTAAAGCTTTTTCTAGTATGGGGTATGTATTGATTGATGATGTTGGGTTTCTAAGTCTGAAGGTGGTTGTACCGGCACTCCCTCTAATCTTAAGTCTAAGTCCTCACTTTCTCATGTTCCTAGCCCCTCTTTACTTGATATTACTATTCACCTAACTGAGATTGACTTGAAGTTAGACTCTATCAAGGATCTTCTCCTTGCCTCGCACTTTTATCTTGACAAAAAAATGCCAGCAAGGAAATAAGCACAAATATCGCTCGTCTCAGGCTACAATTGGATCAGGTAATCAAGGAGGACGCCGAGATAGCTTCCAAGATTCAAACTACTATTGAATCTCTCTTCTCAATAATCACCAACTAGTTCATAAATTTAAAGAATGCTACTACTCAGACATTAGCCTATTTCTTTTCTCATTATGGAGATCCCCCAAAATCTTTGAACTATGTGCTAAGACTATAGTATTTGGGTTGTGTCGGGGCATAAGCCCCTGAATTCTTTGTTTTTGTTCCTTTTATTATGAATACTTTATCTTTTCTCTTGCGTTTTCGATATTGATGTCAAAGGGAGAGAATAAGCTAAGCTACAAGATAATAGTTGGCAGTGCAATAACTCATGGGGAGTCAACTATGTAGCTAAATAGGGGGAGTACCAAAAAGGAAAAGCCAACTACCTTATTCACTTAAATATTATCACACATCAAATAGGGGAAGATTAATAATGTTATGTTTTATTGTATCACTTTCTTTGTAGGAACATTGATGTCAAAGATTCTTTGGTACAATTAAAAAAATAGATCTCCGAAAATATTATCAAAGATTATTGACTATAATCAAAGAGGAAGACTAGTTACAAAAAAATGAAGATCTCTAAGAATTTAGTTAAAAAGGTGTAAAACCTCATAAAATTTCCATGAATTTATTTTTGACCATCTCGTGTGTGTAACATTAATTTTTGGCTTGAATTATGTTAAGGGATGTTAAAGGGGTGTTTTAGGAAAGTTTTGTTCTTTTCAAAAGAGGATTGGGGCCAGTTTAGAACTCTGAGATAGTGATCCTCCGCAATAGTGGTGTGCCATGCCACTTAACCTCCATGATAAGCACGTGGCATAGTGGCTAAGCTCCGCAATAGCAACATGCCTCTTTGCTATGTTTTTTTGGTCCAATTTTTATTTTTTTCACTTGGAGTGAGGGGCTTTTAGTTCTTTTATCTCTTGCACAACTTTTAAACACCAAAGTGACCCTTTTCCTTCAGTTTTAAAAGATTAAACACTATTCTTTTCTTCTTTAACTTCCAATCCATGGGAGCTGAAGGGCCTCATAGAGAATTCATCATTCAAGCTCCAAACTTCAATTTTTCTTTGGATTCCTATATATTTCAGGCATGTTTCTCATCCCTAACTTGTAATTTTACATTGTGGTACTTGTTTAATCAAAATTCATGTGTTTAATTTGAAGGGTTTGAAATTGGGTTGAGGGGTTTTGATTTTTGTTACTTGAATTTCTTTCCCATGTTTTAAAAGGATTATTCATGCTTCAATTTATAATTTTTGGGACGGGATTGGTACATTATGATATTGATTGGAATGGGTGACATGGGTTTCACCAAATTGATGGATTTTGGCTTGGTAATGGCATTAACCTCAACCTACCTTGTAAACTTGATTTTGGATATGGATGCTTGCATAATTTAACTTACCTTTGAAACTTTGCATTGCATTAAAGGATAATGGATAATAAAAATGGTTTCGATTGATCTTGGTGGATAGCTTTGGATTTTAAACAAAATTTGAGAGTCTAATGGTTACATAGATTGATTTGGTATAAATGAAAATAGCTTGCAAACATATTGGTATGAAAACACCATGTTAGAAAAAGTATTAACAAAGACTCCTTGGTTCATTGTTGGGTTTATGTATAAAGTATTATAATTTGGGATTAAAGGAAATTATTGATTCAAGCCAAATTGCCTCGGACCTTTGGATAGGATACATATGCTGCTCAAGGTGCTTGACAACTCCTTAGTGCCATTAAAAGATGCCACATGGTTGAATATTACCATTAATAAGGGTCAAAGGACTTTGAAAAGGTTGAAAGAGTTCAAAACAGGGCTCGAAAGCTCCTTATAAGGGATATGCACCCAAGGCGCTTTGGATCCATCGTTGATCCACTCTAGCATTTCATGAGTGGGTCAAAAAGTACCCTGATGGGACTTTTCTTGCCATTAGATCATGTTTGGGCCCTCAATATGTAATAATTAGCCTAAACTATAAATACTTGGGAGCTATCTTATTTCCTTACTTAGTTGTTAGATATTGATTGAGATGAAACTCTTTTATAGAGTGTTTTGAGTTCTTAGAAAATCCAATGTTGACATTTGCTTAGAAATGGTGGTTGTAAGGGGGCTTCGATTCCCTTTCGGTCAACGTAAGAGTTAGGCGCTTGTTGGTAATCAACAAGGGAGGTCTTAGGGTTTGAATTACCCTTTGGTTGCCTTTTATCATCTATCCTTTTATCCTTTTTCTTTTCATATTTCAATTTAGTTGTTTATTTAATATTTTTTTTTTAGTTTTCTTAGTTTGATAATTATTATTTGTTATCATAGTCGATCTTGATTTCATTCCTACGAAGTCAATCTTGGGTCTAGTCGTCTTAGAAAATTAAAAAATCACACAAAAAAAATTACTATTCACATTTTTGTTCTTAGGTTAAATTTTGATTTTTTTTATTTTTGAGCTTTCTTGTATTTTCTAGTGTTATATTTATGTTCCCTAACACTATTAGAGTCGATATATCAAATTCGAGCTACATCGGAGTAAAATTGAGCTTTATACTATCATTGGAAGCTTGTGTTTGAAGAAGTTTAAAATGGATTGAAGATTTCAAAGTTGGTTACAAGATTTGAAGTTTTGGGTGACGAACGTGAGAAAAATAAGGTGTGGAATGAGTTTATAATGTTGAAAAGTGCATAAGTTAAAAAATTTATCTCATTCCGAGCTAAGGAGAAAAGTTGGCGTTCTTAGCGTTCTTGGAGAGATTGTTATATTCATCTAGAAAGTTCATCAAAAATTTGTTGTTTGATTCAAAAATAAGGAATAAAAAGAGTGCACATGTTTTAGTACTAAGACATCTCCAAAGGTTTCAAGAAAATAGGACAAAAGGGGACCAATAGAGGGGCAAAACACCATTCCAAGAGGGTTGGGTGGCTGATCTGTGCCCCGTCTTCCCTTGACCTACATTAGATCTTATGCAGCATCCCAAAACATGTTAAACCAGTAGATGGGACTCCTGGTGCATCCAAGGTGCGTTGGGGATGCGCCCCACCTCCTGAAGCAGGTCCCTAAACACAGATCAACCCATTCCAACACATATCAACTCATCCAAACATATTTCAAGCTTTACAATTCCATTTTGCTCAAGGTTTCATTCTTTTGTTTCATTTTATTGATTCCTAAGATCATATTGTGATTCTTAAACTACTCAACAACTAAGTAATTCATCTACTAAGTTTATTGATTAGTTCTTGAGTCCCATTTCTTTCAAGTTTTTCTCTTTTTCAATTCATTTTTAGTTCTTGATTCAATTTTGTAAGTAGTTTTTATTTATTTGAGTCATTCAAATAAGAATACATTTCTCCCATAAGTAGATATTGACACCTTATGTACCATCGGAGTATAAGCAACTCTCAACATTCACCACTCCAATTGTTAGGACTACAAAGGTGAGATTCGTATGAGTGTTGGTAAGGAGCTTTTACCACTAATCTTGTTTGTTCATTTTGTGGGTACAAGGAGTTATAAGGAAGTATGTCTTTGGTAGCCTTGAATAATTATGACTACGACATAGGAGACTATGATTGTGGTGAAGAAGGTTATGGATATGATAAAGATAGAGATTATGGAGGCTATGAATATAGCCATGATTAAGAGTTTGTAAAAGTGAGGGCTACGATTTTGAAGAAGAATGTAAGGGAATGTAGTCTCACTGTTATACCCCCAGTTTTCATTTCCTAAACTTCCCAAAAGATAGTCCATGAGGTTAGTTTTCCAATGCTTCAATTATCGCCTTAATCTGATGTTGTGGCAAAAAGATGTGGAGAGTTTCCCTAAGGACCGGATACACTGCTATGACTATGACTCAGGAAAAGATTCATAACCACTCGTGATGATTTATCATGCGTGACTTGTAGTCATTCCAGTAAAACGCCTATGTTTTGACCCAGTGCCTATGACTCCTGACTAAGACCCGTAATTAGTGACTATAAGTCGATACGAGAGACTCGTAGTCATAATAGTATGTAACCAAGAATCCCTTCCAGTGGTTATGTGTCCAGCATATGACTCATAGTCTAACATTACAAGTCATATAGTAAACTCATAGCCTGATCAATGAGTGACCCTGGAACTCATCCTCAAACTTTGACTCCACTTAATGACTCGTAACCAGTCGTGACGAGTCATAGGATGAGTCATATCAACTGGGAGTACAGATTCATATATGGTTTTCTAGGGATTTTAAGTATTTTCCCACTCCTTTTAGGCCTGAACCACGTCTTTTAGACTTTCCAAAGGGGGCTATAAAAGACCCAACCCCCCCCCCCCCCCCAATTTCATCATAATCACAATTTAACTCAGAGAAAACAAAGAGGAGCAGTTCCCTTCTTTCTTAAGAGTAAATTAGGGTTTCTCAAGAACAAGGTCAATTGCAAGGGTTTCACCAAAGCTTTTACTTCAGGTATTTGGGATATTCATCAATGGGTCTTTCTACCCACTGAGTCCCAAGAATTTATAAATTGGTAAAATTAATGTAGACTATGTATTTTCAATTACTAAATTGGTAAAATTTAATATAGATTGTGAATTTTTATTTTTTCCTCAATCGCTTTGATTATAAACCACGAAAATACATTCCCTTATGGTAACGGTATTTTAATATATTTGATAATAAAAATGTCTACTCCATGATTAATTATTGAAATATTGGGTGTTAGTCATGATTTTTTCCTCTACCATGGATTTTGTTCAATTCTGCATTAGATAGTGCTGGTGGGTTATGAACATCCGATGCCTAGGAAAATCATGCATGCTACAGTTTTCAAGTAAAAAGTTACTTAGATTATTCTTGTTTTGTTAAATTTAGAATATTATCATAATGAGCATTTGTAAGTACTAAATCACGTTGAATGAATAATAATACAATCTCATTTCATTGGGAGTAACACTTAGCACCGAGCGAATGTAGGGATGGAGGTACCCCTATAAGTAAGGCATAAATCGTTAGTAGCAGTCCCTAAGTTCTAGACCTATGGTGACACCATAGATTTTGAGGGCTCCCCTATCAGTAGAGGCATGACACCTCAGACATCAGATTTGTAGATCCACACCAGCCAGTGTTGGTACCCCTGGAAAGGTACCAACATCCTTCTAACTGGGGTTACAGGTTGGAACCTAGTTTACTCAAATTGGGGTATCTCGGTTATAGTTATCTCCCACTGTCTCAAATCAGTATTCAGGTTATATCAGTTTAAGTTTGCATGACCAAGTATCCAGTCTATTAGTTATTCATTTAGTCAGTTTTACAAAATATTTCAGTACATGCTTTACTTGGTCTTTCATTTATTTTATATGTTCATGGATTCATACTCAGTACCTATATGTATTTAGTTAGTTCCTATCTCACATACTAGTACATTCAAAGTAACTGACTACATACTCTCTTTCGCGCTCTATTGATTTCATTATATAAGTTCAGACACTCATTTTTTATCGCACGTAGTTCATTCCTGTATCACTCCACTGCAGCGTTGGTGAGTCCTCAACAGTTGAGGACTGGTTATACTATTTATCATATTTTCCAGTATTTCAGTTTATTCTATTTTATTAGATAGAGTTAGTTGGGGACCTGTCCCAACAACTCATCATATTTGAAGGCTTCCAGATAGTCAGACAGCTGGTTATGTGTTCAGCGATATGTTTTAAAACCCTATTGTTATGGATATTTTTATTCAGATGTTCTATTAAATGACTTTCACACAGTATATTTATCACATTCCTTTCAGTATTTACAGCTTATGTAATGTCATGGGTTAGCTTGGGGTAACCTATGGCCTTAAGCACCGTGTTATGACTAGGGCGCAGTCTTGTTTCATAAAAATCTTGGTATCATAGCACAATGTTTAAAGTATCCTAGGGTATCTGAAAGCCGTATTAAGTAAAGTCTTGTACATGGGTGTGAAGTGCGCCACATTTATGGGTAAGAGGCTATGAAACATCTTAGGAAAGTCTCTCTTCTTTTAGTATTCATGTCGTGTGATAGATCTTGATCTTTATTGAATTTCCATTTCTAACTTGTCCTTCATTCGTTTACAAAAAATGCCTCCCAGATGAATAATGAAAAAAGGAATAGGGACTAGCCCGCACCGCTACCTATTCAGGAAGACCCTCTGAATGAACATGTCTCTCGCATTGAATTTAAGGTTGCTTTTATAGTGTTGTGCCAATATAAGGCTGATCAGAATAACCAACATATTTTTGCTCTAGCAAACCCAATAGTGAATTTGGCTGCAGCTAGGATTCGAGACTTTACTCGGATGAATCCTCCAGTGTTCTCTAGATCCAAGTTTGAGGAGGACCCACATGAGTTTATAGATTATGTAAAGAAAGTGACTGATATTTGTGTGTCACTTCTAGTGAGAGTGTTGACTTAGCTGCTTACTAGTTGTAAGAGGTAGCCTATACTTAGGTTATGTAATAAGAGGATAGATGTGTCGGTGCAGGGTCTGTAGAGTAGGATGAGTTTGCTACTGCTTTCTTGGACAAGTTCTTCCTACTTGAATTGAAGAAGTCCAAGGTGCAGAAGTTTATAAATCTAAAGTAGGATAACATGAATGGGAAGGAGTATTCACTCAAGTTTACCCAGTTAGCGAGGTATGCTCCGACTATGGTGGCTAATTGAAGTCCCAAATAAGTAAGTTTATGTCTAGAGTTTCTGAGGATGTGGCCAAGGAGTGCAGGACCGTAATATTGATTAAGGAGATGGACCTTTCTAGATTGATGGTTTATCCTCAACAAATTGAGGAGAAAAGTCTTAAAGAGAAGGAAAGAGAGAATCAGAGGCCTAGAATGGGTAGTTTCAACTTCTCTCAGCAAATATCGAAGGGTAGGAATCATTCTCAATTTTGCCAGAAATCTTCAGCCCCAGCTTGATCTTTTATTAGTGCTCTGGTACCTAAGTTCATATAGGAAAATTGGGATAGAGAACCATGCTCTATGTCCCAAGGTAGTATGAACAGTGGACACACCAATCCAGTCTGCAAAAGGTGTAGTAAGAATCATAAGGGTGAGTGTATGGCTGATAGTGATGTGTATTTTGGGTGTGGCAAGCCAGGCCACAAGATAAGAGATTGGACAATGGGTATGTGGAAGGTTAGAAATGATCGTCAGTAGGGCCAGATTAAGTCTTCAACAGCACCAGTAGATCACCCTATTCAGCATGGTGCCACTTCTAGTACAACCAGTGGATAACTCCAGAATCAACTCTATGCCCTTCAAACTCGACAGGATTAGAAGGATTCTCCTGATATAGTTATGGGTATGTTACAAGTCTTCCACCTTCATGTTTCTTCATTACTAGATCCCGGAGCCATACTATATTATGTGATTCCTTATATAGTCGTAGACTTTGGCAGCAATCTAGAAAATATTATAGAACCCTTCTCCGTGTCTACCCCAGTCGGGAAAGTTATTTTCATTGATCTTGTAGAACTAGAGATGACAGATTTCGGTGTCATACTAGCATGGATTGTCTCTACTCCTACTATGACTCAGTTGACTATAGAAATAGGATAGATTAATTTCAGTTCCCTAATGAGCTATTCTTAGAATGGAGGGGTAGTACCTCAGTGCCTATAGGTCGATTTATCTCCTACCTTAAGGAGAGGAAAATAATTTCCAAGGGTTGTATTTATTACCTTGTTTAAGTCAAAGACTCAAGGTCTGAAATTCTGAGTCTTGAATCAATTTCTGTAGTAAATAGATTTCCAGAAGTACTCCTGAAGATCTGTTCGGAGTTCCTCCCGTTAGGGAAAATGACTTCAGAATAGATCTCCCTCAAGATACCCAACCTATTTTGATTCAATCTTACAGAATGGCTCCATATGAGCTTAAGAGATAGAAAGAACAGTTGAAAGATCTCTTAAATAAGGGTTTTATCTCGCCTAGTATATCTCCATGGGGTGCTCCAATTTTTTTCGTGCGCAAGAAAGATAGTTCTCTCAAAATATGCATCGACTACCGGTAGTTGAACAAAGTCACAATCAAGAACAAGTATCCTATACCCAGGATTGATGACTTTTTTGGCCAACTTCATAGTGGAAATTAATTCTCTAAGATAGACCTCAGATTCAGCTATTATCAGCTCAGAGTCAGAGAATGTGACATTCTGAAGATAGCCTTTAGAACTCGGTATAGTCACTTTGAATTTGTAGTTATGTCTTTTGGACTAATGAATGCTCCTGCAGCTTTTATGGACCTGATGAAAAGAGTGTTTAAGTAGTATTTGGATATGTTCATCATAGTCTTTATATATGACATTCTCATCTATTCTCATGGTGAAGTTGATCATGGAGACCACCTGAGGATTATTTTGCAGACCCTTAATGATCATAAAGTATTTGCTAAGTCCAATATATGTGAATTATAGTTGAGATATCAGGAGTTTCTTGGGTTTAACCGGTTACCCCAGATGGTTTGTTGAGGGGTTTTATTCTGTTTCCTCCCTCTCCAATGTCTCGTCTAACTCAAAACAAAGTTAAGTTTTAGTGGTCCGATTCTTGCGAGAAGAGTTTTCAAGAGTTGAAGACTAGACTCACTTCCGCTCTAGTATTGGCTCTACCCAAGGGAGATGAGTTTTTAGTTTATTATGATGCTTCCAGAATTGTTCTTGGTTGTGTGTTGATGTAGTGAAGTAAGGTCATAGCCTATTCCTCTAGACATCTCAAACCTTCTGAGAAAAATGACCCAACCCATAATTTCGAGTTGTCAATAGTTGTTTTTGTCTTAAAGATTTAGAGGCATTACCTATATGGGGTTTATAGTATGTATTCATGCAGAAAGACCTGAATCTTCGTACGAGAAGGAGGCTTGAATTGTTAAAAGACTACGTTTTGTCTATATAAAGTGTTGCCTATGTTGAGTATGATAAGAAGGAGTTAGTTCGCAAGGTTTATCAGCTTACCAGATTATGAGTTTGATTGGTTGATTCAGTCGAAGGTAGCATATGGGTTTAGAATCTTCATTGGTTTCCGAAGTGAAGGAAAAGCAAGATAGAGATCCTATTTTGCTTAAGTTAAATGAGGCAGTTAGGGATCAGAAGGTTGAGGTTTTGTCCTAAGAAGGATATGGTGTGCTTAATTTTCACAGCAGGTATGTGTTCTGGATGTGGATGGTTTGGGGCATCAAATATTAGCAGAAGCACATAGTTCACAATATTTTATTAACCCAGGAGCCACTAAGATGTACCACAATTTATGGGAAGTTTATTGGTGGAATAGTTTGAAGAAAGATATTGCGGAATTCGTGGCTAAGTGTATAAATTATCAGAAGGTCATGGTCGAGCACTAGAGACCTAGTGGTATACTTCAGGAGTTCAAAATCCCCACTTGGAAGTGAGAAGTGGTGAATTTGGATTTTGTTACAGGGTAACCTCATACTCTCCGCCAGCATGATCCTATATGGGTTATTGTAGATCGAATGACCAAGTCAACCCATTTCCTACTAGTCCATACTTCATATTCAGCTGAGGATTATGGTAGACTCTATATTAGGGAGTTGATGAGGTTACATGGGGTTCCATTAACCATCATTTTATATAGAGGTACCCAGTTTACCTCCCATTTTTGAAAGGCTTTTCAGAAGGGTCTTGGTACCCAAGTTCATCTTAGTACTGCTTTTCCCCCGTAGATAGATTGCCAGGCAAAGAGAACTATGTAGACCTTAGAGGACATATTGAGGGCTTATGTTATTGATTTCAAGAGTAGTTGGGATGATCACTTACCTTCTATTAAGTTTGCCTACAATAATAGCTAACACTCCAGTATCCAGATGGATTCATTTGAGGCTTTATATGGTTGAATGTGTAGATATACTATTGGTTGGTTCAAGGTAGGTGAGGCTACTTTGATAGGTCCAGACTCAGTATTTGAGGAGATAGAAAAAATTCAGTTGACTTGAGAAAGGCTGAGGGTAGCCTAAAGCCGTCAGAAATCCAATTTTGATGTGAGGAGAAGAGATCTCTAAGTTAAAGTTAGTGATAATATTTATTTGAAATTTTCTCCCATGAAAGAAGTGAAGAGATTTGGTAAGAAAAGGAAGACCAGTCCCCGCTATGTTGGCCCTTATTGGATCTTAAGATGGTTTGAGAAGGTAGTGATGAAACTAGGAGGGCTGCACCACATAGTGAGGGACTAGGTCCCTTAGAGTTAGTCACATGCAATCAAACAGTAAAGCTAAAAAAAACTAAAACATTGTAGAAAACTAAGCAACACCAAGATTTTATTGTGGAAATCTCCTTGCTCAAGGGAGGAAAAACCACGGCTTGCCCTCACAAGCACCTCAAAAATCCACTATAATCAACCTCTTGATTATAGACTCAATATGAACCTATGTCTACGTTACTCCTGCTTGTAATAACACTATTACAAGCCTATCTTGACAACTCTACCAAGTACTCACTCCAATATTGATTAACTCTGACCAATATTGAACTTAGGTAAATCTACGTAAGCACTCTCAAGAAAGCAAATAAAGCGCTACTCTTATAGTGTGAGTAATTCAGTTACAAACCTTGACTCTACTCAAGAACACTCACTCTTTTCAATACATAAAGGATTCAAGAACTTGAAGAATATTGTAAAGTTGAGTTTTTGCCTCTCTATTTCTTTAATATTCTGATCTTGCAAATACTGCTTCATTGAGAAGTATCCTTTTCCTTTTATAGAGGAATAATGATTAGGGTATAAATTCAATTGGTCCAATTGCATGGTTTGTTACACTAGAGGGCAAAACTGCACAGACCTTGTGACATCTATAATTTTCCATGACGACCAAGGAACCGGGTCCCTTGTTGTCAGCTACTTATCACAAAAAAAAGATGTAGCAATTTTTCTCATTTTGATGATGACAAACATGGCCACAGATCTTTGGAGCATCAAAATCATTCAACCTATATAGATGGAGTGATCACCAGTACTGTCAGTGAATGTTTCCACTATCATTATGCATCAAGATTCTCCTTTTCAATGTATAATGCAACCTAGGTACCTGGTCCCTTATTGTCAATTGACATCAAAAACTCCACTCATTTATTCACTATGTGTTGGTATTCCCTCTGTCAATATGTCATTATTGCATTCAACATATTTACACCACCTATCACTTGCTTACCTTCATTCATTGTATCAAACATATCACCACTTGGTACCTGGTCCTCTGGTCCCTATCATCACACCTGATCCTTACCTTATGCATTCAATATTCCTCCCTTTTGGCATCATTAAAAAGTAATAACAGTAAACCAAAGATAAAGTAAGGACAAGATAGTTAACCCATGGCCACTGGGGTAACACTAATATGAAGAACAAATTTTAAATTAAAGAGGGAACAAATAAAGCACACAACAAAAGATTCATTTATTGTTAAGAGAGATTAGTACCAAGACACCATATGTAATACCCCGCATATTTCTAAACTAGGAAGTGAATAAGTATTCCGACGTATGAAATCTCCTATCCTATGATTCATACTTGAGTACATGACTTAAAATGAATATCCTAGTGATAGGATAGCTTATGATTCATTAAGCATGTTCATATGAGTCACTTAAGGTAATACAAGCTAAGAGTTTTTGAATCCATCAAGTTTTGGTGTTCGATTTTGAAAGGATCATCTTTGAACGAGTATAACTCAATGTTAATGTGATATTTTACCTGATTTAGACCTACCAAATTTTAGAGAATCGAATTAGCTTTCCAACGATACCAATTTCTCCTTAATCCAATACCTGAGCGAAAAGTTATGTCCATTTTTGTGAGAGACAGTAAGGATAGGCGATTGGTTAGGCGCCGCTCAACCCAAACATAGGAGATTGGTTAGGTGCCGTCCAACCTAGCTTCGGCAATCACTTGGGCGCAGCCTAAGTCAGTTCCAAGTGGCAAAAACACTCCGTTTTGAGTTATTTTATGGGTAATTATGTCTTTTAACACTCCTTACACGTCCCTAAACTTAACCCTGCGAAATATACAGCTTCCAAACATATTACAACCCTATTATCATCTAAAATCTCATCATCCAAGAGAACTAAGATAGAAAAATAACTAGGGTTGTGTAACTAAGCTTGAAGATCCGATTTCAAGGAAATTCCTCCGTCAATCATCAAGAATCTTCCTTTTAAGGTATGCGTGAGTTGATTTATGGATCCCTTTCATCCATAAAGCTCAAAAACCCTCTTTTTCATTATAAAGTATGATTTCTATATTGTTGGGTGTTGATGATCATGTTGTTGATATTGGGTGATTCCCAAGATGGGATCTTTATATGTTTTTTTTTTGAATTTCATGATATCATATGAGTTGGAAACATGTAAATTTGGTTGTTCATGATGCATAATTTGATGATTTCACCTATGCTTATGATGTGCATGTAAGGTGTTTGATAAAATGCCTAAGAAACTAGAAATCATGCAATATAGCTAAATTGTGATTAAGTGAAGGATTCATGATATGCCCTTACGTTCCAATGACTTCTATGTTGATAATGTACCTTGTAAATGTTGTTGGAATACTCATGAACTATTCTTATAAGATTATGCTATGTTTACTTACAAATCCTACTTATGAACAACATGTATGATAACCATGCAATCCACATGAACTTCCATGCTATTGGTATGTGTTACCAATGAACATGATATTAAGATTGTGCAAGTACTTCTAATGTGATATGAAATCCTTTCCATGCAATACATTGTTGATAACCATGCTTAGTATGAGATACCTACTTATGATATTATAAATTTTGGACCCTACTCTTATGATCAAGTCAGTCAGGTGTGTCAGTTTCCTCCCATCGAGTCCTGGGGGTACTTGTACCCGAAAACTATAGCTGTGTGCCTAGATCCATGTCATGTTTCACGATATCCAAACTCAAGCTATGATTCCATAGACTTCAGTCAGTCATGTGACTTAGGAAAACCTCATTATCTTAGTCAATTGTCAGATATTAGTAACATTTTGCTAGTCAACGGAATTCAGTAAGATTAAGTCATGCACAGTCAGTTATTTATGTCCAGTCCCTCCAGATGGGAGTAGAGGTTAGCACCGAGTGAACCCAAGGATGGGAACTCACCCGCCAGTTTAGGGTGTGGCTTTTAATACTCATCCTTGTGTTCCAGAACTACGTAGCCAGCGTAGGTTGAGACATCTTAACTCGTTAGATTAGGGTTGATGAGGTGGCTTAACTCGTAAGTTTAGGGTTTCCACCGTTCTTATTGAGTACCCACCAGATAAGGGTCACTCACAGGCTGTCCTTACCCGTGGCACGGTATTAACACCCCTCCAGTCGGGGCAGAGATTGGACCCCAGCTTATCCATAACGGCATACATAGGGCATGTCGGTTAAACACTACTTCCCACAGTTTTAGTATTAGTCTTAGTAAAAGAACTCAGGGCGTTCTTCAGATTTCAGTATATACAGGACTGTCAGATACAGTCGTCCATGTTATTATCTTTAGTATCAGTCATGAAAGTTATTAGTAAACCATGTATTAGCTTACATGTCATGCTATCACGTATTCATGGTCCCAGTTTCTATATATGTGTGTTTGCACTCCCACGTTCATATTATTCTGTCAGTGTTGTTCATGCATGAAACCTATTATGTTTAGCCTACCTTCTTCGTATACTCAGTACTCCAATTGTACTAACGCATTTGTGATATGGTGCTTTCTTTTTATGTTACACCATAGGCTCCAAGACACGAGCTCCAGCCCAGCAATAGCGGTAGCATTCCAGTCACAGAGACACAGTGAGTCCTCATTGATTCGAGAACAATATAATTTGATTCATTTATTTATTTCTTTAGTTCAGTTTTACGGAGTTAGTTGGAGACATGTTCCTTCAACTCCTTATTCTGATAGTTTAGAGTCTTTCAGATTTATGTTCAGATTTACGTTCAGATTGAGTTATTTTGGGTATTTTCACCCACATGATTGTATTTAGTTGAATCTTATGGCCTTACAGTTCTATGTATTTCGCATTATTATATCATGATTTTCAGTATATAAGTACAGATATTAGTCATGGGTTAGCTTGTGGTCCCTCAGGATCATGAGCACCGTGTAGCATTCCAGTTCAGTGAATCGGGGTGTTACAAACTTTGTATCAAAGCCTAAGGTTCAATAGAGTCCTAGGAAGTCTGAAAGCCGCATCAAGTAGAGTCTTGTACCTGGGTGTGTTGCGCTCCACATTTATGTGCGGAAGGCTATAAGATATTTTAGGAACAATCCCATTTCTTAATTATTCATGTCATGCTAGTGAGCATAATCACAAGTTAAACTCTCAGTCTAATCCATTCTTCTCTTATTCCAGACCATGGCCCCAAAAAGAAGAAACCAGCCAGCTCCTCAGCCCGAAGATCTCTTGGGCAAACATGTTTCCCATGCAGAGTTTAGAGTCGCATTTACCATACTTGCTCAGTCCATGGTTGCACAGACTAAACGATATCTGTCATTCCGGCCAATCCATTGGCCAATCCCAAAGTAGCTAGGGTTCGGGACCTCACCCGGATGAACCCTCTATCTTTCCATAGGTCTAAGTCTGATGAGGACCCTCAGGAGCTTATTGACCAAGTCCAGAAGGTCATTGACATCATGGGTGTTACTTCTATTGAGAGTCTTGAGTTAGCCGCCTACTAGTTACAGGGTGTTGCTCATGATTGGTACAAACAGTGGAAGTCTGAGAGGTTAGATGATAAAGGCCTTATCGAGTGGGAGGAATTTGTCACGACCTTCTTAGACAGATTCTTTCCCCAAGAGCTGAGGAAAGCCAAAGTTCTTGAGTTCATCAACCTCAGGCAGGGGAATATGATGGTTAGGGAGTATTCTCTCAGATTTACTCAGCTAGCCAGGTATGCTCCTCATGTGGTTGCAGACAATAGAGCTAAGATGACCAAGTTCATGTCAGGGGTCAATGATAGCGTGGTAAATGAGTGTAGGTCTGTGATACTGATCGGTGATATGACCTTAGCCAGACTCATGAACTATGCCCATCAAGTAGAAGAGCAGAATTTTAAGACTAGGGAGAGGCAGAACAAGAGAGCAAGGTAAGGTAATTTTAACTTTGCTCACCCCAAGTCAAATGGAGGAAATTGTTCACAGTTTCGCTCCAAGTCAGCCATTCCAGCTTCTTCCTCTGCCAGCGCTCCAGTGTCGAAGTTCAGAGATGGCAATAGAGACAAAGCACCAGGTTCTAAATCTCAGGGCAGTGTTAGTAGTGCCTGAATGAATCCCCTTTGTCAGATTTATGGTAAGAACTACAAGGGCATTTGCAGAGCCGGTAGTGATGTCTGCTTTGGTTGTGGCAAACCAGTCCACAGGATTAGGGAGTGTCTGCAGTCAAGTTTTCAGGGTCAGCAAAATCATTCTATAGCCCAGTCCAGTCGCCCGAACTAGCAGGGTGCCATTTCCAGTGCTACAAGTGGGCAAAGCCCAAACAGACTCTATGCTCTTCCGACTCTACGTTATAGATTTTCCATATTCATGTTTATGCTTTGCTAGACCCAGGTGAATCTTTGTCTTTTGTTACTCCATACGTAGCAGGCGATTTTAAAATCAGTCCCGAAGTCCTAGTAGAGCCCTTCTTAGTCTCTACCCCAGTGGGTAAAACCATCATAGCCCGACGGGTATACAGGAACTACCCGATTATGATATCTTAGAAATCCACATCAGCAGATTTAGCGGAGTTAGAGATGACTGATTTTGATGTCATTCTCGGTATGGATTGTCTTTATTCCTGCTATGCCATAGTCGACTGCAGAAATAGGATAGTTCAGTTTTAGTTCTCGAATGAACCCTTCCTAGAGTGGAAGGGTAGCATTTCAGCGTTCAGGGGTCAATTTGTTTCCTACCTTCGAGCAAGGAAAATGATTTCTAAGGGGTGTGTGTATCATCTCGTGCATGTTAAAGATTCCAGTTCTGAATATCCCAGCCTCAAAACAGTCCCTGTTGTTAATGAATACTCAGATGTCTTTCCTGAAGATCTTCTAGGCGTTCCTCCCGAAAGGAAAATAGATTTCGGCATAGACCTTCTTCCGGATACTCAGCCTATTTCTATTCTGCCATACAGAATGGCACTAGTAGAACTCAAGGAACTGAAAGATTAGTTGAAGGATCTCTTAGATAAGGGATTCATCAGACCTAACGCTTGCCCATGGGGTGCGCCAATATTATTTGTGCACAAGAAAGACAGTTCTCTCAGGATGTGTATTGATACCGTCAACTCAACAAGGTCATAGTCAAGAACATATATTCTCTTCCCAGTATTGATGATCTATTTGACCAACTTCAGGGTTCCAGTTAATTCTCCAAGATAGACCTTAGATCAGGCTATCATCAGCTCAGAGTTAGAGAATGTGACATTTCAAAGACACCTTTTCGTACTCGGTATGGTCACTTTTAATTTTTAGTCATGTCATTTGGTCTTACCAATTCCCCTGCAGATTTTATGGAATTGATGAACCGTGTGTTCAAGCAGTACTTGGACATGTTTTTCATAGTCTTCATAGATGATATTCTGGTCTATTCTCGCACAGAGCGTGATCATGCAGACCATCTCAGGATTGTTCTTCAGACTCTCAGGGATCACCAATTATTCGCTAAGTTCAGCAAGTGCAAATTTTGGCTAAGATCTGTAGCATTCCTTGGACATATTGTTTTCGGTGATGGAATTAAAGTAGATCCTCAGAAAATTGAGGCAGTAAGAAACTAGCCCAAACCCATATCTCTATCAGATATTAGGAGTTTCTTGGGTTTGGCTGGCTATTACAGATGGTTTGTCGAGGGATTTTCTTGTATTGCATCTCCCATGTCCAGATTGACTCATAAGAAGATTAAGTTTCAGTGGCCAGATTCATGCGAGAAGAGCTTTCAAGAGTTGAAGACTCGAACCACCTTCGCCCCAGTGCTAGCTATTCCAGATGGTTCAGACGGTTTTGTAGTCTATTGTGATGCATCCAGAATGGTTTTAGGTTGTGTCCTCATGCAGCATGGTAAGGTCATAGCCTATGCCTCCAGACAGTTAAAGCCACATGAGAAGAATTATCCTACTCATGATCTTGAGTTAGCAGCGGTAGTTTTTGCTTGGAAGATTTGGAGGCATTATCTCTATGGAGTTCATGTAGATGTCTTCACAGACCATAAAATCCTCCAGTATGTCTTTTCCCAGAAAGATCTCAATCTTCGCCAGAGATGGTGGTTAGAGCTCTTGAAAGATTATGACATGAGTGTTCTTTATCATCCGAGCAAGGCCAATGTTGTGACCGACGCTCTCAGTCGACTCTCCATGGGTAGTATTTCTCACGTTGAGGATAGTAAGAAAAATATGGCTCAGGAGATCCATCAGCTTGCCAGACTAGGCGTTTGCTTAGTCGATTCTTCAGAGGGTGGTGTATGTTTTCATAGTAGTTCAAAGTCATCTCTAGTTTCTAAGGTGAAAGAGAAACAAGACAGGGATCCTAGCCTTGTCAAGCTCAAAGAGTCAGTTCAGAATCAAAAAGTCAAGGTTTTATCCCAAGGGGGAGATGGTGTTATTCGTTGTCAGGGTCTTCTATGTGTTCTAGGTGTAGATGAATTGAGGCAGCGAATACTTGCAGAAGCGCATGGTGCGCAATACTCTATTCATCCAGGGGCCACTAAGATGTATCACGACATGCGGGAGATCTATTGGTGGAATAGGATAAAGAGAGATGTTGCAGAGTTTATGGCTAAGTGCTCTATATGTCAGCAGGTTAAGATAGAGCATCAGAAACCTAGTGGTTCCTGATAACGCTCAATCTACAGCTCTCGTAGGAGTGTAAAGCAGTCGCTGTCAAATATATAACCCAACTGGGTTAGGTATCGATCCCACAGGGAATAGCCGGTTAGCAAGTAAGTAATGATTATTAGACTTTTGGTGCAAGTCTCGTAAAAGAGGGGGGATTGTAACGTGCAATTGATGTAAACAAAATAATAGAATGAAAACAGAAAATAGCAAAGTAAAAAGAAAGAATGTTTTAGTAAGACGTTAAACAATGAGAATTGAGAGTTAGGGTTATGTCCACCTTATGAGTTATACGTCTCTATTGGCTATGAGTTATGCGGAATTCAGACATGCATGTGCTTATAGAGAATTGTATTCTATGGTAAATCCAAGCGTCTTTCGACCTTAACAAGGACTATTTCACTTTAACTCTTTCGAGCTTAAAGCGTGTCTAACGGTACAAATTCTCCAAGAGGTTAATCCAATTACGGCACTAACTTTTTAACAGGGTTTGGTGCCCTATTACCTTGACATTATCTCTTTTCCAGACATATAACTTTTCTTTCAAACAAGTTAATGCTATACTGGTGTATTCTATGCGTTTGCAACCACAAGAATTTGCATTAAGATGAAGAGAATAATGATATAAGCAGCATACGTGTCAACAACTCACAAACTCATAGCATTAGATAGTATCTCATACGGCTTCCATAACCCCAACAGAGAAGTTTAGCTATTCATGAGTGCGATGGAAATCATAATAGACATTATCATTATACCACAATAAAAAATCTCACGTGTAGTATGGTGTGGTATGGCGTTAGGCGTGAATTCCTTGCAAAATAGCAATTCTCTTGTTGTAAAATTAAAAGTCGAATAGATGAAAAATAATGTCAACAATGAATTAATAAAGAAAGGGGAAGGATGGAATAGGGATGAGGGTGGTGGAGAATTGTTTTGATGGATGGATGGATGGTGGATGGATGGGAATAATAAAAATCTCCAGCAAAATAGGGTATTTATAACACCCATATCCTATTCCTACTAGGCTACTGCGTACTTATCCTAATCCTAAAAAATTACTGCATCATTATCCTAATCCTAATAGGTTACTGCTGATCCCCAAAGTCTTGAGAAATGTTGTTTTTGCTCGGGACAGGTTTTCCATGCATCACTTTCAGTCCATAGGCGTCCAAATGCTGCTCTCCTTCTTTGGTGAAGCTTCTTTTGGCGTCAAGTTATCCATAAAATGCTGAAATCTGCATCATTTATACCTGAAAACTTGCTAATCACGTTTGTTAGCTTACTTACAGGAAAAAGGACTAAAAGTGCATGAATTATATATTTTGTCCTCAAAACTTAGCTAAAATATGGGTAAAAATATAGTACTTTAGGCGTGTAAATTCGCCTATCATCAACACCCCACACTTAAAGCTTTGTTCGTCCTCGAACAAACTATCATGTCCATCTAAACATCTACTTAGGGTTTCACAGTAACAACATAAAATAGTCATCAAGACAGGCATAGCAATCATTAACAAAGAGTAGTTTTCTGATCATTAGTAGAAACAATTCAACCTCCAACATAGACTCGTGATGGTGATTAATTCGTGTCCACAAGTTGAGGTACAAAGAATCATACACAACTACCCAAGACTCATCAACCATGTGTGTCTCACCATATATCACCCATAATCACTCACAAGTATTGTGTATATTTCAAACATGGATATAAGATTATCCTTGCTCTCACTCTCACAAAGAATTCATATGTTGCAACTGATGACCATAGGCTTGCCCTTAGTGTAATGCTCCACTAAATATCAGAATGCTAAGCTTAGGATCAAATAGGTCTTTTACAGGTTGTAATGTAGGCTAAGGGATGGGTAGGACTATTTTGGCCAGAAATAGTGACTATGTTCCTAAGCGCTTTAATACATCACATTATGCCATTTATGCTTTCTTTCAAACATCCTTTCTACTTTCTTTTAATCTACCTCCTTTTCTCACCTCTTTTGTTTTTCAATTTTGAACAGGATTAACTTTTCAATTTTCCTTTCCCCTTTTTTTTTCTTTTCATAACACCTCTTATGATAGCAATTCTTTTTCATAACAAATTCAAGCACCATTGCATTCTAAAGCATCGTACTCACCCAATTTCCTCTTATTTTGTCACATGACTTTAAACTTTAAAGCACTTAGGAATTTGGATCAAATTATGGTCTTGAAAAAATGGATTAGGCTTACATATGAGGTTGTCAAAGAAAATAGGCTAAAGGCTCAAAAGGGGGTTATCTAGGATAATATCCATGGGTAGGTAAAAAGAAGGTAAAAAAGTCTAGGTTGCCAAAGAAATGCCTAAATCATCTCCTAGACTTGCACTCCTTATTTTTGCTTTTACATACATATCAGGCAAGTTCTAGCATCAGCCACAAACACAGAATATACTATATCCTCACACACACAAGGCACATGGTCGACTTTATTGGGAGTATCATAGACTCTTGACCCCACAGATGAAGGAATTGAACCACACAATATCACATAGTGAGTCACAATTAGAGCCTAAACGTCTCAATAGTTATGATTTTAGCACAAACTCTTATCATAATCTCATGCTGCATATTATAATAATTTCATGCGAAGTTAAGTTAAAAAAATTTAACCAATAAAAAAAAATTAACTACTAAAAAGAAAAACAAAACAAACATAAATGCAAATGCAGATAGAGAAGTATAGCATGCAAATACCAGCACCCCACACTTAGATGGGACACACTGCCCTCAGTGGAAAATAAATAAGAAGAACCTGGTTAGTCGGACTCCTCTTCTATGTCTGGGTTCATACCCACTTTGTCGGAATCATCATTGGAGTCGTCGTCATCAGAATTCTTCTTCATGTTGGAGTCTGGAATTCGTCGATCATCATCGGTCGGCACATCGTCATCAAGAGGTTTCTCAAAATATGTACCTACTCCACACATCGCCTTTGCGTGCTCATTCATTGGGTAGTCATAATCCAGCTGTTGGAGCTCTGTAGTAGTTGGAACACGGCCACCGCTCATCATTGTAAACCGAGTCATGCCATAAAGATGGCGAAAGAAACTCTCATCTCGAGCATGCCTTTCTAAAGTGGTAAGGTTGACGCCATGCGTAGTTTCAGCATCCTTAACCTTTGTGAGGTCAACCTTCTTTGGGTTGTGTGGGAGTTTATGATCAGCCGGTTCCTCTTCGATGTCTTCCTTCCTCAATATTGCGGTCAACAGATTGCCAAAACTAAAGTGGGACCTCTTGTGTAGCCTAGCTTTCTGTATTGTGGATCGAATAATTGCCCCAATGTTGATAGGGACACTCGTCATCAATGTGTATACCAAGAACACTCTATCTCGTGTTATCTTTGTGTACTGAGTCCCTAGAATTAGGCAAGAGTTGACAATGCGCAACCATATCCTTGCTTCTCTATTCAAAGGAGCATATGGGAAGGTGTTGTGTCGTCTGGTATCCTTGTATCTAATCCACCATTCCATGGACCTTGTTCCACAGAGTGTGTGTCGAATGGCTCTATATGGAGGTCTACTGTACAGCTCTTTGAATGGTGATGGATCAACAGCAGGCAAGCCAAGAAAGGAGTTGAAGAACTCCGCATTTAGTTGCAGAACTTGGCCCCGAATCTTGACTTCACTCCCTGTAATTTTCGGTGACCAGTTGGAATAGAATTCTCTTGTTAGATCGATATTGCACTCTCCCATATCTCAGAAGATGAAATCAAGATGTAATGCCATTATCTTGGCCAACATGCGCGGTTCTTTCTTTGCTAGGCTTTCCTTGTTTATCAATTCCACATGAACATATTTCTTCTCTTTATTGTTCCTATACCACTCCTTTGCTTCCTCTTCTAGGACCCATTTAATTCTGAACATGCGGCGTGGCACTTGCATCGAGGAGGATTCTCCTTGCTCTTTTTGTCCTCTTTTCTTGCCTTTTTGTGAAGTGGTTGCTTTATCTTTGCCTTGTCTTGCTTTGGGTGCCATTGTATCTGAGATTAAAACAATAGTTATGTTAGCGTCATCTCGATGGATACATTCAACAAACAAGTAGTAGTGGTACCACCCCACACTTAGTTTGTTGGTACAGACTAGTGAGGTGAAAGTTTGTCGATTACTCAGACTTCATCGATATACGTTTTTAGGTGCTATATTCCAACAATATAATCAGTGCAGTCATACTTCTTGTAATCTTGGCAATACTTTCATGTTTGATATATCAAGACTACTACATAGAGATTGAATCAAGGTATAGCATCTAGAAATAATCGCAACCTCATATGTTGGTAGTCAACCATAATTCTCATCTCGATGAACAAGTCATTCAAACATGTAAGCTTTCTATTGACAAGAGTATGCAATTTTCGTGACCATGATAAATCTGCAAAAGTATGACAGTGCATCATAATCAAATACAAGTTGAAAACAAGTTAAGATCACCCTTACGTATTCAATTACTCACTTAGTTGTATCACAACACATCAACCACATTCAAATCACCAATACTACTTCAAGATTTAACAATTCATAATAGGCGTAGTAGTGTAGTACTTACGGAATATAAATGAAGAACAAAGAAGTACTTACTTGGTTGATGACCTTGGATGATGTTCTTGCAAAGTAAAAGAGCAAAAGGAAAATTTTTGAGAGGATTTGGAGAGGTAGGCGGCGCTTAGGTTGGATTTGCAATGTGTTTTTGGTCTAAGACTAAGTTTCTTATTTATAGGGCAAGCTTGGGTCGGGTTTTGACCCATTTGGAATCGGATTTGGAGACCAAAAGTGACCATAGGCGGTGCCTAATGCTTTGCCTATGCTTGGCATAGGCGGCACCTTTTGCAAAGCATTATTGGGCATAGGCGGCGCCTATGCCATGACATTGTTAGGCATAGATGACGCCTTTTGCATAGCATATGAGATTCAGAGACAAAAGGCATTGGCATAGGCGGCGCCTATGCTATGGCATACTTGGGCATGGGCGGCGCCTATGCTATGGCACACTAGATTCCGAGAGCTTGGGCCATAGTATAGGCCTTGCCTTGTTCGTGGCCTAGTTTTACATAGGCCTAGCCTTGTTCGTTGCCTATATTTTCATAAGCAATGCCCAATCCATATCCTTTTGCTTCTTCATTCCTAACTTACCACCTTTAACATGCAATACGTCCAAATCAAAATTTGAAACCGACCTCCTCGTTTTACATCTCTTTGCACCTACATTTACTCAAAAACAATAAAGACGATTAGAACGATGGGTTGCCTCCCATCAAGCGCCTTAGTTTTGGTCATGGCTCGACAAAATCCTAGGAAAACAAAAACAACAAAAACAATTAAAAATGATGGTTGCCTCCCATCAAGCGCTTGATTTATTGTCGCGGCACGACATAGCTATCTCGATTACTTAGACTTCATCGAGATAGATGGTGGATCGTTTTCTGAATGGATTCAGATGACAATGAGGCTTACTTGTAGGCATGCAATCTTCTTCGATATGACCCTTATGCATACATATCACAGGCAGGATACCAATTATATCATCAATCGTCCAACCCATAGCTCTCTTGTATCTCTTCAGAGCAGAGATGAGAGTATCTACATGATGTTCACTTAAATCATCCGCCACACTCACAGGAAGTGTATATCCACTTCCCAAGAATGCATACCTTAGATAATTGGGGAGCTCTTTCGCTTCTAGCACTGGGGGCTCTTCAATGGAATTCTTCACTGTTGGTGAGGGTCGATTCTTAAGATCAGGGTCCAGCTTCTTAGGAGTATGAGAATAAGACCCTAGTTCTGTTAGAGCACACATAGTTTCTTCATGTTCTTGAGCCTCCTCACACCTAAAATTTAGCAGCTCATCCGATAGTGACTCATCAGTAAGCTGCTTTTCTACAGATAATTCCTTGCCATCCTTATAATTAACTGCAGCTACAGAGAACACATCCATAGCTTCAGGCTGCTTCATTGCTTTGCATACATCAAAACGGACCACTTCGTCATTCAACCGAAATAAAAGCTCATTAGCTTTCATGTCAATAAGCACACTTTCAGTTGCGAGGAAAGGGCATCCCAAGATTATGGGAACTTCAGAATCCACCTCGCAATCCAGAATAACAAAGTCTGTAGGAAAGATGAAGGTGGAAACCTTCACCAACACATCATTTAAGATACCAACAGGTCGTTTTATCGACCTATCTGCCATCACGAGCCGCATATTGGTTCGTGTAGGGTCGCCCAACCCCAACTTTCTGTAGACGGATAGTGGCATCAAATTGATGCTTGCTCCCAAATCGCAGAATGCCTTAGCAAAATTCATAGATCCAACCGTGCAAGGAACAGTGAAAGCACCAGGGTTTGCCTTTTTCTGTACTAAGGATCTTGTGGCAATTGCACTGCAATGATGAATATTATCTTCCGGCTCATAGCTTGCTGCTCGCTTCTTTGTCAAAAGATCCTTCATAAATTTTGCATACCCAGGCATTTGTTCTAGTGCCTCTACCAACGGAACATTAATGGTCAACTGCTTTAACATATTCATGAATTTGTTGAACTTTGTATCATCCGCAATCTTCTTCAATCTTTGAGAAAAAGGTGGTGGTGGATAAGGAATTGTTTTCTCCATGGCTTTCTTCTCCTCTTGCTTCCATTTTTTAGCCTTTTCAGGCTGCAACATACTCGGCGTGACGTCATGGACGTCGTGGATGGTTTTTACGGCAGCTTCTCCTTTTGCCTTATCATCGATGTCTGCTGCCTCGTCAACCACTTGCTTGCCTTTGGATGAAGTTTCCAGCACCTTACCAGTTCGGGTAGTAATAGCTATGCATGATCCGTCATTCCTTGGATTTTGCACAGTGTCGCTAGGTAAGGTGCCAGCCTTTCTTTGATTGAGTGTTGCTGAAAGTTGGCTCAATTTCTGCTCTATTTGCTTGATTGAAGTGGAATGTGAGTCAACCAATTGCTTCATTGAGGACAAATCATTTATTACCTCCATTACTCCTGCGCTGGTTGCTTCCACTCCTTTCAACAGTTTAGCCATCATGTAGTCCATACTTTCGGAACCAGATGTGGTGGTGTCACGTCTTCCTAGGGGACGTATAAACCACTCTTTTCATTCTTGTTCTTCCAACTACCTTGGTCCTTATTTCCAGATTTATCATAGTAGTTCCGACCTTGGTTTCCTTGGGTATTACCTCGGAAACCCCCCTGATTGTTCAAGTAGTTGGCTTCTTCTTCTGAATCAGATTCGTCTCTTCCTTTTAACGCAACATCTTTGACTTTTTTGGTCTTTCCTGATAATAGATGCTTTGTAAGAAGATCCACTTGTGTTTTCATGTGCGCCATATCTTGATCACGTTCTTCTTCTCTTCTCCTTTGTTCAGCAGTCATGCCAATAGATATAGTAGGGCTTGCTACCTCAGAATACCTGGTATGCCAAGCTCTACTTTGCTTCGTCATCCGACCTAGCATATTGCTTGCCTGCCCAAAGGTGAGGTCCATAAATGATCCTCCAGCTGCATTATCCACCACTGGTTTAGTTATTGAATTCAAGGCTCTGTATAGTATCTCCATTAGGTGGACATTGGTCATGTGATGGTTCGGGCACCTCATAAGCTTCGTCTTGAACCTCTCCCATGTTTCATGAAGAGCTTCGGTTGGAAGCTGTCAAAAGTTGCTGATTTCATCTCTTAATTGTGCTCTTTTGGATGGCGGAAAGAATCTTTCAAGGAAAGCGTCTCTCAATTGCCTCTAATTTGTAATAGAATCAGGAGTTAGCCCATTCAACCATAGAGTTGCCTCCCCAGACAGAGACAATGGAAATAGGCGTAATCGAATTGCGTTCTGACCAACGCCAGGATTGTTAAACGACTTGCATGTAGAAATAAAGTTGATGAGATACATATTCGGATCATCGCCTGCTAGTCCACCAAATAATCCCTTGAGTTGGAATAACTGAATCATGGTGCTTATGATGTTGAACTTGGCTCCGGGTGCCAATGGTGGAGGAATAATGGCTCCTGTGGCTCCGGCTCCATCAAGATCATCATCATCATCGTCGAAAGCTGGTTGTATAGGTCGGCGTTAATGCCTAAACCTAGCTTGACGATCTCTTCTGTTAGCAGGTGTTGCTATCTCAGCATCACGCCTTGGGTTTAGTAACTCGTCATCACCTAGGTCCTCATCATCAGGATTTGTCACTCGCCCAGGGTTATCAATATTCTGTTGATGCACTTGAGCTGCGGCTAAAGCATCTAGTCTCGCCTGTTCCTGTTGAGCAGCCATCCTTTCAATTTCGTGTTGTGCCTCCATTCTGCCAATACGTTGTGGTTCAGGATTGATAGGTAATAACGGTTGACCAGAACTTTGAGTATGGGTCATGCACTGAATAAAAACCTACAGAGAACAAAAACAAAAACTAAAAGTAAAAGTACAAGAATCTTTGACCAAAGGGTCTAGTAATTATCACAGACTTAATTGACACTCGTATTCCCCGGCAACGGCGTCAATTTTTGATAACGCTCAATCTACAACTCTCGTAGGAGTGTAAAGCGGTCGCTGTCAAATATATAACCCAACTGGGATGGGTATTGATCCCACAGAGAATAGCCGGTCAACAAGTAAGTAATGATTATTAGACTTTTGGTGCAAGTCTCGTAAAAGAGGGGGGATTGTAACGTGCAATTGATGTAAACAAAATAATAGAATGAAAACAGAAAATAGCAAAGTAAAAAGAAAGACTATTTTAGTAAGACGTTAAATAATGAGAATTGAGAGTTAGGGTTATGTCCACCTTATGAGTTATACGTCTCTATTGTCTATGAGTTATGCGGAATTCAGACATACATGTGCTTATAGAGAATTGTATTCTATGGTAAACCCAAGCGTCTTTCGACCTTAACAAGGACTATTTCACTTTAACTCTTTCGAGCTTAAAGCGTGTCTAACGGTACAAATTCTCCAAGAGGTTAATCCAGTTACAGCACTAACTTTTTAACAGGGGTTGGTGCCCTATTACCTTGACATTATCTCTTTTCCAGACATATAACTTTTCTTTCGAACAAGTTAATGCTATACTGGCATATTCGATGCATTTGCAACCACAAGAATTTGCATTAAGATGAAGAGAATAATGATATAAGCAGCATACGTGTCAACAACTCACAAACTCATAGCAATAGATAGTATCTCATACGGCTTCCATAACCCCAACAGAGAAGTTTAGCTATTCATGAGTGCGATGGAAATCACAATAGACATTATCATTATACCACAATAAAAAATCTCACGTGTAGTATGGTGTGGTATGGCGTTAGGCGTGAATTCCTTGCAAAATAGTGATTCTTTTGTTGTAAAATTAAAAGTCGAATAGATGAAAAATAATGTCAACAATGAATTAATAAAGAAAGGGGAAGGATGGAATAGGGATGAGGGTGGTGGAGAATTGTTTTGATGGATGGATGGATGGTGGATGGATGGGAATAATAAAAATCTCCAGCAAAATAGGGTATTTATAACACCCATATCCTATTCCTACTAGGCTACTGCGTACTTATCCTAATCCTAATAAATTACTGCATCATTATCCTAATCCTAATAGGTTACTGCTGATCCCTAAAGTCTTGAGAAATGTTGTTTTTGCCCGGGACAGGTTTTCCATGCATCACTTTCAGTCCATAGGCGTCCAAACGCTGCTCTCCTTCTTTTGTGAAGCTTCCTTTGGCGTCAAGTTATCCATAAAATGCTGAAATCTGCATCATTTATACCTGAAAACTTGCTAATCACGTTTGTTAGCTTACTTACAGGAAAAAGGACTAAAAGTGCATGAATTATATATTTTGTCCTCAAAACTTAGCTAAAATATGGGTAAAATATAGTACTTTAGGCGTGTAAATACGCCTATCATCAGTTCCATGCAAGAGTTCACCATTCCTACTTGGAAGTGGGAAGAAGTTAACATGGACTTCGTGATGGGTTTGCCTAGAACTCGTCATCAGCATGATTCAGTCTGGGTCATTATAGATAGAATGACCAAGTCAGCTCATTTCCTTCATGTTCGTACTTCTTATTCCGCCGAGGATTATGCCAAACTCTATATCAGGGAGTTAGTTAGGTTACACGATTTTCCACTATCTATAATCTCAGATAGAGGCACCCAGTTCACTTCTCACTTTTGGAAAGCATTCTGAAAGGGTCTCGGTACCCAAGTCCATCTCAGCACAGCATTTCAACCTCAGACAGATGGTCAAGCAGAGAGGACCATTCAGACTCTTGAAGATATCTAAGGGCATATGCAATTGACTTCAAGGGAAGTTGGGACGACCACTTACCTTTGATTATGTTTTCATACAATAATAGCTATCATTCTAGTTTTCAGATGGCTCCATTCGAAGCTCTCTATGGTAGGAGATGTAGATCTCCGATTAGTTGGTTTGAAGTTAGTGAGGCCTCAATCATAGGTCCTGACTTAGTATTGGACGCCTTAGAGAAAGTTCAGTTGATCAGAGAGAGACTCCGGGCTGCTTAGAACTGACAAAAGTCCTATCCAGATGTTCGTAGAAAGAATCTCGAGTCCGAGGTTAATGACTATGTCTATCTTAAGATCTCTCCCATGAAGGGAGTGAAGAGGTTCAACAAGAAAGGGAAACTCAGTCCCCGGTATGTCGGTCCCTTCAGAATTCTTTTTTGCTTCGGCAAGGTAGCTTATGAGCTTGAGTTGCCTTCAAATCTAGCCTCAGTCCATCCAGTCTTCCATGTCTCTTTGCTAAAGAAGTGCATAGGTGAACCAGCCGTTGTTGTCCCTATTCAGAGCATCGACATTCAGAACAGCTTCTCTTATGAAGAGATTCCAGTTGAAATCTTAGATTATCAGACTCGTATATTGAGGAACAAAGAAGTCCCTCTAGTCAAGGTTCTTTGGAAAAATCAGTCTCATGAGGGAGCTACTTGGGAAGCAGAAGCAGATATGCGTACCAAGTATCCTTGCCTCTTCCCCGCCAATTTAGATCAAGCTCAAGGTAACAGTTTTCCTTAATCTTATTCAGTTTCACGTTCATGTTTCCAGTATAAACTTGGTACCTATTAACTTTTTCATACTCAGCCATGCATACATGTGTCAGTTATCTGTGCATCAGATATGCACGAATTCAGTATGTTTAGCATGTCAGTCATAAGATCAAGTTTCAGTTCTTCATGTTCAGTTCAGGTTCTATTGTCTTATATCCCTTCTCAGTAAATTCTCATTCGAGGACGAATGTTCCCAAGGGGGAGATATTGTATTACCCCATATGTTTCTATGCTAGAAAGTGAATAAGTATTCCTACGTTTGAAATCTCCTATCATGTGATTCATACTTGAGTACATGACTTGCAATGAATATCCTAGTGATAGGACAGCTTATGATGCATTAAGCATGTTCATATGAGTCACTTAAGGTAATACAAGCTAAGAGTTTTTGAATCCATCAAGTTTTAGTGTTCGATTTTGCAAGGGTCATCTTTGAACGAGTATAACTCAATGTTAATGCGGTATTTTGTCTGATTTAGACCCACCAAATTGTAGAGAATCGAATTAGATTTCCAACGATACCAATTTTTCCTTAATCCAATACCCGAGAGAAAAGTTATGCCCATTTTCGTGAGAGACAGTAAGGATAGGCGATTGGTTAGGCGCCGCCCAACCCAAACATAGGCGATTGGTTAGGCGCCGCCCAACCTAGCTTAGGCAATCACTTGGGCGCCACCTAAGTCAGTTCCAGGTGGCAAAAACACTCCGTTTTGAGTTATTTTAAGGGTATTAAGTCTTTTAACACTCCTTACACGTTCCTAAACTTAACCCTACGAAATATATAGCTTCTAAACATATTACAACCCTATTATCATCTCAAAGCTCATCATCCAAGAGCACTAAAATAGAAAAATAACTAGGGTTGCGTAACTAAGCTTGAAGATCCGATTTCAAGAAAATTCCTCCGTCAATCATCAAGAATCTTCCTTCTAAGGTATGCGTGAGTTGATTTATGGATCCCTTTCATCCATAAAGCTCAAAAACCCTCTTTTTCATTATAAAGTATGATTTCTGTTGGGTGTTTATAATCATGTTGTTGATATTGGGTGATTCCCAAGATGGAATCTTTATATGTTTTTTTTTTTAATTTCATGATATCATATGAGTTGGAAACATGTAAATTTGGTTGTTCATGATGTATAATTTGATGATTTCACCTATGCTTAAGATGTGCATGTAAGGTGTTTGATAAAATGCCTAAGAAACTAGAAATCATGCAATATAGCTAAATTGTGACTAAGTAAAGGATTCCTGATATGCCCTTACGTTCCAATGACTTCTATGTTGATAATGTGCCTTGTAAATGTTGTTGGAATACTCATGAACTATTCTTATAAAATTATGCTATGTTTACTTACAAATCCTACTTATGAACAAGATGTATGATAACCATGCAATCCACATGAACTTCCATGCTATTGGTATGTGTTGCCAATATGATTAGGCAATGAACATGATATTAAGATTGTGCAAGTACTTCCATGTGATATGAAATCCTTTCCATGCAATACATTGTTGATAACCATGCTTAGTATGAGATCCCTACTTATGATATTATAAATTATGGACTGTACTCTTATGATCAGGTCAGTCATGTGTGTTAGTTTCCTTCCATCGAGTCCTGGGGGTACTTGTACCCGAAAACTATAGTTGTGTTCCTAGATCCATGTCATGTTTCATGATATCCGAACTTAATCTATGATTCCATATACTTCAGTCAGTCATGTGACTCAGGAAAACCTCATGATCTTAGTCAGTTGTCAGATATTAGTAACATTCCGCCAGTCAACGGGATTCAGTAAGATTAAGTCATGCACAGTCAGTTATTCATGTACAGTCCCTCCAGATGGGAGTAGAGGTTAGCACCGAGTGAACCCAAGGATGGGAACTCACCCACCAGTTCAGGGTATGATTTTTAGTGGTCATCCTTGTGTTCCAGAACTACGTAGCTAGCGTAGGTTGAGACATCTTAACCCATCAAATTAGGGTTGATGAGGTGGTTTAACCCATCAATTTAGGGTTCCCACCGTTCTCATTGAGTACCCACCAGATAAGGGTCACTCACAGGCTGTCCTTACCCGTGGCACGGTATTGACACCCCTCCAGTCGGGGCAGAGATTGGACCCCATCTTAGCCATAATGGCATACATAGGGCATGTAGGTTAAACATTACTTCCCACAGTTTCAATAAAAGAACTCAGGGCATTCTTCAGATTTCAGTATGTACAGAACTATCAGATACAGTCCTCCGTGTTATCAGCTTCAGTATCAATCATGATAGTTATCAGTGAACCATGTATTAGCTTATAGGTCATGCTATCACGTATTCACGATACCAGTTTCTATATATGTGTGTCTGCACTCCCACGTTCATATTAGTCAGTCAGTGTTGTTCATGCATGAAACCCTTTGTATTCAGCCTACCTTCCTCGTATACTAGTACTCCAGCTGTACTGACGGATTTGTGCTATGGTGCTTTTTTTCATGTTACACCATAGGTTCCGAGACACGAGCTCCAGCCCAACAGTAGTGGTAGCATTCCAGTCGCAGAGACACAGTGAGTCCTCATTGATTCGAGGACAATATGATTTGATTTATTTATTTATTTCTTTAGTTTAGTTTTATGGAGTTAGTTAGAGACATGTTCCTTCAACTCCTTATTCAGATAGTTTAGAGGCTTTCAAATTTATGTTCAGATTGAGTTGTTTTGTATATTTTAACCCACATGATTGTATTCAGTTAAACCTTATGGCCTTACAGTTCTATGTATTTCGTATTATTATATCATGATTTTTAGTATACAGGTACAGATATCAGTCATGGGTTAGCTTGTGGTCCCTCGTGGTCATAAGCACCGTGTAGCATTCCGGTTCAGCGAATCGGGGTGTTACACCATACTAAAATAATTAAAATTCTGATCCATCACAAGCCACACTGGGAATAAGTACTAGAAACCAACACATAGGGATGAAAAAGAGACATAGGGAGGATATGACTTAAGTGGGAGGGGGCTTAGGGGAGAAGGATTTCAGCAGCAACTCCATTCGAGAACTATCTACAGCATGGGCATTTAGCATTTGTATAGTAAGGTCTTTAAATTTAGTATTCAGACCATGAACCTCCTGAGTGAGTTCCACAACCTTAATCTAGAGCTTAGCATTTTCTACTGCAAGTTCTTCTGTGGCATCGGGTCCCTCTGAGGATATCTTTTGATTTTACTTCTTTAGAAGCACTATCTTAGCGTCCTTTGTAGCAAACTGGATCCTCATCACCTCCATATCCTTGCTTAAATTCTGTTGAGTAGCCAAACGTTTTGACACTTGGGACACAATTCCCACCTTTCCATCAATGCATTTTTCCACCAATGTTGTCAGACTAAATTTTTTTTCACTGTTCCTGGAGTCCCTTTACTCCCAACTACTCCAAGATCATCAAATACTTTGTTCAAAAAGTACCAGTATGGCATCCCATGATTTTCTTGTTTCTCAATAACCACTTTGTTTATGTGCTCTATCATAAGAGAAGGAAGATTCATCAACTCAAATTTGCTCAAGCACTCAATCAGGAATAAGTCAACAACAGAGGCAATGGTCCTTTTCTCTGATCTAGTCAAAAGGACACCTTATTCACATACTCAAATACCAACTGAAACTCACTTGTGATAAATTTATTTCTCATACCTGCTGTTTATGTTCCTTCCACCTTGGAGGTATCAATCATGAATTTAGTAGAGGGTTGTTACTTCACAACAGTCCTTACTCCTATTATAGAAATATCTAGGATTTTGCCTAGTGATTGTACATCCAGTTTGATTTGATTTCCTTTCACATTGGAAGTCAAGCTTAACTAATCCTCTGAGAACTCCATTGTATAATAAAATTCTCTCACTTATTCTTTAAAAAGCATAGGAGCAGGTTCTTTCAAGAGGTGTAACCATCCATTGTGCTTCACATATTCCACCAATTCAATCATGCCTAGCTTTTCATAAATTCTGGGTTCTAACACTCTCCCAGACAATACTTTTTGTGTTTTTAATCTTATACCTTTGCACTTTTGACTTATCCTTCTTTGTTTTTCTTTTGGTATCACTACTTGGCTTATCTTTTTCAATAACTTTTCTCCTTTTAGGACTAGGTCCCTAAGAGAATTTTTTCTTTCTCACTATAAAATATTTCTATCTCATCCCAACAGGGATACCAGACTTTGAACTGAAGAAACTGGTCCTTCCAGCAATATGCACATCTTCTCTTACTTTCTTAGTTGCATCAGCAACAACTAGATCAATGTCCTCATCTTCTCCAACTTCAACAACTTCAGCAACTTCAGCAATCTCCACCTCTTCAACTATAGTAGCTTTCTTAAGTTTTCTTCTCTTAGTAGTTGAAGACTTATTTAAATTTATTTCATCCACCACCAACTTCTGTTCTGACACCCTAGTTGAATATGATTTAGTTACCTTCACAGCTATATCAGCTACTTTTTTTTCCAGTTGCTTTCACATTGTTTCTTCATAGACCACCTCATAGGTAGTTCATTCTTATCCTCTTCATCCTCCTTATTTGGAGGTAGAAAAATATCTATATCCTTAGTTACATCATTCTTCTTACCAATTATTTTCTAGTCAGTACTAACTGAGCTTTCCTTAGGATCATATGCAAGCAAAAGAAAATTCTCAGTTACCCAGACTATACTATTAGAAAGGTCAAACCTCTTTATAGATATTTATTCATTACACAATTGAGAAAAAATAGGGTTTTTAGGAATTCAATATTTTTTGGTTCCTTAAAATAAACAGGGATTTGGCGGTTTACAGGTAATTTGGATTTTTTGGGGAAAGGAGGAATTTTGGATTGAGAAATTTCTTGTTCAATCGGTGAACAAAACCCTTGATTTAGATTCTCCATCAAAGTCTATTCAATAGAAGTTTGGATAGTTGAGGATGTTTCAATATGGACACCTCAGTTAAAGGTTGAGGATTAACTAGAGAAGGCTTAATAGGAAGAGTTGACATAGGTTCTTGTTGAGGACTTATGGAGAAGTATTCTATGATTTTAGGAGATAAAGGATAAGAAAGCTCAGTTTTGGATTGTTCTAATTGCCTTTCTAGAGCTTTATCAACTTTATGATCTTTTATAGAGGTTAACAAAGGAGGAAAGGTTGCCATTACAAGATTTTGTGAGTGAGTAAAGGACCAATCCTAATCAAGTATAAAGGACAATTGTAAGAGATAAATTGAGTTAATTTTTGAAAGAGAATAGAAGAGTATAAATTTGGTTTGATGATTTAAGAGAAGTGATTGTTGTCATTAAAAATGTGCCCTTTTGAGATGACGCATCTGGCTTTGATTGGGTGACTCTTTACATTTCTTGTGAGATGATGAATTTTAATTGGATAAGACAAGATTCATGGCCTTTTAGATAGAATTTCATGATTATTTAAGCATATTGTTTTGTCACTAACCTTGAGAGATGGGACTAGGTCCCTCTCTTTCTTGAGAAAATCCTTAATTTTGTAAGTACATCTACCCTATTCCAAAGTTGTTCCCATAGGTGTATACCTGCAAAGGTATAGTACTAAGTTAGAACATTGTGCACCTACCTAATCGAGGATACCTATCACCTTATCATTGCAAAAATTTATGAAAAATAATTGATTTATTTTGTAGGTCAGGTTAAATTAATTAATCCCAACTTTATCTTGTTAGTTTTAATAAACCATTTTATTCTAGAAATTTATTTGAACATAGGTCTGAGGATCAGGTCTCATACTTAGCATCCCTTAAATTTCTAAGCTTCCTTCGACATTGTATTGAACCAGTCAACACCATTTAGAATAATTTCATATTTTTGAGCTTACATTTGGACAAGAATGCTTAGATATCCATGTAATATCTGAATTGAGCTCTTGCTTGCACTCCTGTTTCCAAAATATGATGTCATAATATCAAGAGAGTGAGATCATATGTCTCTCAGTTTGGCCTTTTGAGATTAGTTTAATCGGGATCAGGTCCCTGTGAATTTTTACTAAACCTTATTTGTTGATCTTCTACTAGAGCTGGGGCCTTTGACTCAAATCCTAGATCACCATCTCTTCACTCATTCTGATCTGCATCATTTGGCTCTTAGCCATCATCTTCAACAATATTATCCATTTAAACAGGAATGAATTCTTTGAAGTCATAATTGTCACACACCCTTTTTAACTCCAAAAGATTTGGTTTTAAGGTTTGAAAGGGTTTTATAATTAAAGTGACAAAAGATGAAAATTTGTTTCGAAAAGAACTTTTTATATTCAAAAGTCAGAGTCGCCACTTGGCATAATCGGGTGTGCCAAGTCACCTTTGTAAATCCTTTTTCAAAACGGTTTTGACTCTAAAATTGATCCGCGGATAGAGATTCTGGTTAAGGAATTCTGTTGACCGAGGGGAAGGTATTAGGCACCCCTCGATCCCGTGGTTTGACCACGGTCTCTTGGTGAAGCGTATCGGTTAATTTTGGCACCACATAAAACACATAAGCAAGCATCCAAACACACAAAACAAAATAAATCCAAAATATAGTATTCAGTCCAATTATAGAGTCCAAAATAAATAAAAATGAGAAAATAAATCCTATCTAACCTACACTAATCCTATCTACGCTCCCATGCTTTACTCCATCCAATGTTTCGGTCCTTGGCCGTGCTCCGTATTCAAGTACAACTTTCTCGGGGCACTCCCCAGACAAAGCAATACAGATACCTTTGGGCATTCCCTGGTCAAATGAGTACATTTTTCAATTGCGATAAAGCAAATCCATTCAACACATATCTCAAACATTTCACCAATTTTACAATCCATAAGTTTGCCTACCCGAACCTATATTGGCCTATCCATTCCAACATGTCATAATTCTATCACGTTCCAACAATATCCATGACTATCCCAAATTAAACAAAACAAAAAATAATGGTAAATCGAAGTTGATCTATATTCACTTTTTATCAATTTCTCAATCCCAACCCAAATTCCTTTTTATCAATCCATTAAAACATGAACAAATTCATTCTTCAAGCCATAAAAACCGAATCACCACGCATCATGATCATAACATCAACAAAAATTGAACAAAGCATAATCACACCAAGCATAATCACAACCAATCCAAAAAATCAAAATAAAGGACAGGGATATGAGTTAAAAAATGGACCTTTCAGATGAACGATCTCGTTGATAATAATGAGTCAAGAGAAATCCGTACTCGAAGCCCCGAATGAAAACCTCAAAGCAAAACCAACTCCAAACATGATATCCAGATATAAAGGCAAATTTGAATCCTAAATCAACACCCCCGAACAACAATAAAGAAGAAATATCAAACGATCGAGACCAAGCCTATGGATAAACGATAAAAGCCTGCATGGAAATCCTAACTCAAATCTAACAAATGCCGACTTAAACTGATCCCAATGACAAATTACACCACCTCCAGCGAACCCCTAACGCCTCTCGATCCGAATCACCCCAAAAATAGGAGAAAAAAAAGGGGTTTTAGTGATTTTGAGATGGGATTGAACAAAACAACGAGAAAAAAAAGCTAATTCCAGTGGACTTGAAACCGATTTCGGTGGACTTGAAGTCGGTTCCGGCGAAAGTCTCACCGGTGCTCTCAACCTGGAAGCTCTCTCTCTGCTACTCTTTCTCTCTCTCACATTTCACTCCCTTTTCTCTGTGTGTGTGTGATTTCTCATTCTTGTTGTGCGTGGAGAAGAAAGAAAAAATGGAGTATTTTTTTTGTGTGTCTCAATTCTCTGTGTGTCCACAGTAAAAAATAATGGAAAATCTGTATATGTAAAGATGAGTATTCGTGATGTGCGTAAGGGTGAATCCAAGAAAAAAATGGAGAGTATGGTCTTTCTTCGTGAGCTGTCCGTGTAGTCTCAATCCATTGTGAGTGATGATTATCAATGATCAAAAGGGAATGGAGAGTGGTCCCTTATGAGTGGGAATTCTCCATGGAATTCTCTGAGTGGTCTATTTTTCTTCCCCCCTTTGATCTATATATGTTGTGTATATATATGGTCCTTTGCCAAAATGGAAAAATGGTCCTTTTGTTCCTTTCCTGGAAGTTTCCTAGTGGGGCCCCTTTCTAATGTTTATCCCTTTTTTCCTTTATGAACAAGAAATATGAGGGGGAGGGGGTCACGTGGGTATATGGTGTTGGGGGTGGGGGTAGGGGTAGGGGTAATGTGTCTTCTTTTAATTGAAAGGGTTGTTAGGATGTTAAAAGGAATAAAAGTTTGTTAGGGATTTTGTTGAGAGTTATTTTTTATATTTTTGTGGGATGTAATTACATGGGTGAGGGTACACGGTAGGATAAGGTAAAAATGGGTAAAAACGATATCGGAGAGGGACGAAATTACGTGTCTACATCATGTCCCCTTTGAATGTAAACACGCAGTGTTTTCAGACAAAGAAGTAAACAACGAGATCGAATTTTATCCCGATCATTATTCAAAGAAAGGAGTAAAAGAAACAAAGACAACCGAGTCCTGCCGGACACCCTATCTACCCAAGTCATGAGGAAGTCAAGTGTCAGGTGTTTCAAAGGATTGGAAAGAGATGGACTATACCGAGTTGGAGAGTCGAGTGAGGTTCCATCGAGGTTTTGGTCTGCGGGTCTGTCATTACTTCAAAATGAAAATCAATAGTCAAAACAGAAATGAAATCATAAAATCCTATCTATGCAGCATTCCTTGACTCTAGACTTGAGTTTTATCACCCTATTCTTCAAACGGACTCCTGACTTGCAATTTTTTTCAACTTGTTGCTTGGTTTTCCATTGCTTCACTTCATTGCTCAACTTTCATTTGTTCTCCCAGCTCTTCCGGCGAGCTTCTGACTTGCCATTTTTGTCTTTCAATTTCATCACCCTGCTCTTCAAGCGGGTTCCAGACTTACAATTTCTTTAATTTTCCATTTCATCACCCTGTTCTTCAGGTGGGCTCCTGACTTACAATTTTCTCACCCGGTTCTTCAGGCGAGCTCCTGAAACTAGAATCAAAACTAGAACGAAAATTATCCCAAACAAAGATTATAATAAAGAAAGAATTCATCATTTTTTAAAGTAATGTCCCATTTTCCAGGAGGGTCCTGAACAGAAAGTAAAATCTCATTCTTCAGGAGGGTCCTGAACTGAAAGTAAAATCCCATTTTTAGGAGGATCCTAAACAAAAAGTAAAATCCCATTTTTTAGAAGGGTTCTAAACAGATAGTAAAATCTCATTTTTCAAGAGGGTCCTGAACATAAAGTAAATTCCTATTTTTCAAGAGGGTCCTGAACATAAAATAAAATCCTATTTTTCAAGAGGGTCCTGAACAAAAGTAAAAATCCCATTTTTTCAGGAGGGTCCTGAACATAAAGTAAATTCTTATTTTTCAGGAGGGTCCTGAACAGACAGTAAAATCCCATTTTTCAAGAGGGTCTTGAACAGAAAGTAAATTCCCATTTTTCAGGAGGGCCTTGAACATAAAGTAAAGACCTATTTTTCAAGAGGGTCCTGAATAGAAAGTAAAATCCGATTTTTTAGAAAAGTCCTAAACAATAGTAAAGTCTTATTTTTCAGGAGGATCCTGAACAGAAAGTAAAATCCCAGTTTTCAGGAGGGTCCTGAAAAAAAGTAAATTCTCATTTTCTAGGAGGGTCCTGAACATAAAGTAAAATCCTATTTTTCAGGAGTGTCCTCAATAGAAAGTAAAATCTCATTTTTCAGAAGGGTCCTAAACAGAAAGTAAAATCTGATTTTTCAGGAGGGTCCTGAACATAAAGTAAAATCCCATTTTTTAGGAGTGTCCTGAACAGAACGTAAAATCTTATTTTTCAAAAGGGTTCTGAACAAAATGTAAAATCCCATTTTTCAGGAGGGCCCTGAACATATAGTGAAATCCTATTTTTCAGGAGGGTCCTGAACTGAAAGTAAAATCCTATTTTTAGGAGGATCCTAAACAAAAAGTAAAATCCCATTTTTTAGGAGGGTCCTAAATAGACAGTAAAATCTCATTTTCAGGAGGGTCCTGAACATAAAGTAAATTTCTATTTTTCAGGAGGATCCTGAACATAAAATAAAATCCTATTTTTCAGGAGGGTCCTCAACATAAAGTACAATCCCATTTTTCAGGAGGGTCCTGAACATAAAGTGAATTCCCATTTTTCAGGAGGGTTCTGAACAAAAGTAAAAATCCCATTTTTTCAGGAGGGTCCTGAACATAAAGTAATTCTCATTTTTCAGAAGGGTCCTGAATAGACAGTAAAATCCCATTTTTCAAGAGGGTCTTGAACAGAAAGTAAATTTTCATTTTCAGGAGGGTCTTGAACATAAAGTAAAGACCCATTTTTCCGGAGGTTCCTGAATAGAAAGTAAAATCCAATTTTTCATAAGGGTCCTAAACAATAGTAAAGTCTTATTTTTCATGAGGATCCTGAACAGAAAGTAAAATCCTATTTTTCAGGAGGGTCCTGAGAAAAACTAAATTCCTATTTTCGAGGAAGGTCCTGAATATAAAGTAAAATCCTATTTTTCAGGAGTGTCCGAAATAGAAAGTAAAATTTTATTTTTCAGAAGGGTCCTGAACAGAAAGTAAAATCTGATTTTTCAGGAGAGTCCTGAACATAAAGTAAAATCCCATTTTTAGGAGGGTCCTGAATAGAACGTAAAATCCCATTTTTCAAGAGGATCATGAACAAAAAGTAAAATCCCATTTTTCAGGAGGGTCCTGAACATAAAGTGAAATCCTATTTTTCAGAAGGGTGCTGAACATAAAGTAAAATCCCATTTTCCAGGAGTGTCCTGAACAGAAAGTAAAATTCTATTTTTCAGAAGGATCCTGAACATAAAGTAAATTCTTATTTTTCAGGAAGGTCCTGAACAGAAAGTGAAATCCCATTTTCCAGGAGGGTCCTGAACAGAAACTAAAATTCCATTTTTCAGGAGGGTCCTGAACAGAAAGTAAAATCCTATTTTTCAGGAGGGTTCTGAACAGAAAGTAAAATCCCATTTTTCAGGAGGGTCCTGAACTGAAAATAAAGTCTCATTTTTCAGGAGGGTCCTGAACATAAAGTAAAATCCCATTTTTCCGAACGGTCCTGAACAAAAGTAAAGTCCTATTTTCCAGGAGGGTCCTGAACAAAAGTAAAATTCTATTTTTTAAGATGGTCCTGAACAGAAAGTGAAATCCAATTTTTTAGGAGCGTCCTGAATAGAAAGTAAAGTCCCATTTTCCAGAAGGGTCCTGAACAGAGAGTAAAATCCCATTTTTCAGGAGGGTCCTGAACAGAAAGTAAAATCCCATTTTTCAAGAGGGTCCTGAACAGAAAGTAAATTCCCATTTTTCAGGAGGGTCCAGAACATAAAGTAAAATCCTATTTTCTAGGAGGGTGCTGAACATAAAGTAAAATCCCATTTTTCAGAAGGGTCCTGAACTTGAAGTAAATTCCTATTTTTCAGGAGGGTCCACAACTGAAAGTAAAATCCCATTATTCAGGAGGGTCCTGAACAGAAGGTAAAATCCTATTTTTCATGAGGATCCTGAACTTGAAGTAAATTCTCATTTTCCAGGAGGGTCCTAAACAGAGTAAATTCCCATTTTTCAGGAGGGACCTAAACAGAAAGTAAAATCCCATTTTTCAGGAGGGTCCTGAACAGAAAGTAAAATACCATTTTTCAGGAGGGTCCAGAACATAAAGTAAAATCCTATTTTCTAGGAGCGTGCTGAACATAAAGTAAAGTCCCATTTTTCAGGACTGTCCTAACAGAAAGTAAAATTCTATTTTGCAGGAGGGTCCTGAACAGAAAGTAAAATCCCATTTTCCAGGAAGGTCCTGAACAGAAAGTAAAATTCTATTTTGTCAGGAGGGTCCTAAACAGAAAGTAAAGTCCCATTTTCCAGGAGGGTCCTAAATTGAAATTAAAATCCTATTTTTTAGGAGGGTCCTGAATAGAAAGTAAAGTCTCATTTTTTTCAGGAGGATCCTGAACAGAAAGTAAAGTCCCATTTTTCAGTAGTGTCCTGAATAGAAAGTAAAATCCCATTTTTCAAGAGGGTCTTGAATAGAAAGTAAAATCCCATTTTTTAGGAGGGTCCTGAACATAAAGTAAATTACCATTTTTCAGGAGGGTCCTGAACAGAATGAAAAATCCATTTTTCAGGAAGCTCCTGAACAGAAATTAAAATCTTATTTTTTTTGGAGGGTCCTGGACAGAAAGTAAAATCCTATTTTTCAGGAAGGTCCTGGACAAAAAGTAAAATCTCATTTTCAAGGAGGGTCCTGAATAGAAAGTAAAATCCCATTTTTTTAGGAGGGTCCTGGACATAAAGTAAAGTCCCATTTTCTAGGAGGGTCCTGAATAGAAAGTAAAATCTCATTTTTCAGGAGGGTCCTGAACAGAAAGTAAATTCCCACAAATGTGCATTTCCTATGGTAACTGAGTTAAATGAAGCGAATTTGCCCTTATTTAAACAAAGAAAATTAGTCAGTTAAAAACTTAGTGGTGGCTTGCGGCACTTGGCTGTCCCGACACCTGATCTAGTGTTCTTTTCCTTCATTTTGTTTTAGATTGTTGGCACTTGACCCTGCTTTGTTGTGTCATTGACCCAAACTCATATTATAAAGAGTGACTCCGAAATAAACACAGTATCTCTGTTTTGTCATGCTTATCATATAAACCCTTTAAACCTTGGTATTTCCATGCGTTCCCAAGCTTCTCTGTTGGTAAAACTTTCTGCATGCCTTGTTCGGCTCACAATCATGTCTCTTTCATATGTTGGCTTTGTCTTGCTTTGTGCAATTGAAGAAGTCGGTAACCAGTTTTGAAATCTTTTCTCACTTGTTTTGTCATGGACTTGACTCAAAGACACGAGAAAAATTACAATGATTTTTTTTATTTGGAGAACTGACTCAAGAAAATAAAAATACAGATAAAGAAAAGAAAGAAAAGACAATGAATGTCCCCATTTGAAACAAAGAAATAAAAAATTTATCCAAAATGACAATTAACTCTAATGATTATGCCATGCATTTGGATTAAGCTGCCTGATCTTTTCATCCAAACTTTCACCAATTGTTATTGAGCTAATGACCCTGAAATGGAGTTACTTCCTTGGGTCAATGGCATTCAGAGACCTCATTCGGCTAATGGCACCTTGAAGGGTTTTCACCAACAAGCCTATCTTATTTTCTTTCTCTCATCTCACTATTGTCTTATGGTATCCGTGAGGTTTTTTCACTAATGAGATTCTCTAATTTTCATTTCTCTCAACTCACAGTCGTCTTACGGTGCCCATGAGGGTTTTCACTGATAAGACTCTCTCATTTTTATCTCTCTCAGTTTACCACCATCTTACAGTGCCCGTGAGGGTTTTCACTAAGAAGACTCTCTCATTTTTATTTCTCTTTTGATTTCTTTTGCCAAGGAAGACAAGTAGTTCCCAAATGCATCATCATATCCCTTGCATACTTAGCCTTAACATCCTCAAAGATTGATCTAAAGTTCTTTCTTTAGTTGTAACTTGGCTTTTGGATAGGGTTAAAAAGAAAGAATGGCATGGGGGCCAAATGACGCTTGAAGTGGGGTAGGACTTACAACTTTTGGAATCGACTAAAACAATGAGGATTAACTCATGCCCAGTTTCTTTTAACTGGGCAATTCTAAACTAATTATTTGGTTGGACCAAGCCCGGAGTAGGGTAGCCTGCGTATCTCACCCTCGAGAGAGGAGAATCAGGTCACGCGTAATTCTGGCAGCTTGTTTTGCATGATTTAGACTTTTGATTCTTTTTCTTTTATTGACACTCCTTTCTCTTTGGATTTTTCTGACTTTATTTGTCTTGACATTTTTTTCTTTTTTGTTTTTTTTAGACATATTTTCTTTTTTTTCTCGATTTTTTTTTTTGAACTTTTTTTGACTCTATTGTTTTGTTCGACACTTTTATTTTGAGATTTGCTGACTCTATCTTGATTCCAAAAGAGGGGTATGAAAGAAAATAGGACTAAAGCTCAAATTGGGTAAACAAAGGATGACACGATGTTTGGATAGTAGAATGAAATGCCTTCGTCATATCAATCCATAAAAATGCAAGTACATATCATACAATATTAAAGTGAGAGATGATGATCATTTGTGATATTTTTTAAGCATTAACTTTAACTGAGTCTATGTGTCACTGCTCTTGCACTTTGTTCAACATATCACTCCACTTTTGTTGTACATTCTTCACATCAAATAAGTCATTCTTTCGTGGAGCTGATTTTCTTTCTGTTCACGCAACCACTATTTGACCTAATTGAGCCATGTCTTTCAATTGATGACCAAGTTATTCTTGTGATTCTCAAAATAATTGTCTTAATTTTCCAAGAAGGCATGAACTTGTCCCCAAATGTCTCAGCACTCTACCTATTTTCTCAGATGCTCTCTTTTTCTAAATTTAACCCTCCGATTCAATGTTTATGCTTAAAATGGATTTTAAGATCTGACCAAAAATTTTGTTAGCATGCAATATCACTAGAGTCAACATAAAATGTAATGTGGAAAGAAAACAAACAAAAACATATTTAAAACACAAAGGAGAAAGGGACACTTTATTTAATTAAAATTAAAGATAGAAGGGTTTGAACATAACGACAAATGGATAAAATAACATAGATCTCGAACTATAATCCTGAAATAATTTGTATAACAGAAAATAAAATAAAACAAACTACCAGACCTCTTCCTAGTAGGGAGAGGGGTGACTTCTCAATTGCTCAGCTTGATATCTTAGCCACTGGTTTTCATATCAGCATCACTAGAGTTATCCTCACTGTCAATGTTCTGCACCATAATAAATTTGTCTTGAATCATCTTTTCAATTTCTCTTTTCAAAGCATGACAATCTTTAATACTGTGACCCTGAACATCAGAATGATATGCACATCGTACATTAGGATCAAAACTTCTTGAATGAGGGTCAGGAGTATACCCAAGGAGAGGAGTGATCATTCCTCGCTGTGCCAATCTTTGAAATAAACTGGCATATGACTCTCCAATTGGTGTGAAATTATCCCTCAATTTATACCTTATTTCATTGTTTAACTTGGATCGAACATCGGGCCTAGAAGGGCTTTGGTATGTTTAGGGAATCGGAGGATGACTTTGAGGAGTTGGTGCGCGCCATTGTGGGTAAAGAGGCAGTTGAACATATGGTTATGCACAATATACTAGATATGGAGGTAGGGAAACAGGGTACAATGGATTTTGGGAGTGATTATGGAGGGCTTGGGTATGAACTTGGGCCTGAGACTGACGGCAACGACAACGTAGTCTTCTTAGATGTGCCCGTTCTCCAACTACAATAGCAATGCCATCTTTCTTATTCTTCTTCCCTCCAGGTCCCTTAATTAATTGCAATATTGTCCCAGATGTTTCACGGATTCCTCATGCCCATCTTTCTCCTCAAATTTTGACATCTCAAAGATTAGAGGAAGGTTAGCGCTTTAAGGCATGCCCCAGTCTTTGTATGAAACACCTTCTTTACCTGCAGGTCCTAGAGTATTTTTCATAGCACTTTCTGCGCTCTTCATTTTTCTAACCATTTTCTCTAACTCTTCTGGCACACTAGACTTCTTGTTAAGAAATTTTGGTGGTCCAGTTAACTTAAAAGCAGGCTTAGGAATATAACAATGATCACCAAGAGTATTGAATACAGGTTCATTAGCTGCATGGGGACGCCCAATCGTTGGGCGAGCTAGTGTGGAATTTCAAGTAGAGGATTCATCAATGAAATCACGGACGACATGTGGTGTTATGAATGTAGCAGGCTTATGCTGAGGAGCTAGAGGAAAAGTGGTGGAAGTATTGAGATGCTTTTGGATTGGAATGAATTCTGAGTCATGTTGCAGTGCATCAACAATAGTAGAAAACTGACTTAGATATTTTGGTGGAAAACTCGAGGTATTTGTAGGATCAATAAAGGGAAATGGAGGTGGAGGCATCTGTCATTTGTTGTCTTAGCCACCTAATCTCTTTCTTTAAACTCTCATTTACCTGATTCTTTGTTTTATCCATGATGTCACTCTCTATATCTTTGTTGGACACAACTAACCCTTTGGATTTGGTGTGAGGTGAAGGATTAGCCAGAATGCCACAAACTAACCACCTTAAACTGACTCAACAAAAAACAACAAATGTGTTAGAGTTCAATTATTTTTCGAAACCTCTTTTACCCCTTTTTTTGAAAGATCACCGAACCCAAGAAGGGCGCCTACGTATCTCACTACCGAAAGAGGAGAATCAGGTGTGCGTAGTTCGTGAAGTCTTGCCAAAATGGTCAATTAAACTCTCATTTTTTTCATTCTTTTTCTTGAAACTTCAAAGAGAAGAAAATAATAAATTGTCAAAAGAATTGACAAAAAACTTTTTGTATTTTTCAAGTTTAAATCTTTATACAAAATGAAATCTATAATTACCAAAGAAAATCTTTTTGGGTTTTCGATTTTCAATTTCCTATGAAAATGAAACTTGAACCTATTAAAGAAAAATCTTTTTGTAGTTTTCTTTTAAAGATGTATATGAAACACTTACTCTAAATAAAGAGTGAGGAAAATCATTTGAATTTTTTCAAATTCCTGTACAAAATGAAATCTATGATTACCGAAGAAAATATTTTTGGATTTTCAATTTTGAATTTCAGACGAAAATGAAACTTGAACCTATTAAAGGAAAATATGTATTTTTTTTGTTATTCTTTTTAAGATGTACATGAAACACATACTCTAAATGAAAAGTGAAGAAATTATTATTTGTTTTGAATTTTTAAAATAAGATCTCCGAACCCACAAGGTTGCCTACGTATCTCACTCATGAGAGAGGAGAATCAGGGGTGTGTAGTTTGTCCCGATTGGACAATTAACAATTAACTAACAGATTGACCCTAACTTAAGAGACACAACCAAAGACAAACAAATAAAATCTTTTTGGGTTTTTAATTAGATAATTCAACTAAAACTGACACCAACAATTATGAAGGAAAAATCTTTTTGGAATTTTCCCTATATGAAATGTACAAAACTTCTACCATTTTTCATTTTCTTTTATAAAAATTTGTAAAATCTTTTTTTTTTTTGAAAATTTTGAATTATGAAGGCATGCTAAATGAGACAGTGAGAAATCTTTTTGATGTTTTAGGTTTTTGAACAAATGAGTGCAGAAAATAAAGAAATCTTTTTGAATTTTTGAATTGTGAAAAACAAAAGCCATAAAGAATACTAAAAGCTACGAAACTCATTTTTTTTACTCTTTTTTTCCCTCTTTTTTTTGATTTTTCCCTGCCACACACTTTACTTCTAACAAATGCTTTCCCCAAAATCAGTCCGTCAAATGACCACGCTACCCTCAAAGATGCAACATTTAGCACTTACAGATGCTTTAGAGGCGAGTCTCCTACAAAAGGCCAAGTGGGCCTTGCTAGGTCTTCAATATGATGCACATAAGCATGACCTAAAGGATGACCTACGTTGAGATTTACTAACAAGGCTATTTGGGGGAGCATATAGTCGATAGTGGTTGCTTTGCTTTCCACCTACTCCATTCCAGCCAACGGCTCCCCCCTTAAGATAAGGGTGACTCAACTAGAGGTCGTGTACACAGTGTGTACAATGGACTTGTTGCAGAAAAAATGACTCGGGTTATGCAGATGATGCCAGATCTAAAAGCAGTAACACATATTATAAATATTATAAACAAAGAGCACAAAAACACACAAAAGCGATAACAATAACACAAACAAAAATCACAAACAATGCTTATAAACTTGTAGTGCCAAACAAAGCCGATACGACTCCAAAAAAATCTCGAATTCTGAAAAGGTACCCAGCGAAGTCGCCAGAGCTGTCACACCCCTTATTTAACTTCAAAAGATTTGGTTTTAAGGTTTGAAAGGGTTTTATTATTAAAGTGACGAAAGATAAAAGTTTTTTTTCAAATAGGACTTTTTATATTCAAAACTCAGAGTCGCCACTTGGCATAATCGGGTGTGCCAAGTCACCTTTTTAAATCCGTTTTCAAAATGATTTTGACTCTAAAATTGATCTGCGAACAAAGATTCTGATTAAGAAATTCTGTTGACCGAGGGGAAGATGTTAGGCACCCCTCGATCCCGTGGTTTGACCACGGCCGCTTGTTGAAGCGTATCGGCTAATTTTGGCACTAAGGATGTATAAACCACATAAAAAACAAAAGCAAGCATCCACACAGATAGAACAAAATAAATCCAAGATATAGTATTCAGTCCAATTATAGAGTCCAAAATAAATAAAAATGAGAAAATAAATCCTATCTAACCTACACTAATCCTATCTACGCTCCCGTGCTTTACTCCATCCAATGTTCTGGGCCTTGGCGGTGCACCGTCTTCAAGTACAACTTTCTCGGGGCATTCCCCTGATAAAGTAATACAGATACCTTGGGGCATTCCCCGGTCAAATGAGTATATTTTTCAATTGTGATAAAGCAAATCTATTCAACACATATCTCAAACATTTTACCAATTTCACAATCCATAAGTTTGACTACCCAAACCTATATTGGCCTATCCATTCCAACATGTCATAATTCCATCACGTTTCAACAATATCCATGACTATCCCGAATTTAAAAAAATAAAAAATAACGGTAAACCGAAGTTGATCTATATTCACTTTTTATCAATTTCTCAATCCCAACCCAAATTTCTTTTTATCAATTCATTAAATCATTAACAAATTTATTCTTCAAACCACCAAAGCTGAATCACCACACATTATGATCATAACATCAACAAAAATTGAACAAAGTATAATCACACCAAGCATAATCACAACCAATCCAAATAATCAAAATAATGGATAGGGATACGAGTTAAAAAAAATGGACCTTCCAGATGAACGATCTCGTTGATAATACTGAGTCAAAATAAATCCGCACTCGATGCCCCGAATGGAAACCTTAGAGTGAAACCAACTCCAAACTCGATATCCGGAGATAAAGGCAAATTTGAATCCTAAATCAGCACCCCTGAATAGCAATGAAGAAGAAATATCAAATGATCAAGACCAAGCCCATGGATAAATGATAAAAGCCTGCACGGAAATCCCAATTCGAATCTAACAAACGCCGACTTAAACCTATCCCAATGACAAATTACACCACCTCCAGTGACCCGCTAATGTCTTTCGACCCGAATCGCCCCAAAAATCGAAGAAAAAAAAGGGGGCTTTAGCGATTTCAAGATGGAATTGAATAAAACAACGAGAAAAAAAAAGCTAATTCCAGTGGACTTGAAACCGATTTTAGCAGACTTGAAGCCGGTTTCGGCAAAAGTCTTGCCGGAGCTCTCAACCTGGAAGCTCTTTCTCTCTCTGCTATGTTTTCTCTCTCTCATGTTTCTCTCCCTTTTCTGTGTGTGTGTGATTTCTCGTTCTTGTTGTGTGTGGAGAAGAAAGAAAAAATGAAGTATTTTTTTTGTGGGTATCAATTCCCTATGTGTCCACAGTAAAAAAAAATGGAAAATCTGTATATGTGAGGATGAGTATTCATGATGTGCGTGAGGGTGAATCCAAGAAAAAAATGGAGAGTATGGTCTTTCTTCATTAGCCATCCGTGTAGTCTCAATCCATTGTGAGTGATGATTATCAATGATCAAAAGAAAATGGAGAGTGGTCCCTTATGAGTGGTAATTCTCCATGGAATTCTCTGAGTGGTCTATTTTTCTTCCCTTTTTTAATCTGTATATGTTGTGTATATATGGTCCTTTGCTAAAATGGAAAAATGGTCCTTTTGTCCCTTTCCTAGAGGTTTCCTAGTAGGGCCCCTTTCTAATGTTTATCCCTTTTTGCCTTTCTGGACAAGAAATATGAAGGAGAGGGGGTCACGTGGGTATGGGGTATTGGGGATAGGGGTATGGGTAATGTGTATTCTTTTAATTGAAAGGATTGTTAGGATGTTAAAAAGAATAAAAGTTTGTTAGGGATTTTGTTGAGAGTTATTTTTTGTATTTTTGTGGGATGTAATTACATGGGTGAGGGTACACGGTAGGATAAGGTAAAAATGGGTAAAACAATATCGAGGAGAGATGAAATTACGTGTCTACAATAATCTTCCTCATCATCTTGATTTACCATATTTCACATGCCACAGACCAAGTCCCTTGAAAATAAGTAGTTCAGCACAGAGGAACTTACAAGTCCCATAAGTCAACATCTTTAAGTTGAGCACCAAAGTAAGTTACTTCCCATCAGCCACAAATATTTTGATCCTTTTTAATATTTCCACATAAGAAACCTTCACCTTGAAGTATCCTGATAGATAGAATACATTCATACCTTCTTCTCATGTGCTTTGAATTATTACTATCAATGAACCTATTCTGACTACAAAACCTTTCTCCCTCCTGAAAATAAAATCATTTGTTAGATTTGGAAACCCACTTGAGTTTGAGTTCCCAGTAGGAGGATAGAGGTGTGATCAAATTCTTCTTTTCCCAACTAGGTAATGAGAGATTTTTCATATTTTTCAATGGTTTAAAATCTTTAGCATAGGTATTCCCCTGCTAGATATATCTAGCATTGATCATTTTTGCTCTATTCCAACTTTTATAGTTTTCCTTTATGTGTCTATCTCTTCCACAGTAAGTGCACAAAGATTTGTGGACTTTGTTTCTGACATCTTAAACAACCTTGCCTTGAGACCTAGGTGATTGAATTTTGTACTGATACCCAAGGCCTTTACAATTAATAATACCATGACCAGTTAAGTTAGAAAGAATCTGTGAGGCTGTAATCCATTGTAGGGGATTTACTAAGTTCTTTAATCGGGCGGACCAGGTCCTTTTCTAACTCCTCATTCTTTTGGAGTTCAGACATGAGATGCTTTTGAGAATCCTTCAATTTTTCTTCTATCTCAATCTAAAACTCTGAGGATTCTTTCTTCCCTTTACCATTTGAATCAACTATTTTCTCCAGTTGACTCTCCCAACCTCAAATTTTCTGATTTCAACTTAGAAACTTGTTCCTCAGTTTTAAATATTTGGAGAGTAAAAGCTATCAACTCAAGCTCCTGATCTTCTATTTTTTCTTCTAGAGCATTATTTTCCTCTTTATCACAATCATCATCTCCTTTCACCAGTTGACTTTTTAAATTAAGATTTTTAGATTTTAACTTAGTAACCAGTTCCTCAGTTTTAGATATTTGGAGACTAAAATAAATTAACTCAAGCTCTTAACTTTCTACCTTTTCTTCTATATCATTTTTTCAGCAATCATTTCACATAGAATCAATCAGCATATTTGCAAGCTTTTTTTATCTTTCTAGCAGAGTAGTTTTCCAAGTTTTCTTTAATACTCGAAAGTGATACCTCATTTTCATTTTCATCTTTAGTGTTTTCCATGAGAGCAAACAAGGAATAAAAGGTCATTTTCTTATCCTCCACTGCCAGCATGAAGACATCTTCCTCAAATTCACTGGAAGAATATCCCCACACTGCTAGGGCCTTCTTTACCACAAAATCAGCTGCAACTTGTCTTCTTGACTTTACAAGGACTTGGTCCCTGTTCTTTCCTTTATCATCTCCAGACTTGATATATTCCTAATAATCCATTTTGTGTATTGGATAGTCCTTTATAAAATTCTCAGGAAGTCCACACTTGTGACAAACTTCAACAAAGTTTCCCTTCTTGTTGTTGCTTCCTCTTTTTTGAAATTGGCCACTTTTCATCATTGCTCTGAAAAAAATTTTTGTCAAATAGGTAGTATCAGTGTCTTCATATTTAATACCAGAGATCTTTATCTTTTTACTTCCTTCTTCTCTTGTCTTTATTGCTTCTTGATTTCATATGTATTCAAATTACCAATGAGCTCATCCATAGTGATAGTTTTTAGGTTTCTTTCCTCATTTATAGCATCCATTTTGCTTTCCTAAGACTTAGGAAGAACACCCAGAATTATTCTCACTTGTATATACAAAGGAATAACTTCTCCTAAGCAGTGTAGCTTATTTGTGATGGAAGTGAATCTTGTATGCATTTCTAGTATTGTCTCTCCTTCTTTCATGGTGAAGGTTTCATACTGAGTAGTCAGCATGTCAACTTTGGAATCTTTCATATCAGTAGCTCCCTCATGAGCTGTTTTCAAGAAATCCCAAATTTCTTTAGCATTTTCACATGAATAAATTTTGATGTAGTCATTAGGCCCTATGCCACAAACTAGCAATTTCTTGGCCTTATAATTCTTCTCAAATTCCTTCTATCTTCATCATTATACTCTTTCTTGCTTTTAATAACCATTTTAGTCATTTATCCTTCTCTGACCTTTATAAGTGGATCATGAGGTACCATCTATTATTACATCCACAGCCATAATAAAGTAAGACATTCTTGTTTCTGCCACCCATAGAACTGCCCATTAAATCTATGTGGTCTAGTGGGAGATTGCCCCTTTTCTAGATTGGGTGGAGTATCCATGATAACCAAATCACTCTAGGTATTAACCTTTTAGATTATTTTTGCTTTGATACCAATAGATGAAACTCGAAGGGTTGCACCACATAGTGAAGAACTAGGTCCCTTAGAGTCATCCATAGACAATCAAACAGTAAAGCTCAGGAAACTAAAACTTTACAAAAAACTAAACGACACCAAAATTTTAATATGGAAACCTCCTTGATCAATGGAGGAAAAACCATGGCTTTCCCTCACAAGTACCTTAGCAATCAACTATAATCGACCTCTTGATTATTTACTCAATATGAACCTAACTCTAGGTTCCTCCTGCTTGTAATAACTCTTCTACAAGACTACCTTGACAACTCTGCCAAGTACTCACTGCAATATTGATTAACTCAAACCAATATTAAACTTAGGTAACTCTACCTAAGCACTCTCGAGAAAGCAAAGAAAATATTACTTTTATAGTATGAGTAATTCAGTTACAAACCAGACTTTACTCAAGAACACTCACTTTTATCAATACATAAAGGATTCAAGAACTTGAGCAATATTGTAAAGTTGAGTTTTTGCCTCTCTCTCTTTCTTCAATATTTTGATCATGTAAAACTGCTTTATTGAGAAACATCTTTTTTCTTTTAAAGTGGAATAATGATTAGGGTAGAAACATGATTAGGGAAAGTGTCCTGGAAAGGTACACATATGACCTGCGCAATTTGTTACACAAGAGGACAAAACTGCGTAGACTTTGTGAAAGTTGTAATTTTCATCGATGACCCAGGGACCTAGTCCCTTATTGTTAGTTGATCGTCATTAAAATAAAATATAGCAAGTAGCTTACGAGCTAGAGTTTCCTATATATCTAGTGCCAATGTATCAAGTGTTTCATGTCTCTCTGCTAAAGAAATGCATTGAGGACCAGCTTATGTCATTCCTTTAGAATGTGTTGGCATAAAAGATAGCCTCTCCTATGAAGAAGTCCCAGTTGAGATCCTTGACTGTCAAATTCATAGGTTAAGGAATACAAATTTGCCTTAGTTAAGATTCTATAGAAAAATTGGTCCGTTGAGGGAGCTACTTGGGAAGCAGAAGCCGATATGCGGGCCAAGAATCCCTATCTCTTTTCTACAAATTTAGATTCAACTTGAGGTAATGGTTCTTTAGATTAAATCTCTTATTTTCTATCTCAGATATTCAGTATTCCTCATGTCATAGCATGCATTTATGAGTTTAGTTTAGTCTATGCATCATGTTTTAGATTTTAAATATTTAATCATGATTTATCTCATAAGTATTCAATGCATGATCTCGGTCTTCCTAGTACTCCAACGCAATTAGTTTCATTCGATAATGAATGATCCCAATAGGGATATATTGTAACACCTCAAGTTTCATGTCCTAAACCTCTCAAAAGATAGTCCATGAGGCTAGCTTTCCAACGCTTCTAGTCTCGCCATAATTTGATGTATGGGCAAAAAGATGTGTAGATTTTCCCTAAGGACCTAATACACAACCATGACTATGACTCAGGAAAAGAGTCGTAACCACTCATGATGAGTCATCACGAGTGAGTCATAGTCATTCTAGTAAAGGTCTCATGTTTTGTCCCAGTTCCTACAACTCCTCCCTAAGACCCGTAATCAGTGGCTATAAGTCGTTAGGAGAGTCTCATATTCAAAATAGTATGTAACTAAGAATCCCTTCCAGTGGTGACAAATCCACCATATGACTCATAGTCTGGCATTATGAGTCGTATAGTGGACTTATAGACTGACCAGTGAGTGACCTAGGAACTTAGCGTCAGACTACGACTCCACCTAATGAATCGTAACCAATCGTAGGATGAGTCATAACGACTGGGAGCACAGATTCCTATACGATTTTTCAAGGGCTTTTAAGTCTTTTCCCACTCTTTTTAATCCTGGCCCACATTGTTTAGACTTCCCAAAGGGGGTATAAAAGACATACCCCCCCCCCCAATTTCATCATTAATCATAATTTAACTTAAAGAAAACAAAGAGGAGCGATTTCCTTCTTCTTTAAGAGCATATTAGGGTTTCTCAAGAACAAGGTCAATTGCAAGGGTTTCACCAAATCTTGTACTTCAAGTATATGAGATATTCATCAATAGGTCCCTTCTACCCATTGATCCTTATAATTTTCTATTTTTACAAGTATAATTCCTTTTCTCCAAATTGGTAAACTTTTATGTAGACTATGTATTTTATAAATTTTCCCTTAAAGTCTTTGATTATAAACGATGAAAATACATTCCCTCATTGTAATGGTATTTCCATATGTTTGATAATGCAAATATCTACTCCATGCTTAATTATTGAAATATTAGGTATTAATAATAATTTTTTCCTCTACCGTGAATTGTTCAATTTTGTGTTAGATAGTGTTGGTGGGTTATGAACACTCAGTACCTAAAAAAATCGTACATGCTACAGTTTTAAGGTTAAAAATAATTCAGATTATACTTCAACAACATACCCAGTGTATTCCCACCTAGATTATACTTGTTTTGTTAAATTCAGAATATTATCAGAATAAGCACTTGTCAGTACCAGATCATGCTGAACAAATAATAATACCAATGTCATTTAGTTGGGATTAATACTTAGTACCGAGAGAATAAAGGAATGGTGGCTCCCCCGTCAATTAGGCATGAGTCATTAATAGAAGTTCCTAAGTTCCATACCTGTGACACCACCATTGATTTTAAGGGGTTCCCCATCAGTAGAGGCATGACACCTCATCCTTTGGGACATCAAATTTTTAGATCTACGCCAGCCAGTGTTAGTACCCTTGGTAAGGTACCAACACCTTTCCAACTGGATTAACACGTTGGACCTTGATTTGCTCAGATTGGAGCATGTCAATTATAGTTATATCCCATAGTCTCAACTTAGTATTCAGGTTGTATCAGTTCAGGTTTACATGACCAAGTTTCTAATCTATCAGTTATTTAGTTAATCAGTTTTACAAATTATTTCAGTACATGCTTTACTTGGTCTTGAATTCATCTTATATGTTCATGCATTCATACTCAGTACCTACATGTAGTTTAGTTAGTCCCTATATAAAGTACCAATACATTCAAATTACTAACCTCATACTCTCTTTTGTGATATATTGATTTCACAATATAGGTTAGCACACTCAGTTCCCAGATCATACGTAGTCCATTCCCGTATCACTCAGCTACAGCGTTTGTGAGTCCTCATAGGTTGAGTACTAGTTATACTATTTATCATGCCTTCTAGTATTTTGTTTTATTCTATTTCATTAGTTAGAATTAGTTGGGAACCTGTCTCAATAACTCATCATGTTTAAAGGCTTTCAGACAGTCAGACAGCTTGTTATGTTTTCAGTGATGAGCTTTAAAACCTTTTGGTTATGGATTTTATTATTTAGATATTCTATTAAAGGACTTCCGCATAGTATTTTTATCACATTCCTTTTAGTATTTCAAGCTTATGCCAGTTTATTGGTTAGCTTAGGGTCACTTGTGGCCTTAAGCACTATGTTACAACTAAGGTTTATTCTTGAGTCGTGACACTCACCTTCTTGTCTTGTTGACTCTATTATGACCGTTGTGATTTCCTTATCTCTTAATATTTGCCATATCCAATTCCTTTGTAACCTTTTCGATAAGCTTTTTATGATTAAAACAAGGGATCCTTGGTTATATCTTAAGTGCATGCAACATTGGCATGATGATATGATTATTTGTACTAATCCTAGCCCTAATTTCATGAGGATGTTGTGTTTGTTTGTCCTTCCTCTGATTTTTCAAGGTTTGGATTTAATATCAAATCCTTTTTAAGAAGGGGGATAATATAAGACAAATTACCTCTAGACCTTTGGATGGGATACGTATAATTCTCAAGGTGATTGATGACTCCTTAGTTATATTAAAAGATGCCACATGGATGAAGATTACCATTAAAGTGAGTCAAAGGACTTTGACGAGGTCAAAGGAGTGTAAAATAGGGTTCGAAATCCCCTTGGAAGGAATATGCACCCAACAAGATTTAGATCCATCTTTGATCTGCTCTAGTATTTCAAGAGTGGGCAAAACCAGTCCTTAGTAGGCCTTTTCTTTCTATTGGTTCACTTTTGGGCCCTAAATGTGTAATAATTAGCCTAAACTATAAATACTTGGGAGCTAGCTTATTTCCTTAGTTAGTTTTAAGATATTGATTGAGATGAAACTCTTTTAGTGAGTGTTTTGAGTTCTTGGAAAATCAAATGTTGATATTTGTTTAGAAATGATAGTTGTAAGGGGTCTTCGATTACCCTGCAGTCAACGTAAGAATTAGGTGCTTGTTGGTAATTAACAAGGGAGGTCTTAGGGTTTGAAATGCCCTCTGGTTGCCCTTTGTTATCTTCTTTGCGTCTATTTATCAATCTATCTATGTATCTATCTTTATTATCTATCCTTTTATCCTTTTTCTTTCCATATTTTTATTTCATTGTTTCTTTAATTTTTGTTTTAAATTTTTAGTCTTTATAGTTTGATCATTATCAATTGTATAGCTCAGCATGAAGGTATAGTCATAGGAGGACCAACACTGGAAATTACATTTTCCGACGTGGGGGTCTATGTGACCATGTGCTTGGTGCACACTTTATATTTTGGATGGTTATAGCCTTGGTGACTTTAGCCTATCCTCGATTTTCATGGTACGTGCAGATAACGTGCATTGGGACCCTTCCAGTAGGGGGAGTCAAACCCATATAGCTCAAAGGTTCTTTTAGGACGAAATGAGCTACATAGTTCAGGTTAATGGTTTAAACTTCATGTTCATGACCCTTGTCCCCATCCCGACATCATTATATGTATATATAATTATTGTGCATGTGGTTTTGACTGGTTTTTGGAAATGGTATTATTTTATTCTCTTTCCTTGAGTTATATGTCAGTGCTCGCCCCACTGACCATCCCCGAATGCTACATCAATTCATGATGTGGGTGCGAAGGATTTTTTTGTTGCACCTGTGCAGTGTTAGATGATTTGATACTCTTGTGGATCTGTTGTGAAGTGGTGAACCTCCATATTTGGAAGGCCTGATTATTTCATTAGTTTTCTTATTATCTTAGCATTTTGGATTTTTTTGTCATAGTAGGGGGCATGTTTTGACTTAGTTGGTATTCTTGGTTTAGAGGATTTTGAGGACAGGAGTGGGATGACGTGGATGTATTGTTTTGACTCTTTACATTTCTCTTTTGGTATTATTTATTTATCTTATTTACTATTTGGTTGGCTTCCATTGTTTGTTATATTGTGTTCTGGATGTTAGGCTAAGGGGATAGTCTCCAGCCCACGGTGTGCTTGAGATACCCATCATGACTAGGCCTTGGTTTGGGTTGTGAGAAATGGAAAAAGATATATGTCTCCTCTTTCAGGGGTAATCAAACTAGAGTCACTATGGAAAACAGTACCAAGGCTTGATATATCATTAAGCTAGCGGCCAACTTTATGAAAGAAAATTATGGGTTGTTTGGTATCATTAAAATGATCCATTCTATTCTTGTAAATAGGATTCTCATATCTCATTTTTAAGGAGAAAAATTCTTGGGTGGCCTGATATTTTCCAACGGATAGTAGTAGTCCAATCACTACTATTTAAGTAATGGTAAACTGTGGAAGAGATATACACTTGTCTCAACCTTCTCTAGTTCTTTTCTCTACTTTACTCAAGCATTGTATTCTTTTAAAGATTTACCGTGTACTTAAAAAAGAGGAGAGAAATACATAGTTGGTGAGGCATTTTATCAAAGTATGAAAGAAAGAAGAGAGTGTGAGTCAAATCTAAAAAGCTTCACTCAATCTTGTACTTTAATTTTATTCACAAAAGAACTAGTAGAATCCCTTGAAACCCAAGGAGACTGCAGTAATACCATAAGAGGTCCCAACCATTATAAAACATATGTTGTTATTACCTTTAACATTTAGTTTTCTTAATTTTTTATCATTGCAATCAATAGTTGACTGTCTGTTAAAGAAAGTCGACTATCTAATCATAAAAAGAATAATTCACCCCTCTCTTACTATATGGTCAAGAAAAAGAGTAATTCACCGCTCTCTTACTACTTTCAACAGCTAAGAAAACTACTACTACTCCTACTTAAGGTCTATCATATTACATCATCAGTTATGACCATCTATCAACCAATTATTAAGCTTTTATTGCTACTAGTTTGTAGAGGTGGAACCTACTTTATATGCTGATGCTATTAAAGATCCCAGATGGGTTGAGGCCATAAAGGCAGAAATAAGTGCTTTAGAAGACAATCAATACTATAACAAAAATGTCTATTTAAGACCAACATTCAGGGACGAGTCAATAATTTTGTCTATAAGTATACTTATTAGGATGAGATTAAATTTTGGTCCCTAATTGTGCATTTTATTTTGAAGGTATAAAATTTGGTCCTCAGAAAATTATTAATCGGTCCCTACTAATATAATTTAGAGTCTTGAGAAAGTGCCACCAAATTAGTCTAATAAAAATGCTAATTAATAAAACTGAAGGAGCCAAAAAGTAAAACTCTTTGTATTCTCAAAAAAAATATCATGCCCTAATTCTTGCTGCAACATTATCGATCAGTTTTCCATCGATTTTCTCATTGAACGCTCAAATTATTTTTGCCCTAATCTCACTGTTTTCCATCGCAGCTTCCATAACAACTGAGGTATGATTTTGTTTGTTTGGTTCATGTTCATCCATGATTATTAGTTATGCAATTATTTTCTGTTTTATGGTACTATAGAGCACCAATGTATGTTGGAAAATTTAAACTTATTACGCCATTGAAGATTCGGAGTCATTTCAAGCTTTGTTTCTGTAAATTGATTTAAATTTATTTATTTTATATACTTATTGGATTTGTATTCTACGCAAAAAAATAAATTGGTATTTTTTATTTTTGGGTATAGTTAATTAATTTTTTTTCAAAAAAAAGATTTTTTTGATCCCTTAAAATTTCAAAAAATTGTAGCATAATTGAGTTTAATTGCGAGTTTGGAAAAGTGAGATTTATAGGATGGATAATCTAGTTGGAAGTTGTAACAAAGGGGTTTAACATATGTTACAAGTTTACCGAGCAACCGAAAATGCATTTGGGCTTGAAAAATAAAGTTTCTCAAGCTGTTAAAAGATGCCTCGATGTATAGTGAATTAGTAATCAGCTCACTATGATCCCATTGGGAAAGTAGAGCAACTCGATTGCTAATTATTTGCCTTTTTTATTTTGATGAAGTATTCTGATGCATTATTGGCCCAACTTCCTGGAGTTTCTGCTATAGGCTGACCATATCTAGATGGTGTTTCATCATCTCTAGTGACATACAAAGACATCATGCTCTTCTTTCTCAAAAGTCGTTTACTCATCAATTGGTCTTCCTAATTAACAAGAGCTACAGAATTATCCTTAGTTTCAAGGACAGAAAGATGCCCAACTCGTGCTATAGTCTTCTGAACAAGCAGATTAATCTCATGATGTTTGGTATCTTCACATTACTTATCTGTTAACTTGAAAAGCCTTATCTGTTCAGTGTCATATACTTTCTAAACAAAAAAACAAGATGCTCTTTCCTTCTTGAAATCTGCTTGTTTAATGGTACAAAGTGCTCCATTCACCTTGTGCATGAACAACTCTGTCGAGACCTTATCTCGACGAGAACTATAAGATTTTTAGAACTGCTTGTTCTGCTTATCTGCTCTGTCCGTATCTGCTTGTTCTGCTTGTTTATATTTAGAACTTTCACTTATGCAATGGATCCCTCTTTCTCCTGAAAGTTAGTCATATGCTGACTTGAATTCTAAATCTATCATTGCATATCCGATACCACCACTATCTGAATCTTGTTTCTCAATTATCCTCTCTAAATGACCTTGTTTCTCGGTCCATGTAATATACATTCTTATGAGTTGTTTTGCCAAATCTGGATGGAAGTAACAGTGAGAAGCAGTACCACCAAATGTACATAGGAACCATACAAAACTAGATACCTTTTAGTTTACAACTCCAGCTAGTCAGCTACCTTTAAAGCTTGCCTAATGAAATTCTTAAGGAAATAAAGCTACATAAAATTTAACAAAAGCCATCTCTTCAACTTTGAATAAGCGGAACAAATAAATGCTTATGAGTTTCTTGGAGACAATTTTCTTATGATAGTAAGATTGTTTCAGAGACATAAGAGTAGAAGGCTAGTATACCTACTTCCTATTCTCAACTATAACTAGTTACCTTATCAGGCATCACGTCTACAAACTACTAACTCTTCTCTGAACTTCCGACCCATTTCCCTACCAATTCCAATGTTTTCCATAAAAGATGAAAAATATTTAGAAGTTCATAATCATTTCTATGTAAAATAAGCTTCACACAGTTGAAATTTAGATCATTTTGGTAAAAGAATATATTGTGCAAATTGACTATTAAATTTAACATTGAGTTGAGTATATCAATGAGCCGTAATAAGGAGCAATTCTGCTCTTTCAATACTCTAAAGTTTCACTTTTTATACCTTACCTAAATAACATGCGTATATAATAAGGAGCAATTCTACAGTTTCATACTTATCTAATGTTTTATTCACATTGAAACAAGCTGTATAAGTTTGTTTTAAGAAGTCATAGTTGATAGAATCCATTCCTGGCAGCTCAGCTATCAACTTAGCTTCTTCGGCCTCCAGAATCACACTCAAAGAAATAGAATCAACTGACAGAATTGAGTTTGAAGATTATTTTCTTTTTACAGTCTTAGAGAACTAGGCAACAAACATATGTTGCCGACAAGTGAGAATTAGGTTTGAGTTATCTTGCATAAAACCTTGTATCTAAGGTCTTTGAGAGCATTAATGGATTGGGCACTTTCAGCCAATTGCACAAGATCTTCATTTAACTTGGCTACGCCATCCCATAAATCATATTCATGAATAATTTCTTCCTATTTAAGGCATCTTGATTTTTCAAATTCTAGTGTTGTCGGTGCCAACATTTCAGCACACAGTACCAATCTTCAATCCTTCTTTTCAAAGAAAATATGCCTACATCATGAAACCATCATTTACTACACATATTAGAATGTAGAGATTTTATAGAAGTAACTATATGTTGTGTATAATTTTTCTAACGGTGACTCAGTCTGGGAACTTGAACATGTTAAGGATTTTAATCAGTTGTGTTGCATTCATATGCCTCTTGACAAAGATTCTTCTTGACATTTTTGTGCTTCTTCCTTTTAAATTGTCCACTTCCCCTTTTAGATAAGGGCATTTTCACACCCAGTAGCGTAGCCAGGAATTTTCACAAGGGAATTCAAAATTTTTGAACCTATGATCTAAAACACCTTTTTAACCACCTTTGCCTCTACAATTCAAATTCTCCTTGTGTATAAAGGGATCCAAATCTTCTCTCTATGTATGCAGGAAGAAATATTTTTTTAATTGGAACAAGCTATAGTTCAAGTTCCTAAATGAAATTTGATGGAAAGTTTGAGGGGTTGTTGATGTATTATTTCTTTATGTTAAGTTTGCAATCACCTCATTGACAGACCTCTTTACAAGAATCATGAATGACTCATAAAGAAGTTATAATTTCAGCTTAACTTAGTGGCCACCTCATTTCAGCTTAATTTAAACTACTCCCTCCATTTCAATTTAGTTGTATTACTTTCCTTCTTAGTCTTTTCAAAAAGAACTACTTTTTTAACTCTTTTATTTCTTTTGGTACATTTTAATTATCTATAGTTTAATACCATGAGATTTTAATCCCACAATAAAATTAATGTATTTATGTGTCTATGCATCTTAGTATAATTTTTTATTCTTTATTTTTCTCAATTTAATAGTTTTTTAGTTTTACAAGGTTATGGCACCTCGTAAGCAATGGATGAAACTTAATTAAGGATCGGTCCAATGAAATCTACAAAAAAGGGCTGAAAAAGTTTTTGAATTATGCTTTTGAAAAAATAGGAGAAGTACATGAAATAAGATGTCCATGTAACAAATGTAGCAATACTACTTTAGGAACTCGTAAAACAATTGGGACACATTTGAAAGTACATGGAATACTTCAGAATTATACTTTCTGGTTTCACTATGGAAAACGTTTCGGCAAACCGTTATCTAAATTTGAGTATGAAGATGAGTATGATAATGAAGAGGAAGAATGTGAGAGTGAAGATGAAGTTGAAGAATTATTGAGAGATCTGTTTCCTAATCTTGATGGTGGACCTACATGTACTGATTGAAGGAGGAGGAGTCAAATCTTTAAGTAAAAAGGTTTTACAAACTATTGAAGGATTTCGAGCAGCCATTGTACCAAAAATAAAAAGTGTCAAAGATTTCATCTTTTATTAAATTACTTCACATTAAAAGCATGGGTCATAGGAGTAATGCATCATTTTCAATGTTATTGAAAATGTTGAAAGAGGATTTGTTGCCTGATGGTGCCGATTTGCCAAACTCATATTATGAGGAAAAGAAAATAATTTAAGAACTCGGACTTTCTTACAATAAGATAGATGCTTTCACTAACGATTGCATGTTATACTGGAGGGAATATAGCTTACTCAATTCTTGCATATTTTGTGGTGCGTCTAGATGAAAAATAGATACCCATAGCGGAGAAACAATAAACAAAAAAGGTAAAAAGATAGCAGCAAAGAGTTTACACTATTTTACCTTAAAACCTAGACTTCAGATGTTGTTTATGTCTTCAAAGACATCTACTCTAATGACATGTTATAAGAATAAACGAGTTGAGGATGGAATAATGAAGCACCCAGCTGCTTCAATGGCATGGAAGTGACTTGATTAACATTATCCTTCATTTATTGTGATACCCCATAATGTTAGACTTAGGCTTGCTAGTGATGGATTTTAGCCACTTCAGAATTTATAAACCTCATATAGCATTTGGCCTGTGGTTCTTATTCCTTATAATTTACCACCTTGGTTATGTATGAAATAAGAAAAATTTATTTTTTAATACTTATTTCTGGTCCAAATGGTTCAGGAGATGCAATTGATATATATCTTAAGCCTTTGATAGAGGAATTGAATGAGTTATGGGAAATAGGTGTTGATACCTATGATGCATCAACTAAATAGAATTTTATGTTGCATGCATCTTTGTTATGGACCATCAATGACTTTCCAGCATATGAAAATTTTCTGGATAGAGAACCAAAGAAAAATTAGCATGACCGTGTTGCAACAAAGACACTTCCTCAATTTGATTGGCTAACAGTACGAAGCAGTGCTTTATGGATCATCAGTGTTACCTTCCTCTTAGTCACAAATGGAGATATGAGAAGCAATCCTTTTATGGTACAGAAGAGAAAAGGCTACCACCGAAAAAAATTTCTGGCATTGAGATACTTAATCAAGTACAATATCTTGAAGGGCAACAATTATCCAGAGATCTAAATAAAAGGAAGAAGATATCACATAAAGTTCAAAAAAATAACTGTAATAAGTGTCTTTTTTAAACTTCCCTATTGGGAGATCTCTTATTGCAACATAATTTGGATGTTATGCATATTGAAAAAAATATATTTGAAAGTTTTATGAGGACGTTCATGAATGTCAAAGGAAAAACCAAGGATACAATTAACACTCGATTAGACTTGCAAGAGATGAACATTAGACTAGAATTGCACCTCATCCAAAAGAGGGAGAAAACTGAAGTTCCAACTGCATTCTACACATTGCCTCCTGAAGATAAGTATAAATATTTTCTTTTATTCAAGAATCTGAAAGTGACTGATGGTTTTTCATTTCATATTTCTCAATGTGTGATCACAATATATCTGTGTTGAAAAGTCATGATTGACATGTTTTTCTACAACATTTACTTCCTCTTCCACTTAGTGGTATGTTGTCCAAAGAAGTGTGTGAACCACTTATTGAGTTATCTCATTTTCTTAGTGTGCTTGGATCCAAGGAGTTAAGAATTGATGATTTAGAACATCTTGAAGTGTGAATTCCCATAACACTTTGCAAGTTAGAAAAGCTCTTTCCTCCTTCATATTTTGATGTCTTGGTGCACTTGCCTATTCATTTAGATACTGAAGCTAAGATTGTTAGGCCTATTCATTATAGGTGGATGTATCCTGTGGAACAATGTTTGCATTTTTTGAAATCTCTCATTGGTAATAGGACATGTACAAAAGGTTATATTGCAGAGAGTTACATTACAAATGAGTGTATGACCTTATGTTCAAGGTATTTGCATAAAAATGACACAAAATTCAACTTACCTGAACGAAATTATGATGGGGGTTTACAAGAATCCAATGGAGGTTTATCTATATTTTATCAAACTGGAAAAACTTTGGGAACTAAAGATCCATGTGAGATTGAGGCCGATGAATTGGAACAAGCACATATATACATATTGAAGAATTGTGATGAAGTCTTACCGTATCTCAAGTATGGAGAGCACTCATGCAGACTCATTTATATTATTTCCTTTAGGGTAGTTACTTTTCTATATGAGATTTATGATTCACTTTAATTTTATAGAGAATTCGCCCAAACTCATAAGGATACTGTTCGATACTTGTTTGATGCAGAATATAACCGACAATTTATTAAATGGTTAAAAGATAGAGTAAGAAATATAGAAATTTAAAATTTAATATTTTAATATTGTATTACTCATTATAAAGTATCAGTGCAATATTTTTGATAGCTCACACAATTGCACAAAGGAGATAATAGTCGAATCATGGAAGATCTGCTTTCACTTTCACGTGGTCCTACCAAATATTCAACACATTACAATGGTTATATTGTTAATGGATATAGATTTCATGTATAAAATTATGATAAAAAATTAAGAAATTAAAATTATGGTGTTATTGTAGTTGGCAATAATGGTACTCTTGATGAGAACATTGATTACTATGGAGTTTAGCAGAGGTTATTGAGTTGTAGTTTGTACCGGATAGAAGGGTGATCTTATTTTTATGCAATTTGATTGATGTGTATGATGAAATAAAGGGAGTCAAAAAATATGAGTATGGATACGTGAGTGTTAAGCCGAGTAGATTTGGGAAAACAAATAATCCATTTGTTTTGGCGAATCAAGCATCTCAAGTGTTTTATTTTAACGATAATTCCAACAAAGGTTGGCAAGTAGTGAGGAAGACTCAACCTCATGATTCCTATCAGATATTGGAAAAAGGGATGATGGTATTCAAATGGATGCTGATATTTTAGAGTTAGGAAGTCCATCACAAAAAAAATAAAAAGAACTAATGAGGTATTGTTTTGATTATTGAAAATAATAATTATACTGTTAGACATTCTTATGACATGACGGTTACCTATATTACAACATGGTCATACATTTTTCATATTATTTTTTTTACTTTTATTTGTTTTACTGGTTCAAGATGAAATGATTGAAGACTCAAAATAAGGTTGGATCATCTGTGAAGAGTACTATCAAGTATACATTAGTCCCGCCTGGTGCTATAGAAAAAGGACGAGAACAAGGGCTTAGATATTTAGCTGAGAAGATAATATGTAAACTAAGAGTTTATTTCCTCAATGTAGTAATGTTATTAAGCAATACCTCCAAAAATTTAAAAAAAGTATGATATTTTATATATCAAATGAAATCATGTGGCTATTAATATTCTAGGTTGTGAACTAAAGATGTCTTCAACGATCACACATGTAGTAAAGTTATGTGCCATGTATTTATATGAATTTAAATGCTAAAGTATAACATATGATTTGTTTGTCTAGGTTCTATAGGGAAGGACTGAGGACAAGGGCTTAAATACTCCACCATGTTTGCTAGTCAAGGAATGAAAACCATTGTTAAGAATTCCATGTTTATTAAGAAAGAGTACATGAAAAATAATGCTCCATATTCTACATCTACTTATCAAGTTAATAAATACACCTAAGAATTTAAAACAAGTAAGTTTTTTGTTCAAATATGTTGTGTTTTTTCAAATCTACTATGAATTTGATGAACTTTAATGATATGTTTCTTGGTTTCAAGCGCTAGAAAAGGGACTATAGCAAAGAACTAGATTTTTAAGCTCCTCATTAGGGATTTCTAAAAATAAAAAAGGTGGAATCTTTTAAGAAGAGCACCCTCAATGCAAACCAACATGTGCAAACTCCATCTAAAATTATATGTTCAAGTTCTACAATGTCTTCTAGTCAAGAAATATGAATAATGGATAAAGGTTCCTTGGTTCTTAAGAAAGAGGATATGCAAGACAATATTTTATTACCTCCATCTGTTATCAAGTCATGCAACACTCTCAAAATGCTGAAAAAGATATATGTTGAATTCATATGTTATTAATATGTTGAACTAAATTTGATTATTGATGTTTTTACCAAATTGTACAACTATAGGTTTATCTAATCCTGAAAAGGTCAAAAGAGTTCGAGGAAGCAATTAGTATAAAGAAGTTGCTTCACTTGAAATCGGACAAAAGCTGAAATTAACCTTTCACAATAATCGAATGGTTGGAAAAAATGGCAAACTATTATCGAGACATTTGGAAAAAATTATTCGGGATCGTAATATATGTCCACTAGGAGTATTATCATGGAGTGATATTATCTAAGAAAAATTGAATCACATGTGGGCAGTTGTTGAGGTAATTACATATCTACATCTGATTCAGATTTTTTTTACTATAGAAATTCTGCTTATTCTTATAAGACCTGAGGTCACCATGTTGTTCATTCTATGGACCTTTCTTGGTAAAAAAGTTTGATAGTACTTGCAATGCGTTGACTTAACCTATCTTTTGAATATTATAGGATAAATTTAAGGGTGTTGAACTAAATGATCATCATAAATATATTTTGAAATGGATGAATGAGTTATGAAACAAATGGAGAGGATACTTTTATTTAAAACATGTAAAGAATAAGTCACTTCAAGCTCTGAAGAATAAGCCAAATAGAGTAGACAAGAAAGAATGAGAGTGGTTGGTAAAGGAACATTTTTCTTTAAAACCTTTTCAGGTATGTTATTGTAATTAGTAATACAATCCTTTTTCGTTTAGTTGTGATAAGTTACATTTGGGTTATTAAAAGGATGTATGTAAATATAGTTCTTACAAGAATGATGAGTAAGAATTTCATATCTTTTATACTAGATTCGGTTGGAAACTCACGTAAAATGCCCAAAAACAGAAGCTAATCCACCAAGAAGATTATTTGTGCACGGTACACTATAATATGGTAGATTATTAAATGTTACTTCGGGCTTCAATAGTATGTTCGGTATGGGTGCCATTGCAACATGTGTTTTCAAGCATGGACTACTTACTTGCTGGACTAATATGACAACTACAATTAGTACAATTTTGTTAGAAAAAATAACTCAATCAGTACATACCTATATATATTGCCTTTCCTTGAATACCACCATAATCCATGGGAATTTGAATGTTCACTGCGAGTTGTATCATGCATTTTGGTAGTGTCTTAACCACTAGAAACAAAAATGAAGACATTTCTACTACACAGGAAGTACATGTCATAACGGTTACCCAAGTTGAGTTTTTCCAATTCCTGACACCCCACCTAAAACAAGTAGAATACAATTTATCTTAACTTAAAGAAAATTGCAGAACATGTTTGTTTTAGAAATGCTAATAAGAAAGAGTGAACACCTTCTCATATTGCTAGTAATAGGAATCATATGTAAAGGTAAAATCACTAACCAATTTTAGTAACGTCTTTGCAACTTATACCCCCACCCAAGATGTCATCCAACTATGAACAGGATGTTGTGATACGTCCAAGCGATTCCTCCTCGTTTAGAATTTCCCATGCACTCTTTTCTCCTAGCCAAGAAATGCATAACTAAATATGATTCTTATTTTCAAAATAATCAAAGCAAAAAGAAAATAACACTACATGCTACTTTCAACAAGCCATTTAGCCTAAATAATGTCTTAGTTCTATCCCATAGGAGTATTGGTTTTGTATACAAGTTTGATTAATCACTTTATCACTTTAGGATTGAACCACTCTCTTTGGTTATAGTTTTGTATGTTTACCACAATTATTCAAAATCTTCATAGAGACTCTTCATTTTTATGCTCTATTGGTACTTTGCTTGACTCTTGAGTCAAGTGTCTATCGGTTATTCAAAAGTCGAGCTACTTGAATTCTCAAATTATTAACAGTTAGCTTATTATTTTACAAATACATGCGAGAAGCAGCAGGAATGCAGAAAACCGAGCTAAGTTTAATAATGCTTCATCACATGGGTAGGAAGCCTATTCGAGATATTATTTATAACAGGTATTATCATAAAGTTATTTTCCTAAAAAAAATATTTATGAGGTGTTATCTAACATGTTTTTCTTTGATGTAAAGGGGGGGAGATGGCAATCCACCAGGTGTGATGACTATTTTTTATGAGACTCAAAAGAAAAACAACAAGATTGTTGAATCTGAAGCAATTGAAAAATATGTGAGTTTGGTAAATTGAATATGCATATTAATTACATGAAATTATATGGAATACTAATATATAATATTTATTTATATGTTTTGTAGGCTCAAATAGAAGAAATGGTGATTTCAGAGTCATCTTTATCAAGCATAGAGATTGTAGAAAAATGTTGTGGACATCAAAATCGTAGCCATGTAATATGCTTTGGAGGTAGAGTAAAGGAGAAAGACTTAAAAGGTGGCACTTCCTCAAAGGCTTAATTATTGTCCACACTACATTCTACTCAAGAGGAAAATAAATACTTTAATAAGGAAAATAAATCCTTGAATGATCCTTTGTCTACCTTAGAAGATGAGATGAAAGAAATAAAGAAAATGAGAGAAGTATTCACTGCTCAACAACCACAAGTCAGGGCAACAATATCGCCCATTTCAACTGAATAAGTATTGTCTTATGCTCTCTAAGTTAGTAACCATATACCTTCTCGATCCTCTCTATATCGCTATTATATTGGATTGAGAAATTTTGAATGCATAAACTGTAGCAAGTGTCTGACTAGGACAACTCTACACAGAATTTTAAACTTAATAGCTACTATAGTATCCATCTTGTTCAGTATCTTTCGTTTTAATAAGAAACATAATTTGTCGCTCAAAGACCAAAGATTTTTTTTTAATATAAACAGACAAACGTTTCCATCGTGAACTTTTGCTTGTGGAAAAACAAAGAAACAAGAGAACTTTGTGTAACTTTGAAGCTTTACGAGTGATATAAATATATATATATATATATATATATATATATGTGTGTGTGTATGTGTGTTATATTACAGCCAAGAATGGACATTCTTTGAACACGGGACTTTAATATCTCTGCTTGCTTGTTACCATGTTATTATACACACATATAGATGCTATATATATGTGTGTGTATGTGTGTTATACAATACCAATGAGTGGTCACAGCCAAGAACAGACATTCTTTGAACACAGGACTTTAATATCTCTGTTTGCTTGTTACCATGTTATTATACACACATATAGATGCTACATATTGCATCATGGTTTGTCTTCTTCAAAGAGAGCTATGGATCAAATTGTTTAGGAGTATTTTACTATTTCTTGCAGCAGTGTGAACACAATGTCTACCATTGGAAAGACACTCTACAGCATTTCTTTCAAACTATGACAACAACTCTGCTGCATGAGTAGTTTGTCGTAATAGACACTTTAGTCAAATGAAATTGCAATAATGATATCCTCAATACATTGAATATGATCAGTAAGGTTTAGTTGAACCATTTCTTAAACCATAATAGTAGACGTCAATCCTCTCATTGTCGGTATGAATCCCTCCACCTAAGCTAAAGACATGCATCAAATGTATGTTTTTATTTTATGATAATTCCTAGTGGTGATATGCTTCATCTTTCTGCTTTATGGGTTGCTAATGTTGGAACTAAAACTCTTAATACGATCAACTGGTTGCCTGTTGCACTCATGGTGGACTTAATAGCTGAACCAAAATATGATTAACTTGAAAAAAGAAAACAAAATATCATGTGAATATGATTGACTTGACAAAATGTGATCCTAATATTTTTGTTCTAATATGGATATTAGTAGTGATTTGATTAGCCTTTTTAAAAAAAATTGAAATTTGCATTTACTCAAGTAAGAATACATATAGTCATTTGAATGCTCACCTATGGTCCCTATGGTATTTTTGTTGATAAAAGAATAGCCTGATGAGAAAGAACATAACTGTAGAAAAGAATTACTCAAAAAAATATGTTTGTCTCCTTCTGTTGTCAATACTTGATCTTCCATAATATAGAGGAACATTTTTCTGCGCATGTTAGATGAGTTTGACTTTTATTTTGGTTCTTATAAGTAGAGTTTATTACTTTATTCTTTACCCAATTATTAGAATTTGGCATAAGATGACTCTACTTACTCATTCAGAATGCCTTTTTAAACTATAAATGGTTGACGTATCTCAAAGCTTTTCTAATTATTTTTGAGGTGAGAGGTTTAACTAATTCTAGTGTATACTTTACATAGATTATTATATTTTAACATTAGTTATTCATCATTTTTTTTTAAATCTTACACTTACAAATTCTGAAGATTATTAAAGACAAGTCAAGATGCAAGCTTTGAAGATGCACAAACTCATTATTATTTTTTAATGTATTCAAATGTTATGAAAAAATTGATATCATACTCTAGTAAGATCGGGATGGTAACTAAGTTTTTTGTGAAACAAATATTGAAACTAATTAATATCATGGGATGTTAACTAATTTTTTTTGTCTCTGATTATATCATATTTCTGTATCGAGATTCTCGATAGCAATGTGATATTTATATTATGAAATTTATTATTTTCAGATATTAGGCTCATGTATGGTCAATTAGAGGTTAGAAATATTGCTCATGTTTAATATTTGTCTAGAACCAAAGATGTTACTCATCTTTAAATATTGATCTAGGACTACAATGTTGGTCATCCTTAAAAGTTGATCTAGGACCAGGATGTTGCTTATCTCTAATGGATAATTTAGGACCAAGTATTTCTCATCCCTAAATCATAATTTAGGACCAGTCAACCGTTGGTTGAAAAAGGGGGTAACAACCAAGTAATTAGCTTATTTGGGACAAGATATACCATCACAAAAAGATTACGACCAGGTAGTTAGCCTATTTGGGACAAGATATACCATTGATAAAAGATAATTGTGACCAGGTAGTCAGGCAATTTGAAACAAGATATACCATCGCTTAAAGCTATTTATGACCAGGTAGTTAGTTTATTTTGGGAAAATATATACCATCGCTAAAAGCTAATTATGACAAGGTAGTTAGTGTATTTGGGACAATATATTCCATCACTAAAAGATAATGGTGACCGGGTTTTTTTCCAAGGATTTTAAGGACCAACTTATTAGAGTCATCACGGTTGACGATTTACGGTGGATCCTGTTATAATGGGATGTGACCAGTTTATTCCCGTCCAAAATGACCAATTGGGATAAGATATGGAGTTTCTGGGACCAGATTTTCCTTCCTAATAGGTTGTTTTTCTTGTAGTGCAAACTTGGAAACTTGTAAGCTTACCTGGAAAAAAGAAGCTTATAGGTTGTAAATGGGTCTTTAGAATAAAGTACAAGGATATAGTAACTACAAAAAGGTTCAAGGCAAGGCTTGTGAATAATGGCTATAGCCAAAAAAAGGATATTGACTATAAGGAAACTTTCTCTTCTGTAGTCAATATGGTTAAAGTTAGATATGTATTAGCACTTGCATCTGTTAGGCATTGGCACATCCATAAAATGGATGTATATAATGCCTTCTTGAATGGTGAACTTCTAGATTAGATATACATGGAGTTGCTACAAGGATTTCAAATCCATGAGGAGAAAAGTCTAGTGTGCAGGCTTCTTAAATTCTTGTATGGCCTAAAAGAGGAACCTAGACAGTGGAACTCAAAGCTTTTGGAAGTTGTTGTGCATCTTAGTTTTGTAGTTTTTGGAAGTTGTTGTGCATCTTGTTTTGTTCAATCTCAATATGGTCACTTATTGTTTACAAGAAAAGTTGGAAATGATTTAATCATCATACTGGTTTATGTAGATGATATGCTAGGTACTCGAAGAAGTTTACAATTGATCAAAGTCACTAATGTTAACATGCATAATATTTTTAAAATGAAAAACCTTGAAAATTAAGATACTTCTTAGGCATTGATTTTGCAAAATCAAATAGAGAATTTCTGATGCATTAAAGTAAATGCACATTGGAATTAATATTTGAGTTGGGATTGGGAGCAGCAAAACTAGTAGCTACTCTTCTTAAAGTAAATGCCAAATTAACTAAAAAAATTGATGATCATATTGGTGATTTTAGAAAGTGGGAGAATGATCCACCAATAGATATTAGAGCTTATTAAAGAATCATTGGAAAACTACTATACTTGAGCTTGACCAGACCTGATATAGCATTTAGCGTGCAGACACTAAGTTCATTCCTACATCAACCTAAAAATTCACACTTAGAAGCTTGTAACGACCTAGGACTACCCCCTAGTCGTCACTCGGTGCTTACAGTCTCGAGGTACCACAAGCTAACCCATGAGCTGGTACCCGTTGGGAGCACTGAATAATAATATCATAATTGCGGAAATATCTGATATTGCCATAAGGTTTTATCACTGAATCAATACTGAAATATGAATCTATAGAAAAATTGACTAAATCTAATTAAATACTGATAAATTGGCATGTCAACTGAAAATCTGAATACTGAATAACTGACTATAGTGTATGAAAAGCCTCTAAAACTGACTGACTAAATATGAGTTAATGGGAAAGGCCCCCAACTAAATCTGCTAAATACTAAAATAGAGATATGAAGTGAAATAATCTATCCTCGAATGATGAGGACTCACCACTGCTACTGTACTGCTGATAGCCTAAGGAGTAACGTCTAAGTACGGTCTGGGAACTGAGCGTCAGCACCTATGATATGATACATCATAGCACAAAAGAAAGGTATGTGATCAGTACTTTGAATGTACTAGTATACTAAATGAGATAGGTTAATATGCATGGTTTCATGAACACAACTAATAATTAACTAAATATGCATGTAAAACATAGAGTACTGAGTAGAGAATATGGAATCTATAGATACTGAAAATATGGAGAATCTATAAATACTAAGTACGTATGAAAGTCTGTAAATATTGAAGATACGCAAAAATCTATAGACACTGGGGATGCATGACCAAGCATATAACATGTACTGAGTAAAATTTGTAAACTAAAATAATGGAAAATATTGATATTTGTATTCTTTGGTCAAGCAACTCTAAGACTGCATAACTGAACTAAGACTGTAACAGAGATAATATCTGAGACTGTGGGAGGTATCATCTAACCAACATTCCCCAATTTGAGCTAATCGAGGTCCAACCTGTAAACCCAGTTGGAAGAGTGTTAATATTGTGTCATGGGTACTAATGATAGTTGTGTGGATCCACTAAACTGGTATACTATCCAAAGGACTAAGGGTGTCAAGCCTGAACTGACAGGTGACCCCTGTGAGATAGTCAAGCCTAATCTGATGGGTGACTTCTCATATCCTACGTTGGATATGTAGTTCTAGAGTATAGAGACTTCTACTAATGAATCTACCTATCTGATGGGGAAGCCACCATCCCTACACTCGCTTGGTGCTAAATACTACTCCCAACTGAAAGACACTGAAATACTAGACTGTTCTGAGTTCATCTGACTGGTAACTAACTGTTCTAATAATGCTCATAGTATATTCTAAAGACTATTCTGTAATGTACTGATATTATACTAAGTAAACAGCTATGGATTTCAGTTATTCAATACCCCCAGGGATCAAAACAATAATAGTAAAATGATGCTAGAGCTTGGAGATCAAAACATGAAGGCTTTTATTTAAATCAATCACTCTTGTAGGCATTTTATCAAACACTTGTAGTTCAGGGTTTAACAAAATCATAGGAATGCCATGGAACTTATAAAAATAGCATGAATTCAACATAATAGTACTAAATCATGGTTTAATTCAATAAATAATAATATTAAAACATGGAGATTTGAATAGTAATGATAATTTCATGGTAACATGGTATAAAATCAATAGTACATGAAGATTCATGGATGAAATCATAATTTAAAATCAAATAACTTCAAAAGATCAAAACTTGAAATTTCAATAGGTTACTTGGACTCCATGAATGAAAGGAATCCATGGATGAACATCTAATATACCGGGATAATGAATTTCTTGAAGTTCTGGGTGAGTTCTTGAGGATTGATCTTGAATTTGAGAGCCGGGGTTTCTTGTTCTTGGAAAAGGGGATCTTTAATTTGAGAGGAATTGAATAATGAATGATTATTTAGGTCAATTGGGCTTAAATTTTGTGTTTTAGGATGAGTTTAGGACTTAGGAAAAAGACCCAAATTCCCTTAAATGGATTCAAAACGTAAGCTGAAAATTGACCATCCCAATTTTTGATCTTGGCGCGACATGCCACTATCGCGCCAATCCACTTGAAATGGACAACTAGGAAACGGGTCTGTGGCGTCATGCGGGGAAAATCAAGGTCCTTCACTGATTGGGACTTGGAAGTTCACCGTGATGCGATGAAATGCGGAGAGATACTAGGAACTGCCAAATGCTACTTTGGTGTGACGTGCCAAGATCGTGCACCTCCACTGAAAATTTCCAATTGTCATATAGACTAGCTCCGCGATGCATTAAGGGTTAAAATGATGGGGTCTAATGACCAAAACTTAAAATCGCCATAACTTCTTACCCGGTTATCAGATTTGGGTGAATTTTATATCGTTGGAAAGCTAATTAAATTTTCTATGCAATGGCAGGCTCTAAACTAAAAAAATGAGTGTTTTAAAAATTTATATTCGAATACTCATGTATTGGGACTTAGATTATTCTAGGGAAATACAGGGTGTTATAATATCTCCCCCTTTGGGATCATTCGTCCTCGAATGAAACTAGTCAAGCTGAGGAAAACTACTGGACTGAACTTACACACAGAACATGCATATCTGATGCATGGATTACATTACTGAACTGATGTGTGAAGGCACGACTGAAATGAACATGATGTGCAGCTGAAACTGAGCATGATAGAGAGAATTCTTAAGAAGATTAGTACCTTAAATTGAATCTGGATTTGCAGAGAAGAGGTAGGGTACTTGGTCTGTATATCTACTTCTTCTTCCCAAGTGGCTCTCTCAATGGACTGATTCCACCAAAGAACTTTTACCAATGAAACTTCATTGTTCCTTAGTCTACGAACTGATGATCAAGAATTTTGACAGGAACTTTCTCAAAGGAAAGATTGTTTTGAATATCTGCAGTTTCTAAGGGAACAACTATCGTTGGATCACCAATACACTTTTTCAACAGCGAGACATGGAACACTGGGTGTACTGAGGCTAGATCTGAAGGAAACTCAAGCTCGTAAGCTACCTTTTCGAAATAACTGAGAATTCTGAAGGGGCTGACATATTGGGGACTGAGTTTACCTTTCTTACTGAATCTCTTCACTCCTTTCATTGGAGAGATTTTAAAGTACATAAGATCACCGACCTCAAAATCAAGGTCCTTTCTCCTCATATCTGCATATGATTTATGTCATCTTTGGGCAGCCCTATGTCATCTTTGGGCATCCCTAAGTCTTTCTCTGATTAACTGAACCTTCTCTAACGCATCAAACACCAAGTCAGGCCCTACTCCTGCGGCCTCGCCTACTTCAAACCATCCAACTGGAGATCTACATCTCCTACCATAGAGAGCCTCAAACGGAGACATACGAATACTGGAATAATAGTTGTTATTGTATGCAAATTCAATCAAAGTCAAATGGTCATCCCAACTACCTTGAAATCAACAACGCATGCTTTAAACATATCTTCTAGAGTATGAATATTCCTTTCTACTTGACCATCTATTTGAGGGTAAAAAGTTGTAATGAGGTGGACTTGGGTACCAAGACCTTTTTGGAATGTCTTCCAAAAGTGAGAGGTAAACTAGGTACCTCTATCAGAGATGATAGACACTGGGACTCTGTGTAACCTGAACAACTCTCTAATATAGAGTTTGGTATAGTCCTCAGCTGAATAAAGGTATGGACTGGTAAGAAATGGGTTACTTTGGTTATCCTATCTACGATGACCCAAATAGAATTATGCTTAAGATGGGTACACGGCAAACCTGTCACAAAATCCTAGTGGGAATACTGAACTCCTACACAGACCCATTAGGTTTCTAATGCTCAATCTAAACTTGCTGGAATGTAGAGCACTTAGCTACAAACTCTACAGTATCTCTTCATCCCACTTCACCAATAGATCTCCCATAAATTATGGTACATCTTAGTAGCTCCTGGATGAATAGATTAACGTGCACCATGCGCTTCTATAAGAATTCATTTCCTTAAATCATCTACACCAGGCATACATACTCTACCCTGACGACACAAAATAATATCTCCCCTTTGGGAGAAAACCTTCACTTTCTGGTCTATGACTAATTCTTTCAACTTAACTAGACTGAGATCTCTATCCTACTTTTCCTTTACCTCAGAAACTAGGGATGATTCGGCGCTACTCTACACCCATACACTACCCTCTGTTGAGTCAACCAAGAGGATACCTAGCCGGGTAAGATGATAGACTTCCCAAGCTAACTACTTCTTACCATCCTCAAGATGGGAAACACTGCCCATATACAATCTACTGAGAGCGTCAGCCACTACATTGGCCTTTCCAGGATGATACAGAACACTCATGTCATAATCCTTCAATAAATCTAACCACCTTCTCTGACGCAGATTCGAATCATTATGAGAGAACACATACTAAAGGATTTTGTGATCTGTGAACAAATCAACATGCACCCCATACAAGTAATACCTCCAAATCTTTAAGAAAAATACTATAGCTGCTAACTCCAGATCATGAGTAGAGTAATTCTTCTCATGGGGTTTAAGCTGTCTGGAGGGATAGGCTATGACCTTACCTCTGTGCATAAAGACACAACCTAAACCTAACTTCGATGTATCACAGTACACAACAAAACCACCTAAACCATCTGGTAGAGTCAAGACTAGGGATGAGGTGAGTTGAGTCTTCAACTCTTGAAAACTTTTCTCGCATGAATCTGACCACTGAAACTTAATTTTCTTCTGAGTCAATCTCGATATGGGGGATGCAATAGAAGAAAACTCTTTAACGAATCAATAGTAATAGCCATCTAAACTCAAAAAACTCCTGATATCTAATGGAGAGATGGGTCTAGGCCAGTTTCTCACTGCCTCAGTCTTTTAAGAATCAACTCTAATGCCATCACCAGAAATAATATGGCCAAGGAAAGCTACTGATCTTAACCAGAATTCACACTTACTGAATTTAGCAAACAACTGGTGAGCTCTAAGAGTCTGAAGTGGTCTGCATGATCATTTTTGATATAAGAGTAAACAAGAACGTCATCAATAAAGACTATTATGAACATGTCCAAGTACTGTTTAAACACTCGATTCATCGGGTCCATGAAAGCAGCTGGAGTATTGGTAAGACCAAAAGACATGACTATAAATTCGAAGTGACCATACCAAGTTCGGAAAGCTATTTTTAGAATGTTACATTCCCTAACCCTGAGCTAATGATAGCCTAATCTGAGGTCTGTCTTTGAAAAATAAATGGCACCCTGAAGTTGATCAAACAAGTCATCGATTCTAGGAGGTAGATATTTATTCTTGATTGTGACTTTGTTCAATTGATGGTAGTCTATGCATATTTTGAGAGAACCACATTTTTTACATACGAATAGAATAGATGTGCCCTATGGGGAGATATTGGGTCTGATGAACCCCTTATCCAGGAGATCCTTTAGTTGTTCTTTTAACTCCTTGAGTTTTGATGGAACCATTTTATATAGAAAAATAGATATGGGCTGAGTATATTGAAGAAGGTCTATTCAAAAGTTAATTTCCCTTTCGGGAGGAACTTCGAGAAGATCTTTAGGAAATACATCTGAGAATTTATTTACTGCTGGAACTGATTCAAGAGTTGAAGTTTCTGAGTTAGAGTTTTTGACTTGCAGAAGATGGTAAATACGTCCCTTCGATATCATCTTTCTCACTCTAAGGTACAAAATCAACTGACCCCTAAGAGTTGTGGTACTACCCCTCCATTTAAGGACTGGTTCATTTGGGAACTGAAAATGAACTATTCTATTTCTACAATCAACTGAGGCATAGCATGAGTGGAGACAATCCATGCTGAGACTGACATTAAAATCCATCATCTATAACTCCACGAGATCAACTGAGGTAACTTTCTAAGATACTATGACTAGATAGTTCTTGTATACCTGTCTGGCTATAATGGAAATACCTACTAGGGTAGACACTAAAAAGGGCTCTGCTAGAATGTCGAGACTGACTTCGAAGTTAATGATTATATATAGAGTTACAAAAGAAAGAGAATCTCCATGGTCTAGTAAAGCATAAACATGTAAGTGAAAGACCTGCAACATACTAGTAACTACGTTAGGAGAATTTTACTGATCTTGGTGGGACTAAAGAGCATATAATCGATTCGGACACTGACCACTGGCAGCATCGGAAGTGGCACCCTGCTGAGTTGGGCGACCAGATAGAACTGATGACTGATGGTACTGGCCCAGTTGGCGCACATTCCTACCTTTTTGAGCAACTACCCAACACTCCTAAATCTGATAGCCTGGTTTGTGACACTCAAAGCATATATCACTACCCGCTCTACACTCACTCTGATGGTGTCTGCCATATTTTTGGCATAGAGGATTTTGAGCATTGCTAACACTGACTTGGGACTTAGATCCTATTGCCCTATCCCTATTATCATTTCTGAATTTGGGTACTGGGGCACTGGCTGAAGATGGTGTTGGGGCTGTAGACCTCAGATGAAATTGAGGACGGTCGTGATAGGGTGTCACAAATATGGTAAGCTATCACAAATGTCGTTACTTAGGAGCTGGTTTCTACCTAAGGTTGACGACCTTCGTGATAGGGCATCACAAATGTCGTCAGCTATGATTTACAACAATGGGAATTTATTTCATAAGGGTATTTTGGTCTTTACCTTCACCTTCCACGACTTATAACCCTAAAGAGGCATAATTTTTTCCATTTTTTCTTCAGTCAAGCATCTTAAAAACCCTCTCTTACACTCTTAACCACAAGATTAGGGTTTTCTCTCAAGATCACCTCCTCAAGATCAAGCCTAAGAAATTCTTCAAGAACCTTCAGAAACATTAGATCTCTTTCAAGATTCAATCACTAAGGTATGCGTAGTGTTCATTTATGGATCCAATCCGTTCATAGATCTCAAGAACCATGTTTTAAATACTATTTTGTGAACTTTCTGTGGTGATATGAGCATGTACATGTTGATGATTGTTGTTTTAGTTTCAATATGATATCTAAAGGTGTTTTCATGGAATATATATGCTTGTTAGTTGAAAACTATGAACCTTAGAAGGTGTAAAATGGTACAAGTTATGAAACACACCTATGACTTATAGAATGCATGCAAGGTGTTCGATAAAATACGTAGGATGCTAGAAATTCATGTTTATATGGTTCCATGATGTCTAAATGACAAGTCCATCTTAGCTATATACTTTAATATGAATTCCATGCTTTTCATGTGTTGCTATTGTTGTGGTATGAAGCATATATGATAATGGAGATATACAATATGCACATGAAATATAGCTATGCGCTCCCTACCATGCTTAATATGTTGAGGAACTACATGATGTATAATATCCTCTATTTATGATAATGTGAATTGTGGACGCCAATCTTATAACAAGTCAGTCATGTTGTGTAAGTTTCCTTCCATCGAGTCCTGGGGGTATTCGTACCCAAAAACTATAGCTGTGTGCCTAGAGCCATGTCATATTTCACGATATAAAAAATCAAGCCATGATTCAGTCGAATTCAGTCAGTCACCTCATGGTCTCAGTCAGTTACCAGATATCAGTAGTATTTCGTTAGTCAATGAAATTCAGTAAGTTCTACTTACGTATAGTTAGTTAAATCATGTTCAGTCTCTTAAGATGGGAATAGGAGTTAGCACCGAGTGAACCCAACTATGAGAACTCACCTGTATATGAGGGTGTGATTCTTAGCAGTCATCCTTGCATTCCAGAACTATGTAGCCAGCATAGGTTGAGACATCGCAGCCTAATATATGAGGGTAGATGAAGTGGATTAACCTTTTATATGAGGGTTCCCACCGTTCTCACTAGAGTTTTCTGTTATATGAGGGTTTCTCACATGTTGTCCTTACCAGTGGCGCGGTATTGATACCCTTCCCATTAGGGCAGAAATTGGACCACATCTTAGCCAAAATGGCACATATGAGGTATGTCGGTTAAACAACTACCTCCCACAGTTTTAGTATTACTCTCAGTAAAAGAACTCAGACAGTTCTTTAGATATCAATATACCAAGACTGTTAGATACAGTCAAATTTAGTTATAACATGGGACTCAGGGAGTTCTACTAGATTCAGGACTGTTAGACACAGTTGCTCATGTTATCAGAACTACAGTTCCAGTCATATATTAGCATACAGATTTAGCTACCACGTACTCATGATCTCAGTTACTATGTATGTATGTTTGTACTCTTACGTTCATATCAGTCAGCCAATTAGCATTATTCATACATGTAAACCCTTTGTATTAGCCTACCTCACTCGTATACTCAGTAATCTAGTTGTACTGACGCATTTGTGCTATGGTGCTTTATTTTCACGTTACACCATAGGTTCAGAGACACGAGCTCCAGATTAGCAGTAACAGTAGCATTTCCAGTCGCAGAGATTCAGTGAGTCTTCTTCATTAGAGGACAATATGATTTGATTTATTCATTATTATTTTAGCCAATTATCAGTTTACGAAGTTAGTTGGAGACATGTTCCTTCAACTCCTTATTCAGACAGTACTTAGAGGCTTTCAGATTCAGTATTCAAACTTATTTTCAGATTTGACTCAGTTTTTTAGCTATTTTGGGTATCTTTCACCCATATGGATATTATGTTTTGATAGATTCTTTATTCAGTTGAACCTTATGGCCTACATGTTCATGTTTTCCGCATTATTACATTATAAATGCAGTGTACAAGTACAGATATCAGTCATGGGTTAGCTTGTGGTCCCTCGGGGTCATGAGCACCGTGTAGCATTCCTATTCAGAAAATCGGGGCATTACAAACTTATATTGTTTTGACAAATTCTTTATTCAGTTGAACCTTATGGCCTACATGTTTATGTTTTTCGTATTATTACATTATATATGCAGTGTATAGGTATAGATATCAGTCATGGGTTAGTTGTGGTCCCTCAAGTTTATGAGCACGTGTAGCATTCCGATTCGGAAAATTTGGGCGTTAAAAACTTAGTATCAGAGAAAGACTCCGGGTTTCTCAGAGCCGATAGAAGTCTTATGCGGATGTTAATAGAAAGGATCTCGAATTTGAGTTCGATGACTATGTCTATCTTAAGATCTCTCCCATGAAGGGAGTTAAGAGATTTGGCAAGAAGGAAAATCTCAGTTCCCAATATGTCGGTCCCTTCAGGATTCTCAGTCACTTCGGCAAGGTAGCCTATGAGCTCTAATTGTCTTCAGATCTAGCCTCAGTTCATCTAATTTTCCATGTCTCTTTGCTCAAGAAGTGCATAGGTGACCTAACAGTTGTAGTCCCTATTCAGAGCTTTGACATTCAGAATATCCTCTCTAATGAAGAGATTCCAGTTGAAATCCTCGACTATCACACTCGTAGGCTGAGGAACAAAGAAGTCTCTCTAGTCAAGGTTTTTTGGCGAAATCAGTCCATGGAGGGGGATACTTGGGAAGCAGAAGCAGACATGCAAACCAAGTACCCTCATATTTTCTCCGCTAATTCAGACTTAGCTCGAGGTAACCATTTTCCTTAAGCTTATTCAGTTACATGTTCCAAATTCCAGTAGAAAATTGGTATCAAGTATCAGTGCATAGCTTATCATACATTCATGGGTTCAGCTTATCAGTCATGCATTAGATATGCATGTTCAGTTGGGCTATATTCAATTTAGAATTCAATTCAGTCCTAAAATCATGTGCCATTTGAGCATGACCAGTGTTTGCATCATTTTATCTTTTCTCCCCTCTCAAGCCATCATCATTCGAGGACAAATGTTTCCAAGGGGGAGATATTGTAATACTCCGAAAAATCCAAACCACTATTAGAGCCATGTACCAAGCTCATGCATAGTACATCATGGTTATTTTATAGTGTTATAAGTAGGTTAGATGTATATTAAGGCTTCAAATAACTCCCAGCTATCAGACGAATCAAAACATTCCTTACCGATTGAATTCTTGAGAAGGATATTGGTATAGTCAACTTCAAATGAGCATATCTCTCATTATACTTGGAATTTTTGAGCTCATGACCTATCAACAGATAGATAATTGAATTAGCTTTCCAAAAATACTAATTTTTCCTAAATCCAATATCGGATAAAAGAGTTATTCCTATTTTACTCCAGCATTCAAGCTGGATATAGTGTGACGACATTCGTGGTAGCTTACCACATTTGTGACGCCTTATCATGAAGGTCATCATCCTTGGGAAGAAACCACCTCCTAAGTGATGAAATTCGTGGTAGATTACCACATTTGTGATGCCCTATCATGAAGGTCGTCAGCCTTAGGCAGAAACCAGCTCCTAAGTGACGACATTCGTGGTAGCTTACCACATTTGTGACGCCCTATCATGAAGGTCATCAGCCTTAGGCAGAAACCAGCTCCTAAGTGACCATATTCGTGGTATCTTACAACATTTGTTATGCCTTGTCAAAAATGTCGTCAGCCTTAGGAAGAATCCAGCTTCTGTGTGACGACATTTTTGATGGCTTGTCACATTTTTGATACCTTGTCACAAATATCATCATCTATGATTTTCAGCAACTGGGAATTTATTTCATAAAGGTATTTTGGTCTTTTCCTTCACCCTCCACAACTTCTAACCCTAAAGAGGCGTAATTTTTCCCATTTTTCTTTAGTTAAGCATCTTAAAAGCCCTCTCTTACACTCTTAACCACAAGATTAGGGTTTTCTCTCAAGATCATCTCCTCAAGAGCAAGCCTGAGGAATTCTTCAAGAACCTTCATAAACATTAGATCTCTTTCAAGATTCAATCACTAAGGTTGCATAGTGTTCATCTATGGATCCAATCAGTTCATAGAGCTCAAGAACCATGTTTTAAACACTATTTTGTGAACTTTTTGTGGTGATATGAGCATGTACATGTTGATGGTTGTTGTTTAAGCTTCAATATGATATCTAGAGGTGTTTTCATGGAATATATATGTTTGTTAGTCGAAAACTATGAACCTTAGATGGTGTAAAATGGTACAAGTTATGAAACACACCTATCCCATAAAGAATGCATGCAAGGTGTTCAATAAAATATTTAGGATGCTAGAAATTCATGTTTATATGGTTCCATGATGTCTAAATGACAAGTCCATGTTAGCTATATACTTTAATATGAATTCCATGCCTTTCATGTGTTCCTATTGTTGTGGTATGAATCATGTATGATAATGGAGATGTACAATATGCATATGAAATATAGCTATGCGCTCCCTACCATTCTTAATATGTTGAGGAACTACATGATGTATAATATCCTCTATTTATGATAATGTGAATTAAGGACTCCAATCTTATGATCAAGTTAGTCATGTTGTGTCGTTTTCCTTCCATCGAGTCCTGGGGGTATTTGTACCCAAAAACTATAGTTGTGTGCCTAGAGCTATGTCATGTTTCACGATATACAAAATCAAGCCATGATTCAGTAGAATTCAGTCAGTCATGTGACTCAGGAACCTCATGGTCTTACACAATTATCATATATCAGTAGTATTCCGCCAGTCAACGGAATTCAATAAGTTCCACTTATGTACAGTCAGTTAAATCATGTTCAGTCTCTTCAGATGGGAGTAGGAGTTAGCACCGAGTGAACCTAAGGATCGGAACTCACCTATATATGAGGGTGTGATTCTTAGCATTCATCCTTACATTCCAGAACTATGTAGACAGCATAGGTTGAGACATCGCAGCTTATTATATGAGGGTAGATGAAGTGGCTTAACCTTTTATATGAGGGTTCCCACCGTTCTCACTAGAGTTTCCTGTTATATGAGGGTTGCTCACATGTTGTCCTTACCAGTGGCGCGGTATTGATACCCTTCCCATTAGGGCAGAAATTGGACCACATCTTAGCCAAAATGGCACAAATATGTCGGTTAAACAACTACCTCCCACAGTTTTAGTATTAGTCTCAGTAAAAGAACTCAGATAGTTCTTCAGATATCAGTATACCAGGACTATTGGATACAGTCAAATTCAGTTATAACACAGGACTCAGGGAGTTCTACCAGATTCAGGACTATCAGACATAGTCGCTCATGTTATCAAAACTACAGTTCCAGTCATGTATTAGCATACAGATTTAGCTACCACGTGCTCATGATCTTAGTTACTATGTATGTATGTTTGTACTCTTACGTTCATATCAGTCAGTCAATTAGCATTATTCATGCATGTAAACCCTTTGTATTAGCCTACCTCACTCGTATACTCAGTACTCTAGTTGTACCGATGCATTTGCTCTATGGTGCTTTATTTTCATGTTACACCATAGGTTCAGAGACATGATCTCCAAATCAGCGGTATCAGTACCATTTCCAGTCGCAGAGATTCAGTGAGTCCTCTTCATTTGAGGACAATATAATTTGATTTATTCATTATTATTTTAGCCAGTTATCAGTTTATGGAGTTAGTTGGAGATATGTTCCTTCAACTCCTTATTCAGACAATACTTAGAGGCTTTCAGATTCAGTATTCAAACTTATGTTCAGATTTGATTCAGTTTTTAGCTATTTTAGGTATCTTTCACCTATATGGATATTATGTTTTGATAGATATTTTATTCAGTTGAACCTTATGGAATATATGTTCATGTTTTCTATATTATTACATTATATATGCAGTGTACAGGTACAGATATCAGTCATGGGTTAGCTTGTGGTCCCTCGAGGTCATGAGCACTGTGTAGCATTCCGATTCAGAAAATTGGGGAGTTACAAACTAGCTCTCTTATTTTATCTTTCCCTCTCCTTAATCTTTTCCTCCTCTATCTATTGAGCATGGACCATCAACCTAGACAAGTCCATCTCACTAATAAGCATTGCGGTCCTGCACTCCTTGACCATACTATCAAATACGCCAGACATAAACCTACTCATCTTGGATCATTATCATCTACCACACGATGAGCATACCTATCTAACTGAGTAAACTTGAGGGAATAATTCCTCACGCTCATGCTGCCCTGCCTTAAGTTAATGAACTCTAAAACTTTGGCCTCCCTCAACTCCAATAGGAATAATTTGTCTAAGAAATTTGTGGTAAACTCTTCCCACTCTACAGGCCCTGCATCAACACATCTATCTACCTTTCACTGCTTAGCCCTAGTATGGGCTACATCCTGCAACTGATATACAACCAACTCATCACTTTGACTAGATGTCACCCTCATAGCATCCGTTACCTTTTACACCATATCTAAGAATTCCTATGGATCCTCTTAGGACTTGGATCCCGTGAAAGAAGGAGGATTCATCCAGGTGAAATCCTAAATTCTAGTTACAGTAGTATTGGTCACTGGGTTAGTCGAAACAGTAGCTGGCCATTTATTTTGTGCTGCTATGGAATTAGCTAGAGTAGTGAACTCAGCCTTGAAATCTACGCGAGAGATGTGCTCGTCCAGAGGATCTGCCTGGACGGGATAACGGGCTGGCTGATTTCTTGTTCTTTTTTCATTCTTCTTGGGAGGCATGTTCTATAAATGGAAGGAAGAAATAGATTAGATAGGGAGTTTAACTTGAGCTCATGCTCACTCACTTGACATGAATACTAAAAGAAGAGAAACTTTTTCTAAATGCTTTGTAGCCTCTCTTCCATAAGTGTGGTGCGCTATACACCCATGCACAAGACTCTATTCAACACGACTTTTAGACTTCCGAGGACACTTTAAAACCTTAGGCTCTAATACCAAGTGTGTAACAACCAAGGACTAGCCCCTAGTCATCACACATTGCTTACAGTCATGAGGGACCATAAGCTACCCCATAAGCTGGTACCTATTGTGAGTACTGAATAATAATATCATAATAGCGGAAAACATCTGATATTTCCATAAGGACTTATCACTGAATCAATACTAAAATATGAATCTATAGAAAAACTGACTAAATTTGATTAAATACTGATAAACTAACATGTCAACTAAAAATCTGAATACTAGATAACTGACTATAATGTCTGAAAAGCCTCTAAAACTGACTGACTAAATATGAGTTGATGGAATAGGCCCCCAACTAACTCTGCTAACTACTAAAATAGAGATATAAAGTGAAATAATCTATCCTCGAATGAGGAGGACTCACTACTGCCACTGTACTACTGATAGCCTAAAGAGTGAGGACTAAGCACGGTCTAGAAACTAAGCGTCAGCACCTATGATATGATACATCATAGTGCAAAAGAAAGGTATGCGATCAGTACTTTGAATGTACTGGTATGCTAAATGAGGTAGAATGATATGCATGGTTTCTTGAACAGAACTAATAATTAACTGAATATGCATGTAAAACATGGAGTACTGAGTAGAGAACATGGAATCTGTAGATACTAAAAATATGGAGAATCTGTAAATACTAAAAATATAGAGAATCTATAAAAACTGAGTACGCATGAAAGTTTGTAAATACTGAAGATATGTGAAAATTTGTAGACTCTGAGGATGTATGACCAAGCATATAACATGGACTGATTAAAATTTATAAACTAAAATACTGAAAAATACTAATATTTGTCTGCTCTAGTCAAGCAACTCTAAGACTACATAACTGAACTGAGACTATAACTGAGACTATATCTGAGACTGTGGGAGGTATCATCTAACCGACATTCCCCAATTTGAGCTAATCGAGGTCCAACCTGTAACCCCAATTGTAAGGGTGTTAATACCATGCCATGGGTACTAACGATGGTTGTGTGGATCTACTAAACTGGTATACTGTCCAAAGGACTAAGTGTGTTAAGCTTGAACTGATGGGTAACCCCTACGAGATAGTCAAGCCTAATTTGACGGGTGACTTCTCATATCCTACGCTGGCTATGTAGTTCTAGGGTATAGGGACTGCTACTAACGAGTCTACCTATCTGATGGGGAATCTGTCATCCCTACGCTAGCTCAGTGCTAAATTCTACTCCTAACTGAAAGACACAAAAATACTAGACTGTTCTGAGTTTATCTAACTGGTAACTGACTGTTCTGATAATGGTCATAGTATGTTTTGAAAACTATTTTGTAATGTATTGATACTAGACTAAGTAAACAGCTATGGATTTCGGGTATTCAATACCCCCAGGACTCAAAATAATAATAGTAAAATGACACTAGAGCTTGGAGATCAAAACATGAAGCCTTTTATTTAAATCAATCACTCTTGTAGGCATTTTATCAAACACTTGTAGTTCAGGGTTTAACACAATCTTAGGAATGACATTAAACTTATAAAAATAGCATGAATTCAATATAATAGTACTAAATCATGGTTTAATTTAATAAATAATAATATTAAAACAAGGAGAGTTAAATAGTAACTATAATTTTATGGTAACATGGTGTAAAATCACTAGTACATGGAGATTCATGGAAGAAATCATAATTTAAAATCAAACAACTTGAAAAGATCAAAACTTGAAATTTCAATAGGTTACTTAGACTCCATGGATGAAAGAAATCCATGGATGAATATCTAACAGACCAGGGATAATAGATTTCTTGAAGTTCTGAGTGAGTTCTTGAGGATTGATCTTGAATTTGAGAGATAGAGTTTTTTGTTCTTGGAAAAGGGGATCTTTAATTTTAGAGAAATTGAAGAATGAATGATTATTTAGGTCAATTGGGGATAAATTTTGTGTTTTATGACGAGTTTAGGACTTAGGAAAAAGACCCAAAGGCCCTTAAACAGATTCAAAATGTAAGCTGAAAACTAACCATCCTGATTTTTGACCTTGATGTGATACGCCACTATTGCACCATGCCACTGGAAATGGACAACTAGGATACAGGCTTGTGGCGCGACATGGGAAAAATCATGGTCCTTCACTGATTGGGACCTAGAAGTTCACCGCGATGCGGTGGAATCGCGGAGAGACACTGGAAACTACCAAATGCCAATTTGGCCTTTGGCATGACACGCCAAGATCGCTCACCATCACTGGAAATTGTCAATCGTCACTTATACTAGCTCCACGATGTGCTAAGGGTTAAAATGACGAGGTTTAACGACTAAAACTTAAAATCTCCATAACTTCTTACCCAGTTATTGGATTTGGACGAATTTTATATCGTTGGAAAGTTAATTGAATTTCCTATGCAATGGAAGGCTCTAAACTAAAAAACAATGAGTGTTTTGAAACTTTTATATATGAATACTCATGTATTGAGACTTAGATTATGCTAGAAAAATATGGGGTGTTACAAAGCTGCTATAAGAATAGTCAGGTTTGTGAAAAATTAGCCTGGAAAAGGTGTACAACTGTCAAGCAATAGTTAAGAACAAGTCTCAGCCTACTATTATGCTAATTGGGCATCTTGTCCTAACACAGGAAAGTCAATGACTTATTTTTTGGTTAAATTAGGAGATCTTTTAATCTCTTAAAAATAATAAACAAAGCACTATATTCAGAAGTTCAACAAAAACTGAGTATAGAAGGCTTGCATCTACCACTGTTGATCTAGTATAGATACTTGGCCTATTTGGAGAACCTGAACTTTAGTTGACACTACTAGTTCAAACATATATAGACATTAAATCAGCTATGCAGATAGCTACAAATCCAATGTTCTATGAAAGGACTAAACATATAGAAATTGATTGATACTTTGTCTGGAAAAAAATACAAAAAAGCATTATCAAGAAAGAGTGTATTTGCACAAGAGATCAACAAGAAGACATTCTAACTAAAGGATTGTACAAAGTTCAACATCATCTATGTTCTAAGCTTAGATTGTTATGTTTGCACCTCCTAAGCTTGAGGGAGAGTGTTAAGAGAAAGGGCAGATTAGACTTTATACAGTTAATTAGTTAATTGGTTACAAAATTAGTTACAAGTTAGTTATACACAATAGCCTACACTAATATAAGTAGTACTACTGCTTATTTTATTGATCAATAATGAGAATACTTCTCTTTATTCTTCATACATCTTTTCTTCTCTAAATCATTTATTTCTCTATTGTTAATTCTACATTATTACTCAAAAGTTAGAAAAGAACAAATAAGAATTTAATATTAGTAGGTCTAATACCAAATTTTATTTCATTTGCATTGTATAAATACATGTATAAAATTCAATAAAATACACAGAGTAGAAAAAATTCGTTATTCCTTTCCATCATTTTCAAAAAAAAATGTTCGTGTGAGATTATGATGTTCGATCAACTATTCATGTTGCATGAATTTTACTAGGGGAATTATTCAAATTAAAACATCATCATAGCAGTAGTGTGAAACAGATTATCTAACCGACAGTGAAAGGAAAAGTTGTGAGTTATACTAATTGAGTTTTAGTATCAATACTTATAATTATGATGTAAAAGAAAGAGAGAGTAGTGTGTAAATCATTCCTTGTACAAATATGGAAAGTGGCTAAATTCTACTTCCTCCATCCATCTTTAATCGTTCAGTATACTAAAAATAGATGCCTAATAATATTTGTCAAGTTTGGAAAATATCAATGGATATTTACCGTCTTGTGTCCATTTTAACCTTGATATTAAGTATTATTTATTATCTATTTTATTTATAAAAACATTAAATTTATTATATTTTGTTGTAAAAATATGGAGCAAAAATAGTATGTACCTTGTTAAATTTCATAGCGGATAAAATTAATTTTGCTACCAAAGAATCTACCCAAGTCTGCTTTGAATCTCTTGGAAACAAAGCCTTGAATCACAAACTAAATGCTATCCTTTTTGGTGTTGTTGTTGATTTTTAGTTTTCTGCCTTTTTTTGACACAATTTTTCTTCTTCATGTTGACAAAAGAATGACTAAATAAATAGAGATTTTTGGGCGGTAACAGTTATGTAACTATTCCCCTCTTTATTTGAAATCCATATATTACCCCTTTCTATTATCTCTTTTTCAGATAATCAAACCCAAAGAACCAGGTCGGTTCAGTACACATGGGCGACCCATGACCCTTAATTCAAAATCTCTCACTTTGCACAGGGTGGATAAGAGTCGAGCCAGTACTACATAAACCATACACCAATTCATACGATAAATAGTCCGTGCAACCTGTGAGCATCACGAGCTTTACCTTTAAGGTTTTATAAGCTACATTTAGGTATTCAATCACATGTGGAAAGAATTCTCTACTAATATGAGGATACGAATACTCACAATACCCCAGGTTTTATTCACTACTTGTAACACCCCACATTTTTTAGCTAGACTTTGAATCGTCGTTTCTACATGTGTAAACTCTAATCCCATGATTTATATTTGAATACATGTGTAATGATCTTTATCCTAGTGTGTGAAGTAATTTTGAGGTAAAAAATATTCATAGGAATCACTTAGAACAAAGTTGAGTTAAGAGCCTTAGATTCATCCAAGTTTGGCATTGAATTCTACAAGGGTCTACTTTGAACATGTATAACTTTTGATAAACAAAGAATTTTGTAGCTCAAGACTCACCAAATTATAGATAATTGAGTTAGCTTTTGAAGATATCAATTTTTCCTTAATACGATACCCGAGCAAAAAGTTATAGTCATTTTTGTGAGAGACAGTGAGGGCGTGCAATAAGCCCGCGCCGCAGGGCTTACAATACTAGACTAGAGTGTGTGTAGCGGGCTCTACTCCCATGGGCTAAATGGGGCACCACCTGGTCCATTCCCACGTTGTTTTAACTTCTTAAGGGTCAAGGGGCACTTTGGTCCTTTTCCCTCAACCCCAAATGTCCAAAGAATGATTTATAGCATCCAAAAGGGTATATTTTCCCATCTTCCTTAAAATTTCTAACGTAAAATCCCTTCCCTTTCCCCCGTAAACAAAGTTCAAGATTTTCTCTCAAGAACAAAAGAGTTCAAGTTTCCCAATTTCATGAAATCATCTATTAAGGTATGTGGGATTTCATCCATGGGTCCTCTTTCACCCATGATTCCAAAAACCTTTTTTCAATTAAAGTATGGATTTTTCCATTATCATGAAGTTGTATGTGTACAAGATGTGTTTAAATCATATTTCTCCTTTGTAATTTGACTCAATTCATGTCCTAGTATGATCCTATGAAAAGATTGGTTATGTCATGTCTCAAGCTTCGATTTCTCATATTGTGTTCAATTAAATTTCATGTCATAATATCAAATTGTGAATTTACCCATGTAATCGTGTTGTTTTCACATATTTTAAGACATTCTCATGTTCAAGTCCATGATTCCCAAGTGTTTGATGAAATGTCTATGCTTTTGGGTCTTTGAACTATAATCACTTATTATAGTATTTCAAGTTTGATATCATATTATATACTCATTTAGTGCTGGCAGGTTATGAACACCCGATATCTATGTGTTTTTAGATATTTGCATGTTTAAGTAACAAGTCAGTCGAAATCATGATTTCATTCCCATATTCAGATTATCATTTTTATAAGAACTCTCCGGTCTTTCTTCAAGTTAAAAACATCATATTACATATTCATAGTTACTTCAGATTATGCATTCACTGTTAGTTTTTAGAATACCATGTTTGAGCATATTATTCATCACTGTGTACACTAGTTTATGATTTCAGTGTCATTCAGTTAGGAGTAGGATTTAGCACCGAGCGAACCTAGGAATTAGGGCTCAGCTGCCAATAGAGGGTGTAACCCTTAGTAGAAATCACTACGTTCTAGAAATACATAGCCAGCGTAGGTTTGAGATGTTTACCTGCCAGCCGATGATTGACAAGATACTCACCCTCTAGTTGAGAGTAACACATATCTCATTAGAGAACCTTCCAGTTGAGGGTGATTCCTTAGTCCTTTGAGACACAAGTTTAGTAGATCAACATAGCCAATATTAGTACCTGTGGCATGGTACTGACACCCTTCTAATTGGGGTTACATGTTGGACTCCGATTAGCTCTGATTGGGAAATGTCAATTAGATGATACCTCCCACAGTCTTATTATAGTATTAAGTGTATCTTCAGTTCAGATTTGCTTGACTAAATGTCGATTCAGATTTGATTGGGATATATTTAGTTATACAAATTTTAGTATTTCAGAATAACATATTGTCTTAGTGACATAACAGATATACACTTAGTCTTACATTCTCAGCTATTACAGTTTTCACGCATTCAAGCTCAGTTATCTCATGTTGTTCAGTTAGTCTTACCTCATATGCATAGTACTACATAATTTTAGTCCAGTTATTTAGACTAAGTACAGTTCGGTCTTTCATGACTAGTATTTAGTTATAATTTAATCAGTATACAGCTATCAGTTAATCAGTATCCAGATACCAGTTATTCAATATTCAGGCATCGATTATTCAATATTCATCTATCAATCATTCAGTTAATCATATTAACTTTGTATATGCTATGTTTGGTTTTATATGGTTATACATTCGTGCTCAGTATAATCGTATATTCAGATCCTCGAGTTATGTCAGTTTCCATCACGTAGTTTCAAACCTAGTATTCACATAGTATCCATGTTTTACTGTTTTCCAGATTCATTTCTACTTATATTATAAAAGTAAAGTTTTAAGAAACTAAGTGTATTGATTCACCAGCTTATCAGATTATATTTATTACACATGTTGTAAGATACTTCAGCTTTTAGTTTATCTCAGTCTCTTAATGAGTCTACTAACACTTAGCATGCATGTTCTTAAGATTTTGTACCTATTTAGTTTTATGTATTGCATTCACCTCCACTTATTCAGTACATTCTAGAAATACTGGTCTACATATATGTCTATGTGCTACATTGTCTCATAGTTTAGGTACCAGTTATAGCCTACGCATCATAATAATATTCATGATACATCTCATGATTATGTTCATATTTTCATATATATTGCAGTAATTTCCAGATTTTGAATTAATTTATCAAGGTTTACATTATTGAGCATGAACATCTTGATCTTTTAACATGAGTTTGATTCATGGGTCAGTAAGCCCTAATTAAAGATTGTGATTTCAAGATTGATTGTGCTATGAGAACTTTATGACTAGATTCTTTTTAGATTATTGACAAAGATTTGACCTTTTGGTCTCAGAATAGATATGAAATCCACTTTACAGATTCAGATTACATATTTAGCATTACAGATATACTGTTGGTTTTTATTATAAACCATTATACTATTTTAAAAGTTGATATTGATTTCCATCAGAATGAGCATACAGATTTAAGGGAAGTAGTATTTAGCACCGAGATGGGTACGTTACTATGGATTCATATCCCAGAACTATATGCCAACATAGGATTTAGATTGTTCCCACTTCTAAATGGATGATAGATATATGATCACTTAGATAGGTTATACTCCCTAGCAAGAGTATGACTCCTCTCCCCCATGTGAGGATTCCTTCTTAGGGGGACAAGAATGTTGGACTCCATGAATGCTTACATGGTTTATGTTGGTTAGAAGAACCTCCCTTCAGATAAAGTATCTCTCCCATGCAGAATAAGTTTTCAGATTTCTAAACCCTTAAGATAAAGTATTTTCTCTAATAGAAAAGAATAATAGAAAGCTTTTAGAAAACTAAAGGGTAAAGGCTCACAAACTTATTCAGATTATGTTTTACATAAAGATAATATTTTCAAATTTCAGCTTTCAGATTTCAGGTTTTAGAGTGAGACCTTTCTACACTTAGATAGTATGATTTAAAGAGAGAATACATGTACAACTTTTAGAACTAAATGTTATGACTCACTAGATATATATAGCATGATTTTCTTCTTATTATCTCATATTTTAGTATTTCAGATATTTCAGCTTATGTGGGTCATTTATATTTAGCATGCATTGTTTTACAAATTTTGATGATGAGATAAAGTTTTACTTAGGTATTTCACCCCTATATACTCAGTACATCCTTGATGATTTTGTTCATATTTTTATATATATTATTGTAATTTCCAGATTTTGAATTAATTTATCAAGGTTTACATTATTGAGCATGAACATCTTGATGTTTTAACATGAATTTGATTCATGGGTCACTAAGCCCTAATTAAAGATTGTGATTTCAAGATTGATTGTGCTATGAGCACTTTATGACTAGATTCTTTTCATATTATTGACAAAGATTTGACCTTTTGATTTCAGAATAGATATGAAATCCACCTTACAGATTCAGATTACGAATTTAGCTTTATAGATATACAGTTGGTTTTGATTATAAATCATTATACTATTTTAAAAGTGGATTTCCATTAGAATGAGCATGCACATTTAATGGGAGTAGTATTTAGCAATGATATGGGTACGTTACTACGGTTTCATACCCCATAACTATGTGACAACATAGGATTTAGATTGTTCCCACTTCTACGTGGATGATAGATATGTGATCACTTAGATAGGTTATACTCCCTAGAAAGAGTATGGATTCTCTCCCCAACGTGAGGATTCCTCCTTAGAGGGGCAAGAACGTTGGACTCCATGAATGCTCACATGGTTTATGTCGATTAGAAGAACCTCCCTTCAGATAAAGTATCTCTCCCATGCAGAATAAGTTTTCAAATTTCTAAACCCTTAGAGTATTTTCTTTAATAGAAAATAATAATAGAAAAGCTTTTAGAAAACTAAGTGTAAAGGCTCACAAATTTATTCAGATTATGTTTTACAGAAAGATAATAGCTTCAGATTTTTGCTTTTAGATTTCAGAATTTAGAGTGAGGCCTTTCTACACTTAGATAGTATGATTTAAAGAGATAATACATGTACAACTTTTAGAACTAAACGGTATGACTCACTAGATTTACATAGCATGATTTGCTTCTTATTATCTCAAATTTCAATATTTCAGATATTCCAGCTTATGTGAGTCATTTACATTTAGCATGCATTGTTTTACAAATTATGATGATGAGATAATATTTTACTTATTTATTTCACTTTCATATACTCAGTACATCCTCAAAGTACTGATCCACATATATTTCTATGTGCTACATTGTCTCATAATGTAGGTACAAGTTGTAGCATGCATACAATATTCAGACAGTTTGCAGATTCCAGCTAGCAGATGATGAGTCCTCCTACTTTGAGGACTTTAGTTAGATGTTATTGGTTTACTTTATTTTCTTATTCATTTATATTTATTGGTGATAGTTGGAGTGGTGTCCCAGCTATTTATAGTCAGTATAGTAGAGGCTTCACAGAGTTCAGTTACAGTCAGTTATGTAATTTTAGTTCCCCTTTTTAGACTTTATCTGAATGTAAAAGTTGTATTAATATTGTATTTTTCCAAATTCCATCATTATTATGTTTCCGTGCAGTAAACTAAGTCATTTTTTACATATTATTCAGTTTCTTATGAGTTATGCCAGTAGAAGGGTTAGCTTGGGATTACTTGTGGTCCTAAGCACTGTGTGACATCTCGAGACAGATTTTTGGGGAGTTACGCATTATTTTAGCCATTCAATATCGTACAGATCTAGGTATAGACACCTCTAAATGTCTAACCTGAGTTTTTTTCTTTAATAATCCCTAAATCCATATTTTTAGAGAAACTCACATCTAGATTTACAAAACAAGTTATTATCTTATGGTGGAACTTATCTCTTCACGTTCCTCGACGTAAGAGGCGATTTCTCGTGTGAGGGGGCCAATCTCATGACTTGTTTGACACACTATATCAATAAAACACATTTCACATGCATATGAGATTGAACATAAATTCAAGACTCTTATATTGATAATAATTTCAATCAAGTCATCTTACAATACAGTAACAGAATCATATCCTACGTAATCCTAGAGACATAACATGTTTCTCAAACAAGTCTTTAGATATCGCCTTTGTAAAGGGATCCGCTATCATTATCGTGTAGGAATATATTGTAAATTTATTTCTCCACTTTCTACTATATCTCTTACAAAGTTATACTTAATGCTAATGTGCTTGGTCTTGTTATTATATTTAGGATCCTTTGTATATGCAATAGCCACTTGACTGTCCCAATATAAAATCATGGAGCCTTAAATTCTTTGCAATGTTCAAATGCTCAAAGAATCTTTTCAACCAAACAACTTCTTGTACTGCAGATGCATAAGCCACAAATTTGGATTCCATAGTTGATAGGGTTGTGCAAGTTTGTTTCTTACTTTTCCATGAAATTGCACCACCATTTACTAAGAAGGTATAATCGAAGGTTGATATCATACCGGTCACCTCAGCATCTATATAACCTCTTATTAATAAATCGGATCCATTATAACATAGTGAATAATCAGCAATTCCCTTCAGGTATCAAAAAATTCTCTTTACTATTTTCCAATTATCTCTTCCAGGATTGGATTGATACCTGTTAACCAGACCTACGGCATAAGAAATGTCTGGGTAAGTACACATCATAGCATATATCAAACTCCCAACTACACTAGAGTATGGTACTCGAGACATGTCTTCCATTTTTTAAGTCTTTTGACACATTTCAAGGCTAAAAGTTTCACCTCTTGCTATAGAAGTATCCATGGATTTTCAACTATTCATTCAAAAGCGTTCCAGAATTTTCTTTATGTATGTCTCGAGAGAAAGACTCAAAATTTTCTTGGAACGGTCGCTTTAGATTTAACACCCAATATATTGTCTGTTTCACCCATATCTTTCATGTCAAATGACTTTGAAAGCCATGACTTAACAGTTTTAACATACTCTAAATTATTTCCAGCTAATAAAATATCATCCACATAAAGTGAAAGAATCATAAATATTTCATTAGACTTTTTCACATAGATGCAATGATTTTTATTGATCACGGTAAAATCAAACGATTTCACTTTCTTATGAAATCTCAGGTACCACTACCTTGAAGAATGCTTTAGGCCATATATTGATCTATTTAATTTACAAATCTTCTTTTCTTACCCTTTAACATCAAAACCTACAGGTTGTTCCATGTAGATTTTCTCTTTTAGTTCTCCATTGAGAAAAGTGGTCTTCACGTTCATTTGGTGTAATTATAAATATAAACGTGCAACTATAGCCAAAAGCAAGCAAATTGAGGTAAATTTTAAAACTGTTGAAAAAAATTTCTCATAATCTATTCCAGCTTCTTGAGTAAAATCTTTTGCCACCAATCATGCCATGTCCCTTTCTATTATACCATCTGATTTTCCTTTAACTTTGAGAATCCATTTGTTCCCAATAGCTTTACGCCCAGAAGGAAGGTCTACTAGATCCCAGACTTTATTGATTTTCATGGACTCTAATTCGTCTTTCATCGCTTTTATCCATTCATCTTTTTTAGGACTAGATAAAGTCTCATTTACAGAATTAGGTTCATCCAATTCTATAGGATATACCAAGAAAACATAATCCTCAATCTCATAAGATCGTTTAGGTACACCTTTTATGGTACGTTTACGTAATTGAAGTTCAGATTCCTCAATAGAATTTTGTGATGCACAACTCCCACTTGCACCAAGAATTATTTCTTGATCTGTTGAATTATCAGGCATGTCTGGCGACATTATTTGATCATCTGAATTCAACATTTCATAAAAAAGCTCATTATCCTTTATTTTACCCCTTTTGGAAAATTTATATTTCAGGAATGCGACATCTCGTGATTCAATCGAAGTTCTTTCATTTTCCAATTCACCAATGAACACATACCTTTTGGAGTGTTTTGAGTATCTTATAAAAATACATTTCTTTCCTTTTGGACTTAGTTTTCTAAACTTATCAAAACAGTCTTTAATATATGCAGCACAACCCCAAGGTCGTAGATCATTAAAGTTTGGTTTATTACCCGTTCATAGTTCATAAGGAGTTGAAGATACTGATTTAGAAGGCACTTTGTTCAATATGTAGGCCACAGTTAATAACGCATCTCTCCAGAAAGAGATTGGTAAATTTGTCAGCGCCATCATGGACCTTGTCATATCCAAACTGTTAATGCCTTTTTCAATACATAATTTTCAAACTATTTTGACAAATATTCACAACCTCTATCAGTTCTTAATACCTTTATAATTTTGTTTAATTGATTTTCAACTTCATTCATATATCTTTTGAAGCATTCAAGTGCTTCATATTTATGAGATATCAAATAAACATAACCAAAGCGCGTGAAATCGTCTATAAATGTAATGAAATATAGAGCGCCAGACCTTGCCCTCACATTTATTGGACCGCAAATATCAGAATTGATTAATTATAATGGGAATTCATCTTTTTCTCCTATTTATGTGTAGTCTTTCTGGCAAGACAATTTTCACAAGTTGGCATTTCAATTTTGGAGATAGAACCTAGATGTCCTTTCTTTGCCAATCTATTCATTTGATCTTGCTCAATATGACCCAATCTAGCATGCCATGTAAGTATATCAATATTATTATTTCTAGAATGACATGACATTACACAACGGTCAACATAATAGTCATAAGTTGAAGGATTACAATATAAAATAATAAAGCGGTCATAATGATGTCCAAAACCATAAAAAAATTATCTGGAGTAATTCTTACAGAATTATGACTAAAAATAAATGAAAACCAACATCTAAAAGATCATACACATACACTAAGTTTCGTTGAATTTCTGGAGCATATAAGACGTCATACAACATTAAAGACTAGCCTCCACGCAAATCTCTTTGCAAGTGCTAATCCCTTTGACTTCAAGTCTTGCATTATTTCCTACATAAATCCACCTTAATCTAGGAAAAACTCGACGGAACTCTACAAACACTTCATGATCTCAACTTATATGGTAAGTGGCTCCTGAGTCTACGATCCACATAGGATAAGCTTCAGTTAATAATACAGTGCTAGAAACATATGTAGAACTTAGAGATGCGTTTAGAAATTCTACCTTTTCCTACTCAGGACATTCACAAGCAAAATTCCCCAGAACTTGGCAATTGTAACACTTCATCTTTCTCTTGTCTTTCTTTTTGAAAACCCTTTTCCCTTCTTGGAATTTGGCTTGTTCTTTTTCTCAGAGGGTTTTTCTTCGGTCTCTTTACCCTTCTCATTCTTTTTCCACTTGTTATTACGCTCGAATCCTAAAGACTTATTACCACTTAATTCTACCATAAAGGCATTAGAAGCAGCTTTAGTTACACCAAGCCGCTCATCTTCTAGTTCAACATGACGGGCAACATCAGAAAAAGTTTTGATGTTGTCATTGTGGGTTAAGTTGACCTTCAAGTGCTTCCAACTGTTAGGAAGAGATCGTATCACTTCCTGAACCTATTGCTCATCTAAGAGAATATGACCAACACTTTTGAGATGAGCTGTCATATTGGACACCACCCTAAGGTGTTGTTTGATATTCTGATCGTGACGCTTCTTGTAAGTGTCAAACTTGATAGTCAGTTGTCTGAGGTGGGTAATAGAAGTACCCCCATATATTCCTGAAAAATGTGCCCAGATATCATTAGCAGTAGGAAATTCCTTACACTCATGAATGAGGTCATCAATCATAGAACTCATAATAATTTAACATGCAATGGAATCAGCCTTTTTCCAAGTGTTATAAGATTTAGGGTCTCTTCTGTATTGTGCAGTATTACCTTCTTATAGTAAAAATAATACATGGTTAATACCTTCAAGATCATTTTGTTCTTTCGGTACATACCATATTTTACGACTTCAAATATCGTAATTGTCTCCATTTAGTTTTTTCCTTTGTTCAAGTCAGCAATTATGTTTTTTGATGCCATGTCTGTTATTAAGAGACAATCATGGAAGTATTTTATCAGTTATGCATGAAAATTACACATTTAAGCAAATCATTTCACATAAAAGTTTCATGTTTAGTGTAAAATCAAAAGGACACTTAAGAACCCAATCATCATCTACGAACTAAATACTTAACCAAAATTAGAAATTAATTTCTTAATGTTTATTAGACTGATAAGTTTCAATTAAGTCATTTTAAACTCAAATAAATGAATGAAATTCATATAGAAGAAGAGAAACAACTTTATATATATGTATATATATGCTCGCTAGGACAAATCTCGTGGTAAATGTTAATTAATCTCTTGCCCCAAGGATCAAGGAGAGAATTTGCTAAAATAGCTAATGCTTCTCAATCTGAGATTTCTTCATAGTTTTCTAGTTCTACACGTTTTAATTCAAATAAATTTATAAAACTAGAAACTGTAATACTAGGGGATATCTTAAAAGGCTTAAACTCTATTAGCTTCTTCTGTCTTTTCCTTCGCATTGCCCTTTTATTTCGTAACAGATTTTGTGTCGATCTGGAGAAATCATTCCGTATGAGCTCAAGACCTTGAAAAAATGTCCTTCAATGACGTGCTCTTCCACTTTTTCTCTTTGCTCGACATTCAGAACTCCCACTTGAAGTAATTCGAGTTTGTTCTCGTTCAGCCATGTCTGAAATATGAACCAAGAAATAATGAGAATGGTTGAACCACTTAATGTGACATCTTATGTCACAATTTATTTTAGAAGGCTAAATCCGAAAATAAAGTTAGGGGCTAATTAAGACAAAATTATTATCAAGTCTAATCTATTCATAATAGAATCAATATCAATATAAAATTCACTATTAAATTCCTTAAAAGAAAGGAACTTATTTCTATACCAAAAAAATTGATACAGATTAGTAGTCCTAAAATATTCTCCATTCTTCAGTAAGTTAGAAGAAGTACATTACTCTAAAACAAATAAGTGAAATAAGAATTATTCTCCGTTTTCTTTTTTTTAATATTTTATAAAAGAAAACAATGGACCACACACAACCAAACAAAGGGGTTTGCTAAGTTAATGTCACATACTTCAAGAGAAAACAGTATTAATTTAAGAGAAGTTAAAAAGAAACTTCATAGTTCATCTTCCACAGTGAAGCCTCATTTTAATATTATTCTCTTTTATCAATTCAAAACACTACATCTTCTTCCTTAAAATATAAAGATCAATATCAACACTTTGAACAATTTCTGTCCCAAAAAAAATTTCTTTGCAAAGTAAACAATGAATTATGAAGAGAAAAAGAAATTACTCATTACTTCTTTTCATATATCGGGTTCATCAGAGAAAAAAAACTGATGAAACTGAAATTAAATTTCAGATCCACTCTTACGGCTTTCTAATCTTATTCCAAATAGAAGGTTGTTCTGTTGATTCAAGTGGGGCCTAAAATCTCGATCTTTATCCGTGATTTCTTTCTAACGGGTAAAGCCATATTCAATTTTAATTTTTTTTTTTAATTCAAGAATATGAATTAGTCAAATTTGATCGAGACTGGGGCTTTTAAACCTGTCTTTGATGCCATTTTGTTGTAAAAATATGGAGCAAAATAATATCTACCTTGGTAAATTTCGTAGCGGATGAAATTAATTTTGCTACCAAAAGAATCTGCCTCAAGTCTGCTTTTAATCTCTTTGAAACAAAGCCTTGAATCACAAGCTAAATGCTATCCTTTTTGGTGTTGTTAATTTTTTATTTTTTGCCATATTTTGACATAATCTTCTTCATTCTTGACAAAAGAATGACCAAATATATAGGAATTTTTGGACGGTAACAGTTATGTAACTGTTCTCCCTTTATTTATAATCCATATGTTACACCTTTTTATTGTCTCTTTTTCAGATAATCAAAACCAAATAATCGGGTCGGGTCGGTCTACATGGGCGACCCATAACCCATAATTCAACATATTCACATGGTGATATAGTAAAATTACTCCTATTATTCATAGTTTCTTACGGTATGTGTCAAGTCAATAATGAACAAGTAAAAGATGGGTGGAGGGAGTATCACTCTTCATTAACATTTCTTAATTAATTAAACGAAGATGGTGTTACCTAAGTCAAGATGGCGAAATAGCATGCATTTTTTCTTTTGCATAGTGCAAATATATATGTGCCTAATAATAAAGGTATGTGAGATTTATTTATGAGTTTAATTTATAATATATCGTTAATATAAATACGTTTTATACTAGTCAAAAGATATGTACATGTAATTCTCCATAAAGTAAAATTTGATATCTTAAAAGTAGGTTAAGTTAATACTATAACTAGTAAAGGTGATATGATGGTGTAAATTTGTTATACATGTTAAAGAATTGTGATTTGATTATATATTTTTGGCGAGTCGAGTGCAATATTATTTGAAGGATTTGCACACAAGTACAACTCACTCACGTACATTGCAATCAAGTGACCATATATAACTTGACAAAGTTGTAGCTCAAAAAATAGGTCAAGATTCAACATCCAACTCCAAATAGATTCTCGATATTACTATTCAAAAAATAAACCTCCAGCTCCTAACCCAAATATTTGAATTAGTAATTGTGACTCAAACATTAATTAGTTAAACAAATCAAAAATATTTGGGTGGTGAAAATTAGATTTTTAAGGTAATCTATCTTTATTGAACAAGCTTAAATTTTGAAAATGATTTTTTGAGAAATTTGTAGTGAGTGTTGTTTAGACTTGTGAGAAATAGTTAAGGAGATTGTATTCAAAATTTGAAGTTGCTTAATAGCGATTTGGACTGGTTACAAATATTCTACAAATGCCTATACCCTTTTATACAAGGCAAACATATTGTGTATATACGTGTATGAAGTGTATAATAGTGTATAAAACGTGCTTATACAAGTATATACATTATTATGAAAGCTTATTTCCTCTTTATTGAACCTCTTCTGAAATTTAACTCAAATTAATCTAGCTCAAATCTACTTCAAATCACTTCAGAATTAAGTTTTGACTTTTCTTGATGTTTCCATAGATCGGAACGACGCTCAATCCAAACAACTACCAAACTCGATAATTCAACTCTGAATTTCAAACCCTTGATGTTTTCAAGTTTTAACCAGTTGAAACGACACACAATCTAACAAAGTTACCCATTCCAACTCTTTTAATAAAGGAGCCTTAATTAATTAATTTCTTTTTTAAAAAAAATGATTTCTCTTTTCCCCCCTCTTTTTGTTTGTGGTTTTATCGAAGAATTGGGTATTCATCTTCAAAGCTGATATATATATATATATATATATATATATATATATATATATATATATATATATATACTAGTTTAGGTGTATGAGGATCATGATAATTCACCACATATTTTCTAATATCTCCTTTAAATATTATAGCCATTATAGACATGTGAAATATATTAAAATATACTTTAATCTTATAATGTTAAGTATGCTATATGAAAATTTAGAAATAGATTATTTAAATAAAAATATCATTTTTCAAAATGAACTAAAAATAAAAAATAAAACAAACAACTGGGATTCGTGTATCTCTTTTATCTGCTAAAAGAAGTAAGATATTGATGCTCTAGGGTATGTATATGTAACGACCCGAAATCGTCTCCCGGGACGTCACACGATGCGTAAGGCTACGAGTAGCCCCAAGCTAACTCTTAGAGCCGGTTTCCACCAATGACACTCAATTCAAGATAAGAATGGACTCGACACTAGCATAGTCACATCACATGAAAGGAAATATGGAAAAGATACTCGGTCCATAAGACCACAATACAGAGAAATCTCAACAAAACCACAATATCGAACCCTCGACACATCACAAGTCTGACACTAGTCTGACAAGCCTCTACAAATCAAAATCTAGAGAGCCGTTGGGACAGGTCCCCAACTGACTCAAAATGAACTGAAGATAAAACATAGTCTCTCAAGTACGGTAAATATCTAAAGATCGGTCCTCAAACCATGAGCCACTGTAGAAAACGTAGGCAAGGTACTCTAAGAATCATGGGTGGGGCTGGGACTGAGCATCTAAACCTACATTATGACACAATGTAGCACATAGACATATATGTGAATCAGTACTTGGAATGTACTGAGTATGCAGGGGTGAATGCATATGAATAAAATAGTAACAATCTTCTTTAATCAAATCATGTATGCATTATGAGACGACTCACATGGCTTGAACAAGTATAAAATATAAAACTCATAAGTCATGTAGAATGGAGCATGTAACACAAATCTCATGAGTCATCATTGTTTAATCTCAAAATTCGAAATCTTCTCTTGTTCTCAATACCCAAAGGCTAAGGGACTTTAAACAATACTTTCAACTCATGCATAAGCATCATGGGGAGTAAAACTTCTTCAATTCTCAACATTTCATAACTATTTAGAACTCATATACTTGGAATACGGAATCGTATAACTTGAAAACATAGTTGAAAACATTTCATTCACTTTTGGAAAATATCTCATCTCAAGCTTTAGAGAAATTACTCCATCTCAAATGGAAAGGCATTCTAGTTTATGGAAACAACTTATCTCAATGCTTTATAAAAAGTACTATAACAAGGGAAGATGTTTTCATTTAGGAAATAACTCACATCAAGGAAATACTTTAGTTGGGGAAACATCTTTGCAATTCAACCATTTAGGAAAATAGCTTATAGGGATGGAACATAAGTATTTGATATCGAAGTCTAAATGTCAAGGGAGGTTATCGTAACCGACATAAACCATGCGAGCTACATGAAATCCAACGTTTTGTCCTCCTAAGGAAGAGACCCCACGTTGGGGAGGAGTGTCATACTCTTGCCAGGGAGTATAACCTAGATCTAGTGATCACTAAATGAAACTCAACCTTGGGCCCAATCATAATCATCATAAACTCAGCCTCAAGCCCAACCTACAGTGGCACGTAATTTTGGGGTAAGAAACCGTAGTAACTTACCCACTCGGTGCTAAATACTACTCCCTTTAGATTATTTGCGCTCATCTCATAAAAAATTCACTTTTAGAATAATCACATGGTTCACCACGAACTCAATAATCAAATCGATAATCTCATATAGTGAAGTGGATTTCAAAGCTCAAGGACCATTAGGTCAATTCATTTCTCAATCATCTCAAAATACTCAAAACATGGGTGGTCATAGCACAAGAGTTCACAATTTCACAAGTCTCAAATGGGGCTTACTAACCCACTACTCAATCTCAAGTTAAAGCTTATTAAAAGCATAATATATAGCATATAGATTCATAAATCACGTGAAATCTGGAAATTTCAGCAAGTTACCTCAAAATCTCAATATAGCTATATGCTTCAATATCTCAACCATGTAAATATTAGCTTATCAAGGAGTAAAATCATGGGGTTTATACCCAGCTGTGAATACTCAAGAAAACATGTAGAAATCATGTCATTTGACTCTTAATTCATAGGAAATATCAGTATAATGCATTCAATAATAATGGGTGAAAAACTCAATTCAAATTCATGTTAAAAAAAACCTCATATATTTCAAGAATTTCATGATGTAAATAGCATTTTGGGCACAAGGGTGAAAGGGTTACCCTTGTTCAAAAACTCCACATATCTTGAATTAGAAACTTTTGATGAACTCTCACTTTTGGAACTCTATTTGTGCTCTAGAATAAGGGTTCTTAAGGTCCTTGACTTGGGAACCTTGAATCTTGACTCAATTTAGGAAATCCATGGTGGATTCTTTAGATTCTTGGAAGAGGTTTTGGATACTTAGGGTTTATGTTGAGAGAAAACTTGAGAAAAACCTCATAAGATGCCTGTAAATGGCTTTGATTTAGTGTTTCCATGATTTTATAAGCTTGGAAAAGATCCAAAGTGCCCTTTTAAACATCTGTGCGAAACTGAAAAAATTGAACTGGGACTCGATTTCAGTGGCCTCTGCGACGCGCCACTTATCGCGGTGGCTCACTGGAATTTGACAATTAGGAAATTAGCAGCCTCCGCGATCCGGAGTCATCGTGTTTTCCCACTGTTTGGGACCTGGGACTCCTCCACAATGCGCCACTATCGCGGGGTTCCACTGAAAATTGATAATTGCCAAATCAACCCTCTCTGCGACGCACCAGGCAGTTAAATAATGCAGTTTTACGACTGAGGCTTAAATTAACCATAACTTCTTACCCAAGTGTTGGATTTGGGCAAATCTTATATCGATGGCAAGCTTATCATATTTACCACGTGAAAAAAAGTAAAAATTAGGAAAATTCTATACGGTTAACACGTTACTCACTTAGGAAGCAACTTCTCAATCTTTTAGGGTTGGAATCACGCCTCACTCGACATGCCCTACGACTCAAACTACGAGGAAATTTTGTGGGGCCTTACAGTGTATATATATATATGGAAAGATATTTTTTCGTGTAATTTCTTTCACACATGTCACTGATTGAGCCAACAAGTACTCTTTATTTTGAGATTTTTTTTAGATTTCATGCCTTGCAAAATTTTAAAATAGTACTCCTTGTTTTAATTGAGACTAAATGAATGTTTGTGTTTTATGTGTTAATAGGGTGAGAAAAGTAATGTCAAACATGAAGTGACTAGAGAGCAATAGTAACCGAGAGGTCACTTATTCAAATAGCCTGTTCATAAAATTATGCTTCAAATACCATAAACACTTTGTAAGAAAATTTCATGCATATAATTAATGGACCGGTACACATGAATTTATTATTTCATCTATTCCTACCTTGTCGCATATTATGTTTCTGATTATTTCACCAGGTTCACCCAACAAAGACATAGTTCTTGATCATAATTTAAGCTACTATAACTTTATTGTATTACTCCTTAATTTCTTGACAATCTTAAAATTGACCAATAAGTCCCAAGTCAAATTTGGTAGAGAGCGCTTGACCTCCACTATGAGACTTTTTAATGTCAATTCAGATTCAGTCGAGCTCCAATGCAGATACTGAAGACTTTAAATTTTATAATGCAAATAAATAAAATAATAAATAAATAAAGAGAACGTATATATGTAGATTTACATTAAAATAAGAAAGGTTTATCAAGTTTACCTCAAATCACAAGGAGCAATTCTCGGAATTAATGATGGCCTCCTTATACCTAAGCAAACACCAAACAAATAATAAATAAAAATAAAATCTTCTGAAAGCCTAATCCCACAAATAATCCTCAGAACGTAGTACACGTAATTTTTAACTTTAAAGCATAGATAAAGAAAATCTTAAATTAATAAGATTACTAATTATTATGAATTCATTATGACCTAGCAATTTTTCTTGAATGCGATGATCCAAATAATTTGTCCAAAATTATAAATAAGTCAATTTCATTATTAATTATTATGAATTCAGAATGACCAATCAATTTTTCGTCAGAAATCAGTCTAAAATTTTAGAAAAACATACCTCTACACAAACTCACTTCAAGAACCTGCAATTTTGATAAAGCATATGAATAATATATTCATGGTGAAAAATATAAGGAAAAGTAATTAGACAAACATTAACATCTACAATAAAAGAAAAATTCTTAAAAGGAAAAGTAGCTTTGATGATAAAGTTCATGAATGAAATCATGCAATAATAATTATTTTTTATATATAATTCTAAACCAAAAAAGAAAATAAAACAGTCAACATTAAAGATTTTCTACACCTAAAAAAGGTCAAAAACAAAAAAAAAATTGAAAGAAAAAGAAAAATTGACTCCTTCTTAAAGAAAAAATATTACTTAATTTTGAAAATTTAGTATATTTATTTAATTAGGGTTTCATATATATCCTCCTGATTATTTTTTTTCATATATAGCAAAAGTTCATAATTTCTATTCCAAATATTTTAAGAGTGCTTAAATTCTATCCATATATTTTTAGGAGTCCTTAGTTTGATAAATAATAAATTGAGGGAAAAAAAAAATGAAAAGACAATTTCGTCTATTATGGAGACTTTTAATGAAGATATGTCTTCACACTTTTAATATATTATAGAGAGATATGCTTGCTTTGAGACTGATGGACAAACTTTCAAGTTTATCCGTGAATCATCACTTGTTTTTGTTAAAAGAGTATACAAGTCTGAAAAGGAAAAAGTAGGAAGACAAAAACATCCATATGAAGGAGAAGAAGAAAAGAAATTAGCTAAGGAATAAAGGAAATTAAATTATATGCAAAGTGGATCAAAGTGGATAAAAGATTTTTAAAGATTAGGTTAACTGTAACAGCATTATTGCCGAACAGATAAATAGAATAATTTGTTCATAATAATTTCCTTTGGTATTGAATATTGGATGTGTTGCCTGGAAAAGGTAAGTGCATTTTTCAAAGAAATTTATAAAAGCATGTAAGACCACTAAATTAAAGCAATATGGAACCAACAAAACTCAGTGCTTCTCATGTTGTACGTTGCAAAATAAACAGCTGGTGGTTATTTTACGAATACCTTTTTTTGTTAATTCAAAGATGTAATAAGCATGTAAGACCACTAAATAAAGCAACAATGTCATCGACGCTTTTCATCTTTCATATGACAAAACAAAGAGCTAGTTATTATGGAGGAGAATTTAAAATCTAAAATTTATAAATTTAATATTTAAAATTTTTAATATTGCATCTATTATGTAAAGTTATTGGTTCATATCTATACTATGTGTTTTAATTTTTACAAAGTTTCTTAGAAATTTACATTAGGCATCCAAAGCAATGTATCGATTCAGATGAACTTAATGACGAGAGGTGTTCGTTCAGCACCTGTCGATTTTGATTAGAGATAAAAGCAAACTAATTAACATTGACAGCTTAAGGATAATGCTAGTAAAGTGTTTTCTTAAGTTCCCGAAAATTTAATATGAACATTATGATTAATTTCATTTAAAATAATATCAAATATTATACAAAAATAAAAGATAATAAATTTAAATTAAAAAAAAAAAAAGAACTATCTACTTTTCATCAGAAACATTTTATAACTTTGAATTAAACTACTCAAATCTTTATATTAATAAAAAAAATTACAATAATATTCAAGTTATTGCATTGCAAACAAATTTCTAGCATCTTATTAATTAAAATTAGTTCTCCATTTTATAAATAATAATATTATTATGTCAAGTTAAATAATTAAAGTCTTTTATGAATATTACATTAAAAAAACGTAGTACGTAAGAACCAAAAAATAACTCTAGATTCTTAATAATATTTTTGTTATCTACATACATTTAAGGTCTCATATTAAAATTTAATTTCTTTGGAACGGTCTTGCTAATTAGTCACATTGTCGATTTGGTTCAATTTTTGACTTTTATGAAACCTAATGTACGTTTCTCTTTTCTTTTTTTTCTTCTTAAAATTAGATAAGAACTTTTCATCATTTTCTATCTTATAATCCATTATTACCCTTTATAGTGGTGAATATAACTTTTTTGATTTTGGAGAAATATTTTGACATAATTAAAGTGAATAAAGGTTAAAAGAAATACAAACAAAATCTAGGTAAATCTCATTGCAATATATTAGAATGAGTTGGAAAACATGATTTATTTATTTTTTTTGAAGAAAAGGATTTAATTAAGATGTAAAATTCATCGGCCTATTCGAGATAAATTAATTTTGTTGAAAAAAAAATACAAGCGTTTTTAAAAAATTATAAAAGAATGTGTACGGAATTTATCGCTTGATTTGATTTTTTCTTCAATTTCTTTTTAATAAAATCAGACCAAATCAAACATTATCAATTTTTAAAATTTAGAACTAAATCCAAAAAAAAAAAATTATTTAACTAAAATTTTAATTTGAATTGATTTTAGCTAGATTATGAACAGTTCTACTAGTGACATTACTTGATATCCGCCTCTGAGTTATTATACCTTTTTAAATTAATCATAACTTCTAATTATTGTTCGATGTTCTTCGTCAAATTTTGTATAGTAATTTAAACATTACTGTTGCAAACCTTTTACTATTCCTTTAAATAATAATCCTGAAACCTTCCCTCACTAAGGGTTGCCAATTTTCCGAAAGTTTCAAGAATAAACGGTCTTTTTCTCACTCTTGAGTTTTACTTACTGAGACCTAAAAAAATATATGTTCTTTCAGTTTCAATTTCTTTTATATTTATTTGATTGAGTATCAATCGAGTTTAACAAAATTTTGATCTAGCTAACATATATGTTAGGGCATGTCGTGAAAGCTGGTCCATCCAAGTGAACAAAGCTAAGCTGCAGACAAGTTATTGATAAGATGACTCTGCGTACAAACAGGAGTGGATAACACTTACCACATCAGAAGTTGAGTTGAACAAGAAGTGTATCACATCAGAAGTTGAATGGAACAACAAATCTTGCAGAAGTTGAGTTGAACAAAGAGTCCTGTAAAACTAAGAGGTAAAAGAAAAAGAGTCCTATTCAAACAAGGAAGGAGGAACGGCTACAACAAGAAGTGGAGTTACTTGATAAATTCCTATTGAAGATAGGAGTAGAAAGAAACAAGGACTGTATTAGAAGGTGTGCATATATACATGTCAAACAACATTCAAGGAACCCACTCAATGCACAGAAAAGATAATCAACAATCAGCAAAACAGTTTACATACTTAAAGAAGAACCTGGTCCCTTACTTAGCAAGTCATAGACTGTTTGTAGTAGGTAGGTTCTTTGAGTTGTAATGAGTCATTGTTCTAGTCTCAGTGATCTATAAACTGAGTAAGGAGTTGTGTCTTCAAGTTAGGAAACTCGAAGACTTGGGAACACTTATCTTGGGAAGATTTATGTTTTGTATTGATAGGAGTTAGAAGTTTTAATTCCTAGTTTACAAGAAGCCTTATAATTTTATTGATAGAAGTCTTACTAGACCTTCACTTTTTTATGGCTCTCACTTTATCTGGTGGAAGGCAAGGATGGAGATATTAATCCAAGGTGAAGACTATGAATTATGGGACAGGATTACTGATGGACCCACTATTCCAATGATGTTGGTTGATGGTGAACAAATTAAGAAAGTAAGGAATGAATTTACTCCTGATGACTTGTTGGCTTTGAAGAAGAATGCAAAGGCCAAGAACATCTTGGTTTGTGGATTAGGACCTGCTGAATACAACAGGGTATCAACCTACACTACTGCTAAGCAAATTTGGGATGCACTGGTGAATGCTCATGAAGGTACCTCTCAAGTAAGAAAATTTAGGATTTCTCTCCTTTTCACTGAGTATGAGGCATTCAAAATGAATAAAAATAAAATCGTGCATGAGATGATGACAAGACTTACCACTTTAACAAATGAGTTGACTTCCTTATGAAAAGTCATCTCTGAGGAGGAATAAGTTAAAAAGGTACTGAAGGTATTACCTAAATCAAAATGGAAGAGGCAAATAAGGATCTTGAAGGCATGACCCTGGATGAACTAGTAGGGAACTTAAGGACTTATGAAATAAAAATTGATGGAACTAAAGAACAAGCAACTCCTGAGAAAATCTTGGCATTGAAAGCTTTTGATAGTGATGAGGAATTTGAACTTGACAAGGAGCAAGTTGCCTTCATAACTAAGAACTTCGGCAAATTCTTTAAGAAGAAGAAGGGAACATGTACTAAGAAATGTTCCAATGACAATCCAAATGGGTGCTACAAATGTGGCAAAACTAATCGTCAGATCAGAGACTGTTTAATCTAGGAAATAGAATGAAAGAAGAAAAGGGTTGAAAAGGAACTGAAGGCAAAAAGAAAGGAGGAGTATGCAATGATAGCAACCTGGGGATCTGATTCAGATGAAGATGAAGTTGATAAAACTGTATTCATGGCTCTTGGAGATTCAAACTTAGATAAAGAAGATGAGGGTTCTGAGGTAAGTATACTTGAACTCAAAGAAAAATTGCAATTATTTCAAAACCAAAACTTGTTTTCTTGATAAGTGCATTGATTGATGATTTCCAAGAGTTAACCTCTGATAGGGATGAATTGTTCAACAGTCTTGCAAGCGTCAAATTTGATCTCATTGATCTAAAGGCTTGCTCAGGTACAGTTGACAAGAAAAATTGCACTCTCAAGAAATAGGTTACAGAACTTGAGATTTCAAACAATGATCTTAAGTCTGGAGTTCTCAAATTAACTCTCACTAAAAAATGGAAAATAGACCATGAGTAAAGAACAAGAAAATGTTGAACTTGAGCTAGTTAAATACAAACGAAAATGCCATGATTTAACTGAAAAAATGAATAAGTTTAGTCAAGAAGTTTCTAAACTAAAACTGGATCTTTAAAGGGCAAATAGGTGGATAAACTCCTCAAGAATTATTCACAAATTGAGTGATAGAAATTACAATGAAAAGGCAGGTTTGGGATTCCATAAAAGTTTTAATGATCCTAAAGATTTATGTTATATTTGTGGAAACCTTGGACATCCCTCCACTGAATGTCCAGTGGCTGGAAAAAGAAGGTCAAACAGTCAAAAACTGGCTAACAGATTTTATCAGACCAAAAGTAACAAAACCATTTCTGGTCAGAGAAACAGGTTGCACTTCATGTTGCCCACGTGGACTAGAAGAAATCTAATTCATCCTTTCACTTATAAAATAGGACCCAAGCTTGTCTGGGTTCCTAAGTCTAACCATTGATTTGTTTTACAGGAGAAGGTGAAAGAAAATAAGAGGCACTGGTACTTAGACAGTGCTTGCTTAAGACACATAACTGGTGATAAAAAAAAATTCTTTTCACTCTCCAAAATAAATGGAGGAGGGGTTTCTTTTGGTGATGGAAAAAAGGGAATTATTATTGGAGTTGGAAGAATTGGCTCATCTGAGTCAAAAGCATTGGAGGATGTCTATCTTGTGGAAGGATTGAAGCATAATCTGATGAGCATCCCACAATTATATGACAAAGGTAATAAAGTGATTTTTACTGCTACAGGGGTTAAAGTCAAAAGGATAGACACTAAAGAAATTATGCTCACTGCAAGGAGATACAGAAATATATATATATAAAGCAGACATAATGGCAATACCAGGACCTGAGCTGACTTGTCTAAGTGCAATAGAACTGATCCCCTCTTTTGGCACAAGAGACTTGGACATGCAAGTCTAAAACAAATGAACATACTTTTCTCCAAGGACATGGTATTGGGATTACCCAAGACTAAGTTTAAGGAAGAAAAATTATGTAGTGCATGTGCAAGGGGGAAGCAGGTAAGATCTTTCTTTAAGTCAAAGAGCCATGTTAGCACTACCAAATGCCTTGACTTAGTTTATATGGACTTGTGTGGACCAATGAGACTTCATAGCAGAGATAGAAAAAGGTATGTTTTTGTAATTGTTGATGATTATTCCAAGTTCACCTGGACTTTGTTTCTAGCCTCTAAAGAAGATGCCTTTGATGTCTTTGAAATCGTCATTAAGAAAATTGAAAAGAAACTAGGCACTTCATTAGTTTCCATAAGGTTTGACCATGGTACAGAATTTGAGAATGCAAAGTTCTTAGAATTTTTTTCAGCAATTGGTATAGACCATAACTTCTCTGCTCCTAGAACACCATAATAAAATAGAGTGGTGGAAAGGAAGAATAGAACCTTGGAAGATATGGCTAGAACAATGATGCTTACAGCATTGCCAAAAACCTTTGGGCTGAGGCAATAAGTACTACAAAATATATCATAAATAGATGCATGATCAGATCCATGTTAGAAAAAACTCCCTATGAATTACTAAAAGGTAGAAAGCCTAACATTTCTCATTTTAGAACCTTTGGATGTAAATGTTTCATACACAATAATGGTAAGGATAATCTAAAAAAATTTGATGCTAAAAGTGATGAGGGAATCTTCTTAGGTTATTCACTAAATAGTAAGGCTTATAGGGTTTTAAACAGTAGAACTAACTATGTTGAAGAAAGCATGCATGTAGTTTTTGATGAATTCTGTGTTAAGACTAACCTACAAGAAGGAAGTGACACTATGGAACAGGTTAGACAACATGTTTCATTGACTGAAACAACCAAACATGGGGGAACTTCATCAGGGGTAACTGAAGCTGAAGGCACAGTGACAAGGGGAACTGATCCACCAACTACCCCCGCTCAGAATAGCAGCATTGATCCTAGTAGCTCACTTGGCTTGATCCCAAAAGGATACAAGTATCAAGGATCACACCCCATTGAGAATGTTCTTACTGATCTCACCTCTAGGATCACTAAAAGGTCTGGACTGAGAAGTATGTGTGCATTCAAGGCATTTCTATTAGAGATTGAGCCAAAGAAGGTAAATGAAGCATTGCTTGATACTGATTAGATTATAGCTATGCAGGAAGAATTAAATTAGTTTGAAAGAAGCAAATTATAGCACTTAGTTCCTCTTCTAAAAGATAGATCAATTATTAGAACTAAGTAGGTGTATAGAAATAAAGTTGATGAGCATGGAACAATCACAATAAACAAGGCAAGATTGGTGGTCCAAGGATACAACCAAGAAGAAGGAATTGACTTTGATGAGACTTTTGCTCCTACAGCAAGACTTAAAGCTATAAAATTACTTGTTGCCTTTACTTCTGACATGGAGTTTGTTTTGTACCAGATGGATGTGAAAAGTGCACTTCTGAATGGCATTCTCAAGGAGGAGGTTTATGTTAATGTAATGCCCCGGATTTTCTTTAAGTCGAATTTTATCTTTAAGAAGAGTAAGGGCTGACTTTCCAAGTGAGAAATATTTTTAAAACCATTTATAAATTCCATAATATTGATATTTTTTCATGTAGATAATTGAATTAGCTTTCCAACGATACCAATTTCATTCAAATCCGGTATCGGGGTGAGAAGTTATGGTCGTTTTACTGAGAGTTGTCGGAACTGCCCAGGTGCGACGAACAAGTTGATGGACCGTCAAGTTTGCGAAGAACAGTCGCTCGGACCATCGCAACTAAGGCATTGACTCCCTCTTTTGGCCTAAGTGTGATGGCCAAGATGATGGACCATCGCAACTAAGGCAGTGTGGCCTTTTTCTGACCAACGCGCGACGGACGATCCGACGGACCCTTCAGACTAGCGACAGAGCGTCACTCGGACCATTGCAAATCCCATTCAGTATTTTTAAGTTATTTTTAAAAGGATATTTTGGGTCTTTTCCCTTTTAATACCCTACTATATTCAAAATGAAACATATGACTTCATTATCTCCCAAAACACCCAAAGGCTAGGGTTTCTTCTAAAAGAACAAACTCAAAACCCTTTTCCAAGAAACTCAATAAATCACCATAGATTCTATAAATTGAGTTGAGATTCGAGTTTCCCAAGTCTAAAGCATCAAGAACCCTCTCCTAAAGAGTAAGAAGAAGAGTTTCAAGTAAGTGTGTTCATCTAGTTTCACAATCTAAGGTATGTGGGTTTGAACAAGGACAATTCTTCCGTCTTTGTGCCCAAAACTTATTTTAAATTACAAAGATGCATGACTTTATGAGTTTCATACCCAATATTACTATGCATGATATTTTTAGATTTTCCATTGTTCTAGAGATTGAAGTACATGAGTATGTTGAGATTTTAAGACAAATTGCTGAACATTCCAGATTTCTATATGATTTGTGTATCCTTATGACATCTAGTATGCATTTTGATAAGTCTTAACTTGAGATTTGATTATGGGTCATTAAATCCTACTTGAGATTTCAGTTTTTATGAACTTTTATGGTATAAGCACCCATGATTTGAGTATTTTGAGATCATTGAGAAAGTTTTGACCTTAATGGTCATAGTAGCTTTGAAATCCACTTTACCAAATGAAACTATAGATTTTATAGTTGGGTTCTTATGAACCACGAGATTATTTTTAAAGTGGATTTTCATGAAATGAGCATAGCTAACTAAAAGGAGTAGTATTTATCACCGAGATGAGTAAGTTACTATAGTTTCATACCTCAGAACTACGTGCCACCATAGGATTGAGATTTATAGGCCCAAGTCCAATATAAGTGATCACTGAGTTGAGGTTATACTTCCTAGCAAGAGTATGACTCCTCTTCCCAACGTGAGTTTTCTTTCTTAGGAGGACAAGACGTTGGACTCCATGTAGCTCGCATGGTTTATGTCAGTTAAGAACCTCCCTAAAGTATATTCCCTTGAGATAGAATATTTTCCCTAAAGCTTTGAGATAAGTGATTTTCCCTAATAGTAAGATTTTCAAAATAGTTTCTTGAAGTAAAATTTTTCCAAGAAGAAAGTAGTTTTCTCTACTAGTAAGAGTTATAGAATTCTGAGTTCCAAGTGTCTTGAGTTTAAAAGAGTTCTAAGTCCTTGAGCATTAAAGAAGTTTCTCTCCATGAGATATATGCATGAGTTTGAAAGTATTGTTTAAAGCTTTGTTTAGTCTTCGAGTAATGAGAATAAGAGAAGAGTTTAGATTTTAAAGCTAAAGTATAATGACTCACGAGATTTATGTTGCATGCTTCATTCTACATGATTTATAAGTTTTATATTTTAGACGTATTCAAGCTATGTGAGTCATTCATATTTGCATGCATGATTTGATTAAAGAGTATTGATATTATTTTATATAAATACATACACCCCCATATTCTCAGTACATTCCCAAGTGTTGATCTACATACACGTCTATGTGCTACATTGTCATATAATATAGGTTCAGGTGATCATTCCCATCCTCGTTAGTGATTTTTGAGTACCTTTGTCTATATCTCTACAGTGGTGAGTCCACATGGTTTTAGGACCTATCTTCAGATAATTTAGTATTGTTAGTAGACATATTATTGCTTTCAGTTCAGTTTGAGTCAGTTGGGGACCTGTCCCAATGGCTCTCTAGTAGACTTGAGTAATAGAGGCTTTGTTAGACTAGTTATCAGATTGTTAGTATGTTGAGATTTCCAGTATTTTGGTTATTTGGACCAAGTATTTTCTTTGTATTTTTTTATTTGATACGACAGTGCCAGTGTTTTGTTTATTTCTTCTCAAAATGAGTTATTTTATGTAGTGACAGGCTCAAAGGGTTAACTTGGGGCTACTTGTAGCCTTAAGCACATGTGACATCCCGAGGGGAGATTTTGGATCGTTACAAACTTGGTATCAGAGACTAAGATTTAAGGAGTCCTAGGGAGTCTGACAAGCCACGTTGAGTAGAGTCTTAATCATTGGTGTGTAGCGCACCACATCTATAAGAAAGAGGATATGAGACATTTTAGGAAAAAGTTGTTTCCTTTCTTTCAGATTTTATTGTGCCTACAGTTGTCCCTCTCATCTAATAATCCGTGCTCTCCTATTTCAGAAAATACCTCTCTGAAGAGCGAACGTCCACAGAAATGATAATGAGAAACCCTAGCCTGTTGATCCCTTGAATGAGACAGTGTCTCATGCTGAGTTTCAAACGGCCTTTCAGGAATTATCCCAAGCAGTCACCGCTAATGTTCAGGCTAATAACCAGGCCGCAGTTCCAAATCAGCAGGGAGGTGATTTAGCTGCTGCTAGGATTTGTGATTTCACGTGGATGAATCTGCCAGAGTTTTATGGGTATAAAGTAGGTGAGAACCCATAGTTATACCTTGAGAAGGTGAGAAAGATCACACAGGTGATGCAAGTTTCTGAGGAATAAAGTGTTGAGCTGGTATCTTACAGGTTGAAGGATATTGCTTATGACTGGGTTGTATTATGGAGAAAGGGTAGAGACGAGGGTGTTGCTCCTATGACTTGCAGGTGTTCCAAGAAGCATTCTTGGATAAGTTATTTCCACTTGAGATGAGGGAAACAAAGATTGAGGAGTTTATGAACTTAAGGTAGGGCTCCATGACTATTAAAAAGTACTGCTTGAAGTTCAACCAGTTAGCTAAGTATGCTCCTGATTTTATTTCTGACACCCGAGCTAGTATAAGCAAATTCGTGACAGGTGTTTTTAGTTTGGTACTGAAAGAGTGTAGGACGGTAATGCTGAATAGGGATATGGATCTGGCTAGGTTGATGATCCATGCACAGCGAATAGAGGTGAATAAGATAAGGAAGAGAGATAGAGTAAGGGGTAACAAGAGGACTAGATCCGTGCAGTATGAGTATAGTCAAGATAGGTCCCATGGAGGGAACCTCTCACAGTTCCAGAGTCGTTCGTCTATGCCAGCGCCTTCATCATCTAGTGCTCCCATGCCTAGAGACAGTTAGGAGTGAGGGAACAGGTCTTCTATGTCTAGGCCACAGAATCATGTAAGTAACAAACTCTGTTATCCTCCTTATGCTAAGTGTGGTAGAGATCATCCTGGTGAGTGTTTAGCAGATCAGAGGGGTTGTTTTAGTAGTGGAAAGCTGGGCCATAGACTTATAGATTGCCTGCATTCTAGACAGGGGAACAGAGATGCTCGACCTCAGGCACAAACTACTAGTGCACCAGCTCTTGTACCTCATCCCGCCCCTACTCAGGGCATTTTATCTAGCACTGCTAGTGGTCAGCGCCAGAACAAATTCTATGCCTTACCGTCCCGTCAGGAGTAGGAGGACTCTCCCAAAGTTGTTACTGGTATGCTCCGTGTATTTTGTTTGATGTTTATGTGTTATTGGACCCCAGGTCAAGTTTCTCTTATGTAACCCCATTATTCACTGTGAATTTTTAAATGAATCCCGAAAAGATTCCTAAGCCTTTCCTAGTTTTCACACCAGTAGGGGAGTCAGTGGTTGCTAAGCAAGTGTATAGAAATTATCCTGTTATTGTTCTTTATAGAGTCATATTTGTTGATTTGATAGAGTTAGACATGGTGGATTTTGACCTTATTCTGGGTATGGATTGGCTTCATTCTTGCTATGTATCTATAGACAATCATACCCATGTGGTCAAGTTTCAGTTCCCTGATGAACCAGTTCTTGAGTGGTCCGGGAGTTTTGTATCTCCCAAGAGCCATTTTATTTCCTATCTCAAAGCCAAAAAGCTAATTTCCAAAGGTTGTATCTATCACCTAGTTAGAGTTAAAGAAACTAAGTTAGAGGCTCCAACTATTCGGGCAGTCAATATTATTAATGAGTTTCCTGATGTTTTTCCAAAAAATCTCCCAAGGGTATCTCTCGATAGAGAGATAGAATTCAGGATTGACCTTCCTCTCGACACTCAGCCTATTTCTATTTTGGCATACTGTATGGCACCTACAGAGCTTAAGGAGTTGAAAGAGCAACTCAAAGATATTTTAAATAAAGGTTTCATAAGGCCCAGTGTTTCTTTTTGGGGCGCACCTATTCTATTCGTGCAAAAGAAAGATAGTTCTTTGCGTATGTGTATTGACATTGTCAACTTAATAAGGTCACAGTCAAAAATAAGTATCCTCTTCCAAGAATTGATGATCTGTTTGATCAATTGCAAGGTGCAAGTTATTTCTCTAAGATAGACCTTAGATCCGGCTATCATCGGCTTAAAGTGAGGGAATGTGATATTCCAAAGACAAACTTCTAAACCCGCTATGGTCACTTTGAGTTTCTAGTCATGTCTTTCGAGCTAACCAATTCGCCAGCAGCCTTTATAGACCTCATAAATCGAGTGTTCAAGCAATATCTCGATATGTTTGTCATTATTTTCATAGATGACATCCTTGTGTACTCTCATTCTGAGAACAACCATGCAGATCATCTTAGAATTGTCTTGCAAACTCTTAGAGATCACCATTTGTTAGCCAAATTCAACATGTGTGAATTTTGGCTAAGATCAGTAGCCTTTCTGGGTCATATCATTTCAGCCGAAGGCATTAGAGTTGGGTCTAGCTGGCTACTACCGCCATTTTATTGAAGGTTTCTCTTCTATTGCGTCTCCTATGGCCCGATTGACCTAAAATAAAGTTAAGTTCCAGTGGTCAAATTCTTGTGAGAAGAGTTTTCAGGAGTTGAAAACTCGACTTACTTCAGCCCCTGTCTTGACTTTGCCTGATGGTACAAATGGTTTTGTGGTGTATTGTGATGTCTCTAGAGTTTATTTAGGTTGTATGTCGATGCAAAGAGGTAAGGTTATAACCTATACCTTTAGACAGTTGAAGATACATGAAAAAAACTACCCAACTCGTGATCTTGAATTAGTTGTTATGGTCTTTGCTTTGAAAATTTGGAGACACTATCTTTATAGTGTCCATGTTGATGTGTTTACTGATTATAAGAGCCGGCAGTATGTGTTTACCCAGAGGGAGTTGAATCTTATGAAGAGGAGGTGGTTAGAGTTGTTAAAAGACTATGATATGAGTGTGTTACATCACCCAGGCAAGGCCAATATAGTAGCAGATGCCCTTAGCAGGTTTTTTATGGGTAGTGTTGCTTATGTAGAAGAAGGTAAGAAAGAGTTAGCTCGTGATGTGCATTGTCTAGCTAGATTGGGTGTTAGGTTGCTTGATTCAACTGAGGGAAGTATTTTGGTGCAGAGCAGCACCGAATCTTCTTTAGTTTCGAAAGTGAAGGAGAAGCAAGACCGAAATCCTAGTTTGGTCAGACTGAAGGAGTCAGTTAAAGACCAAAAGGTAGAGGTTTTATCCCAAAGGGTAGATGGCGTGTTGAGATTGCAGGGTAGATTGTGTGTTCTGTGTGTTGATGATCTAAGGCAGAGGATTATGGCTGAAGTGCATGGCATGCAGTATTCCATTCATCCTGGCGCTACCAAAATGTACCGCGACTTACGGGAAATCTATTAGTGGAGTGGTGTGAAGAAGAATATAGCTGAATTTGTAGCAAAGTGTACAATGTACCAATAGATTAAGGTACAACACCAAAGACCTGGTGGTGTGATGCAAGATTTTGGTATACCCACTTGGAAGTGGGAAAAGGTGAATATGGACTTCGTGACTAGTTTACCTCTTTCGCGTCATCATCACAATTCTATTTAGGTTTTTGTAGACAGGCTGACTAATCCATATATTTCTTGCCCGTGCATACATCTTATACAGATGAGCATTATGCTAGGTTGTACATCCGAGAGTTTGTCAAGTTGTATGGAGTTCCCTTGTCTATCATTTCGGATAGGGGTACTCAATTCACTTCTCAGTTTTAGAGAGTGTTTCAGCAGGGTCTTGGTACCCAAGTTCATTTGAGTTTCATTTTTCATCTTCAGACAGATGGTCAAGATGAGATGGCCATTCAGACTATAGAAGATATGTTGAGGGCATGTGGTCTTGATTTCAAAGGTAGTTGGGGTGAGCATTTGTCATTGATAGAGTTTGCTTATAACAATAATTACCATGCTAGCATCGAGATAGCACCATTTGAGGCTTTGTATAGTAGAAGATGTAGATCACCCATAGGTTAGTTTGAAGTGGGTGAAGCTGTTGTGATTGGGCCTGATGCAGTGTTTGAGACTATGAAGAAATTTAAATTGATTAGAGAAATATTGAAGACAGCTCAGAGTCATCAAAAGTCATATGCCAATGTGAGGAGAAGAGTTCTTGAGTTTGAGGTAGGTGATTTGGTGTACTTAAAGATTTCATCCATGAAAGGGGAGAAGAGGTTTGGTAAAAAGGGTAAGCTTAGTCCCCGTTATGTTGGCCCTTATAGAGTCTTGAGTCGTGTTGGTAAAGTAGCCTATGAAGTTGAGTTGCCCGCAGAGTTATTAGTCATTCATCCTATTTTTCATGTCTCCGTGCTTAAAAAGCATATTGGTGATTCTGTTGTAATGGATCCTTCGGAGAGTGCTGATATTCAGAATAGTCTTTCATTTGATGAGATTCCTGTTGAGATCCTAGATTTTCGTATCAATAGACTGGGGAACAAAGAGGTTCCCTTGATCAAAGTTTTGTGGTGAAACCAGTCAGTTGAGGGCGCTACTTGGGAGGCAGAAGCAGACATGCGAGCCAAGTTCAGATAAAGCCGAAAGTATTATTCTTCCTTAATTCAGCCCTTCTAATCTAAAGTTCAGCTATACATCTATTCTTGCATGAGCTCTTGCAATTTTCGAAGTATTCAAGAGTTTAGAAAGATTTTGAGTCGTTTAACAAGTTGTTTCATCTATGTGTACTCAATTTTTCCTGTGTTCTTGGTCTAACAAGCGACATTCGAGGACAAATGTTCCCAAGGGGGAGATATTATTATAACCCGGATTTTCTTTAAGTCGAGTTTCATTTTTAAGAAAAGTAAGGGCTGACTTTCCAAGTGAGAAATATTTTTTTAACCGTGTAGAATTTTCCTAATATCGATTTTTTGTCATGTAGAGAATTGAATTAGCTTTCCAACGATACCAATTTCATTCAAATCTGGTATCGGGGTAAGAAGTTATGGCCATTTTACTGAGAGTTGTCGGAACCGCCCAGGTGCAATAGACAGGTTGATGGACCGTTGAGTTTGTGATGGACCATCGTTCGGACCGTCGCAACCAAGGTAGTGACTCCCACTTTTGGCCCAAGTATGACGTCCAAGACGACGGACCGTCAAGCTTGCGATGGAACGTCGCAACTAAGGCAGTGTGGCCTTTTCCTAACCAACGTGCGACGGACGATCTGACGAACCGTCAGACTAGTAACGGAGCATCACTCGGACAGTTGCAAATCCCATTCAGTATTTTTAAGTCATTTTTAAAAGGATCTTTATGGTCTTTTCCCTTTTAATATCCTAATATATTCAAAACGAAGCATATGACTTCATTATCTCCCAAAACATCCAAAGGCTAGGGTTTCTTCTAAAAGAACAAACTCAAAACCCTTCTCCAAGAAATTCAATAACTTACCATAGATTCTATAAATTGAGTTGAGATTCGAGTTCTCCAAGTTCAAGGGTTCAAGAACCCTCTGCCAAAGAGTAAGAAGAAGAGTGTCAAGCAAGCTTGTTCATCTAGTTTCACAATCTAAGGTATGTGGGGTTTGAACAAGGACAATTCTTTCGTCCTTGTGCCCAAAACTTATTTTAAATTACAAAGATACATGACTTTATGAGTTCTCCTATGAATTTGAAGTATGGGTTCATACCCAATATTACTATGCATGATATTTTGAGATTTGCCAATGTTCTAGAAATTGAAGTACATGAGTATGTTGAGATTTTAAGATAAATTGCTGAACATTCCAGATTTCTATTTGATTTGTATATCCTTATGACATCTAGTATGCATTTTGATAAGTAATAACTTGAGATTTGATTATGGGTCATTAAACCCTACTTGAGATTTCAGTTTTTATGAACTTTTACGCTATAAGCACCCATGATTTGAGGATTTTGAGATCATTGAGAAAGTTTTGACCTTAATGGTCATAGTAGCTTTGAAATCTACTTTACCAAATGAGACTACAGATTTTATAGTTGGGTTATTATGAACCACGAGATTATTTTTGAAGTGGATTTCCATGAGATGAGCGTAGCTAACTAAAGGGAGTAGTATTTATCACCGAGTTGGGTAAGTTACTATGGTTTCATACCATAGAACTACGTGCCACCATAGGATTGAGATTTATGGGCCCGAGGACAAGAGAAGTGATCACTGAGTTGAGGTTATACTCCCTAGTAAGAGTATGACTCCTCTCCCCAACGTGAGGTTTCTTCCTTAGGAGGACAAGACATTGGACTCCATATAGCTCGCATGGTTTATGTCGGTTAAGAGAACCTCCCTAAAGTATTTTCCCTTGATATAGAATATTTTCCCTAAAGTTTTGAGATAAGTGATTTTCCCTAATAGTAAGATTTTCAAATAGTTTCTTGAAGTAAAATTTTTCCAAAAAGTAGTTTTCTTTACTAGTAAGAGTTATAGAATTTTGAGTTCCAAGTGTCTTGAGTTTAAAAGAGTTCTAAGTTCTTGGGAATTAAAGAAGTTTTACTCACCATGAGATATATGCATGAGTTTGAAAGTATTTCTTAAAGCTTTCTTTAGTCTTCGTGTAATGAGAATAAGAGAAGAGTTTAGATTTTAAAGCTAAAGTATAATGACTCACGAGATTTGTGTTACATGCTTTTTTCTACATGACTTATGAGCTTTATAGTGGAGACGTATTCAAGTTGTGTGAGTCATTCATATTTGCATGTATGATTTTATTAAAGAGTATTGATATTGTTTTATGTAAATGCATACACCCCCATATACTCAGTATATTTCCAAGTGTTGATCCACATATACGTCTATGCGCTACATTGTCTTATAATGTAGGTTCAGGTGCTCAGTCTCAGCCTTGTCAGTGATTTTCGAGTACCTTTGTCTACATCTCTACAATGGTGATTCCTCATGGTTTGAGGACCTATCTTCAGATATTTCAGTATTATTAGTAGACATATTATTGCTTTCAGTTCAGTTTGAGTCAGTTGGGGACCTGTCCCAATGGATCTCCAGTAGACTTAAGTAATAGAGGCTTTGTCAGACTAGTTATCAGATTGTTAATATGTTGAGATTTCCAATATTGTGGTCGTTTGGACCAAGTATTTTCATCGTATTTTCTATCATTTGATACGACAATGCCAGTGTTTTGTTTATTTCTTCTCGAAATGAGTTATTTTATGTAGTGACAGGCTCAAAGGGTTAGCTTGGGGCTACTTGTAGCCTTAAGCACCGTGTGACGTCCCATGAGGAGATTTCGGATCGTTACTGTTAAGCAACCTCTAGGATTTGAAAGCAAGGAGTTTTTGGATCATGTGTACAACCTGGATAAGGCTTTGTATAGGTTGAAACAAGTACCAAAGGATTGGTATGAGAGATTATCAAAGTTTCTACTGAAGCATGGGCATACCAGGGGTAAAATTGACAATACCCTTCTCTTAAAAACTAATGGAAAGGATTTGTTAGGTGTCCAGGTTTATGTGGATGTCATTATTTTTGGATCTACCAACATGAATATGACTCATGAGTTTTCTAAACTCCTGAGTTGTGAGTTTGAGATGAGCATGATGGGGGAGCTGAATTACTTCTTGGGTTTACAAATAAGACAATCAGCTTCAGAGACAATCGTCCATCAACAGAAGTATGCCAAAGAGCTTCTCAAAAGATTCTCTATAGAAAAGGCAAAAGAAATCAATACTCCAATTGTCACTGCAATAAAGCTTGATCTGGATGAAACAGGTTTTGATGTGGATCAAAGGATCTATAGAGGTATAATAGGGTCATTATTGTACCTCACAGCAAGTAGACCTGACATTGTGTTCAGTGTAGGACTATGTGATAGGTTTCAAGCAAAGCCAAAAGAATCACATCTAAAATATGTGAAAAGAATCTTCAGATACTTGAAAGGAACTAGTGATCTTGGCTTATGGTATCCCAAAAGTAGCAACTTTAATTTAGTGGGATACTCTGATGCTGATTATGCAGGATATTTGATGGACATAAAAAGCACTACAGGCATGGCATACTTCCTTGGATCATGTTTAATTACCTGGTCCACTAAGAAGCAAAATTCAGTAGCCTTGTCTACTGCTGAAGCTGAATATGTCGCTGCAGGATTTTCATATGCTCAATTACTATGGATTAAGCAACAACTTTTGTATTTTGGTATAGATGTTGGTTGTGTTCCCATTTTTTATGATAACACAAGAGCTACTAACATGGATAAAAATCTTGTTCAATATAAAAGAACCAAGCATATTGGTATTAGACATCATTTTCTTAGAGACAATATTGAAAAAGGTCATATATCAATTATGTTTTGTTCTACTGATGAACAAATTATTGACATTTTCATTAAGGATTTGAGTAGAGAACACTTTGAAAAGAATAAGTTAGCCTTGGGGATGATTAAAATTGTATAAGCCTCCCTCAATGCTTGATTAGAATAAGTTGATCTTAAATTGATTGTTGGTTAATTCAGTCTCACACATTAAGTTGTATATCCTAAGTCCAAGATTTTAGAGTATGTTGACTCATGTATGTGTTGATTTTGCAGAGAGGCTGGATTACAGAAGCAATTTTGTCCATTTTTCTCTCTCTTCAGGTATGACTATTATTACTTACAGTAGCTTAAAGAGAAACAAGTTCTTTACTTGGTTCATTCCTGGTCCATTTAAACCTCCAAAAATCAGAGACTCCATTCCCTTTCAAAAAGCTGCTACCTACTTTCCCATCAGTTCAGAACCCCTCATTATTACGCCTCTGCCACATACAGTTCCTCATCCTTTCAACTTCCTCTTGTTTCTCCCTTAAATATATTTCTTAATTCTATTCACTTCCATCCTTACAATCAAGAAAAAATTCCTATTTCAACCATAGCTTTCTCTTCATCTTCTTCATTTTCCTCATCCACTGACTCTGTCGAAAATCCCTTCACCACCATTATCCTTCATCCAAATATCACATTACCTCCAGTAATCCCTCCTCAAATCTCTCAAAAATTTACCGATTTTGCTGCTTTCAGAAACTTCCCAAACTCTTTTGCCCAAATTCCTTCACCTTCTTCAACCTTCTCGCAACCCCTCCTTCCTCCTTCTACCCCACTCCAAATAGTTGATGATGACGATATTTCTATTGACAGATACGACCTTCCTATTGCATATTTAATCCCAAGAAGGTCGAGATCTCAGTTAAAGGTAAAATCCTCTTCCATCTCTATCAATGTCGAAGACACTATTCCTGCAAAACCCTCTCCAGTTGTCTTTACTCCTCGAACCCCTCATACTCGAGGAAAGAAACAACGCAAAGATGTATCCTTGGCTGAAGTACTTCGAGACAATAAAAGGAAATATATAGTTATATCTGATCCCACTCTTCCTCCTATATCTTCTCCTATTTTCTCTCCTGATCTTCTTCTTCGATCAGTCAGGAAGAATAAAACTATCAGGGTAAAATCCCCCCAAACTTATGTGTCTCGAAAGTCTTCTTCAAAACCTAAAGCAAAGGCCTCCTCCTTTTCAAAATCCTTTCCTACAGTCAAAGCTTCCACATCCTCCAAAGTTTCTCCTCCATGGTCTTCTACTCGCTCAAAGAAATAGGTCAGCAAACCTGTTCTTTCTGAATCATCTGACTTTGACTTCCATCTGGATACCACTGCTAAGGTTGATCCTAATTTTAAGGTCCCTGCACCATCCTCTCATCAAGATACTCTTGAGGCTCATCATCTCTACTTTCAAAATAAAAAATTAGCTAGATGGAGAGTTATTAGTGGATTTGGGGGTATTGCTATGTAGACTTTACTGGAAAAATTGGGGTTTTAGGGATGGTCTCATCTCTTTCTACAGGGAGACCTTCAGAGAAAATTTGCTAAACCTGAAATGTATGAGTTCTATATGAATGGGGTAGACATTGGTGAGTTGTTCTCCACTACTGTTAGAAAGGTTACTTTGAACCTCTATATTGTTGATATTGTTAAGATTTTGCATATTCCTTCTGGGGGTGGGGCCACTATGTCAAAGGTAGTTGGCCACCTCTTGATAATCTTGCCTCAACTCTTGACACATGTAGAAAGTTCTCTGGGAATCCTCAACTGGTCAATCATAGAAGAGTACTTAAGAGGGAGATGTCTCCACTTCACCAATTATACTTTGATGTAGTGCATAAGATGATTCTCCCTAGGAATGAAAAGAGGACTGTGGCTAGTTTGCTTGATCTTACTCTTATAGAACTATTGGATACTGAGATGAGAATTGATTTGCCTTGACTCCTTTTAAAGCATATGCAAAGGTTTCTACTTAAGGAAATAAATAGACATGCTCTCTCTTATCAATTTTGGCTCACCCCTATATTTGAGTAATTTAAGGTTTCTGTCCAAGTATGGTCTTCACAGACTACCAAGGATATCATAGGGCCTGTGAACTACATGATACTACCAGTTTCTATGAGGAGTACTGATAGGCTAATTCAAAGATTGAGAAATGCATTGGCAGAGAAACAGGTTAAGGTGAAAGTTGCTCAAGCTGCTTTGGAGGCTGCACAGGCTGCCCATGAGGAGGAAAAAGGCCTCCTTCAAGCTCAGATTGCTTCCCTTACCTCTTTGTTGGAAAAAGAGAGAGCTAAGAATGCTGATAATATTAGGAAACTCACCTCCCTTCTCCCCTCTTCTTCATCTACTTAGCCTTTTTTTATCTCCTAGGACTATCTATTTTTGTTCCTTCCCTGGTTAACTTATTCTCTTTTAGGTTACTTTTGGTATATGTAGTCATATCTACTAATGAATGAAATGGACTTGGTTATTTTACTATTTTATGCTCCTATTTTATCTTACTGCATTCATGTTCTCTTATTCTGAGTTTTGATTGTCTTAGTGATAGCCTCAATGGGCATGAATTATTAAATGTTTTCACTTGTTGAGCCATCTTTTCGATGATGTAAAAGGGGGGAAGAGTAGGCTATGCAATGCTTATAACTCAATTGGACTAACCTGTGTTTCATTCTGTTTCTTTTGCTTAAATTCCTTAGTGAGTATGTCAAGTTTTTGTAGTGTTGTGATACTATGTTTGTCATCATCAAAAAGAAGAAAATTATTAGGGCATGTGAAGTTTTGATGATAGAGATATGAATGAAACATGTCATGAAAGCTGATCCATCCAAGTGAACAAAGCTAAGATGCAGACAAGTTATTGATAAGACGACTCTGCGTACAAACAGAAGTGGATAACACTTTTCACATCAGAAGTTGAGTTGAACAAAAAGTCTACCATATCAGAAGTTGAATAGAACAACAAGTCTTGCAGAAGTTGAGTTGAACAAAAAGTTCTGCAAAACTAAGAGATAAATGAAAAAGAGACCCATTCAAACAAGGAAGGAGGAACGGCTACAACAAGAATTGGAGTTACTTGATAAAGTCCTATTGAAGATAGAAGTAGAAAGAAACAAGGATTTTAGCAGAAGGTGTGCATATATACACGTCAAACAACATTCAAGGAACCCACTCAATGCACTGAAAATATAATCAACAATCAGCAAAATAGTTCGCATACTTGAAGAAGAACCTGGTCCCTTACTTAGCAAGTCATAGACTGTTTGTAGTAAGTAGGTTCTTTGAGTTGTAATGAGTCATTGTTCTAGTCTCAGTGATCTATAAACTGAGTTAGGAGTTGTGTCTTCAAGTTAGGAAACTCGAAGACTTGGGAACACTTATCTTGGGAAGATTTGTGTTTTTGTAGTGATAGGAGTTAGAAGTTTTAATTCCTAGTTTACAAGAAGTCTTGTAATTTTGTTGATTGTTGAGGCTCAAGTGTTATAGTGAAGTTGGGGTTAAATCCTGTAGAGGTACAGGTCGTGATTTTTTACACCTTTCTTGAGCCGGGAATTTTCCACGTAAAAACACTGTATTCAGCTTTTACTTCAGTAAACCACATTTACTTACTTATTCCACATATAGACAATTAATAGGGCTCGTACTCTAATAATATACTTAGTACTTTTACAAATAAATAATATAATCATGTAGGTACTTTTTATATTCATGATGAATAAAACTTAAATTCATTAAAAACAAACAAGTCTAGCACTAAATGGATTAAACTTTTCCTTACAAAGAAATGAAGTTTGGTGGGGCAATGCACATGCATGAACCCTAAAAAGAAATGAAAAACATCAGTCCAAACTTGAAAGGCACTTCACAAATACACATGGGAGCACAAAGCATGTCTTGAAATTTTTGGCAATGTTTGCATAGACATTATAAGTTTGTGAATGATTTTAGTAAAAGTTAGCCACATAATGAATAATTTAGGCCATTGCATCATTGCATGTGACGCCTCTATCCAAATACTTTCACCCACATCTCCTGGTCTAAGTCTAAAAAAAATAAAGAAAGAAGAAAGATATGACAACTTAACATTTAGTACTCCTAACTTAAATGTGAACATGAAAGGAGAATAAAAAGAGAACTCAAAATGGCCAAAAGGCCACCATGTGAACTGAATACACAAATTAGACCTTGTTTAATGCAACAAATTAAGACGTAGTAAATACTACTTTCGTTACAATGATTGAAATGTCTGCCTTTGGAAGTTAATGGGGAGACAAGATGCGTGTGATGGTCAATCCACTGACCCTTTTATTAAACCGCATGAATTTAATCCTAAATTGGTACTACTTACTACTTACTATATAGGAAAAATCTTTTTGGTCACAATTTTTTCGTCATAATTTGGTCACAATGGAAAAAAATTATGTTCACACTTAATTTTTAGACTTTTTTTGCCCTTTTATGATAAAATATGATAAAATTTAAATAAGATTATGAAAGTCTTTTCACAATTATGATCAAATTTAGACCAAAAAATTATGATCATTTAGAATTTTCCATATATATAAACGTTAAAGTGCTTTTATTTTATAGATACTCCTACTACTTTTAAGTGACAATCATTAAAACTTTAGGTGCTAGATTTACTAAAATCAATATTAAAAGTAAAAGGGGGTAAACAACCTTTTCTGTGGAAGAATTTTATTACTCCGTTAAATTAACAGCTAAGAGTGACTAAGCCCTTTGTCTTCGTATGACTTTTTGTCTTTTTTGTTCTTTCATGGTCCAATAGTTATATTAGGATTCTATTAGATTTGGATTCACACATTATAAGATGGACGATATTTTCTACAAATAAAAACCTTTACGGAAGTCGAATTCAAAAGTTCTATTTAAAAATAGAGAAATCTCAATTATCCCACTATAATTCATTCAATTATAATGTCTTTTTACCTATTAGTTATAAAATTCCTTCTATTTATTATATTATTGTCTTTCAGTCCCTCACTAGCTTGTCAAGAATGTGTGATACACTAGTTTATATTTTTTCTAAATAAAAATCAACTCACAATGGATTTAACCATGCATGTTTTGATGCTTATTAACGTGAAAGATGTGATATCTAATTGCCATGTGTTTATTAATAGAACTTTATTGAAAGAAAGAAAGGCTAAGGTTTACAATTTAATCTGAAAAGCATAAAAACTGACTAAACCAAAAGTAGGCTATATATACATAGCCAATAACCTAAAGGTCCATAAACTAAAGGCCCAATAACATATGGGCTAACAGTGTTGTCCTTCATATCAAAGATGATAAAATTGAGCAAGATTAACTCCTTTATTTTCTACCACAAAATCATTTATTTAGAAAATTAAAGTATTAAACTGACTAAGGTAGAGTGGATAAGGGAATGGTATTCCAACAAATACAATTGGCCATAGATCTTGCCAACAAGAGGGTAAAAACCATATTAGTCTATTTACTTTCCCCCGCAACTTATAAGGGATGTTTTGGAGCTCAATTAATTTAGAATTTGTATTTTATGAAGTTCAAATGAAAGAAAATTATTTTTTATTGGTATTTTTCAATTTTTTAATTTTTAAAACTCAAATTCAAAATTTTTTACTAAGAGTTATGAAATTATACCTATCCCATTATAATCTTCATATATTAGAGGATGCAAGTTATATTATCCCCTGCACCACTGCTATATGCTGTAATTAATTGCTAACCATCTTCCAATATATGTATTCTTCTAACAAGATTCCATATATCCGCATTTTGATATGTTCCAAATTAGTTTTCATGCTTCCCTTTTGAAGTCAATTTAACTCGTTTTCTATGCGCTAAATTAAATTAGATCAACTTAATATATCATAATTAAAATTTAGATATTAAAAATCTATATGATAAGTACAACAAATTGCAACTTTTTTCATGTTAATTTAATGAAAAATATACTTTCAAATGCTAGTCAAAACTCATCTAGTTTAACTCTCGAAAAACAAGAGTCAAAACTCATCTAGTTTAACTCTCGAAAAACAAGGATTACAACCAATATGATACGTGCGGAGTATTTCTTTACTTTTCTTTCATCTAAAACCTCCTTAATAATTTTATATTTTAAAAATAAAAAAAAACATACTAACAATAAAAGAAAGGAAAAAACAAAGTTATTGTTCAAATTCTGACTTTGAATAGGCCATTACCCATTTGCATATTTGACCCGTTTGTTCAGAGTGATCCCTAATTTTTTTTTTAAGTTCAAAATTTTTGTATCCATTAATTTGCTATATATTTAATTAGTATCAAGGTGGATAAAAAGCCTTAGGCGTGTGTCCAAAGTTGGCTGTTTCATGTGCAATGAAACAAATAAAAGACATTAAATAATAGTAGTGTAACTACTTGAAATTTATTTTCCCTCTTAAACGGAAATCCCAAAGAATAAACTTCATAATGTTACTATTACTTTTATTTATTTGATAATTTTCTAGATTAGATAAAGACCAATATTTAAGTCATGACTAAAACGATTGCGTTTATGACTTCCCAAGTGTCGTGATGTTTTAGCATTATAAAAAGTAAACTAGTATACATATCTGCGCGATGCGCGGAATTAAAAGATTTTAATAGTTTGAACATATTACATCATTTTAGTTTTATTAAAATATAATTGTCATCTTACTTTTTAATGAAATCTATTTAATAATATACACTTAATAAAATATGAATACATATGCATAATCATCAAATAACATTTTGATACAATTAAATATTATGATTATATTTTTTTTATACCACCATTTCAGAATATATCATGGTTCTAGCTATTCAAAATTTCATTGTCAGTTTCTTCTCACTTTATTCAAATTGAATTACATCCACCTAAAAATGAAGTTCATTTTGTTGAAAATAAATAAGAATGTGTCAAATTTAAGAAAATATGTGTAGTCATATGACATGGATACTCACTGTAAAATAATATTTTAATACTTTGAGTTTGAATTGTTCAATCTTTAGTATCTTTAAATTCAATACTATTATTGATTTCTAATCATTGTCATGTTTACTGGATGTTCTATTTCATCTAACTAGATTACAGTCTCCTAAAATTCACACAATTTTTTTTTTTAAATCTCATAATAGTGCTCTGCCACATAACATACATATTGTATTCAAATTTTAAGTCGTCTGTCTTTTGTATTTAAATGTCTATGTTTAGATAGGTCTTTAACTTTTTATTTTATATTAACTCTTTCTTTGTGTTCTTTTATTTATTGTTACTATGTTACCCATTACTTAATATTGTGAAATTAAAAAATAACTTTAATTTAATTTTTACTTGATTTGATATTCTTATCTATTAATCTCTTTTAATATAAAATTCGTAAATATAAATTATTCATACACCTAAAGTTAGTCATCTTTAAAATATTATTCTATTGATTGAGATTATTTCATTAATTATATTTAACAACAATATTTTGAAGTATCATTTACTCATGTTATTTTCTAAAATAACAGAAATTATAAATAATGTTACGTTGTCATCTCAAGTTAGTTTTTAATCCATTTACATCACCCCTCAAGGCGAAGATCGTCCTTCTTCAAATAGTCTACTTCTACCAAGTATGTAGTAGTTCTTGTTTATTTATTGTTGTTGTTATTGTTGTTGTTGTTGTTGTTGTTTATTTAAATTTTTAAAGAGATAAACATAAAAGAGTAAAAGTTCATTCAAAACTCTTTAAACATGAGTTTCTATTTTTAAGCTAATGAAATCTTTTTTCAAATAAAGACTAATGTATTTTTGAATTCAAATATTTTAAATTTAATATATTTATTTATTTACTACTACTACCTCTGAACTTTGATAAATAGTATAGATATATCCTTCGTCATACTTTAGGTATAAATATACCCTTGCCGTTAATGAAAAGGTATATATATATACCCCTGAACTTTGATAAATGGTAAAAATATACCCTCCGACATAATTTAGGTACAAATATACCCTTGTATTAATGAAAAGGTACGTATATACCTTTCTCACTAATGGAAGGACACGTGTCACAATCCTGTTCATTTGGTCTTTTTATATTTAAATTATCACAACTCTACCTCAAAATAATTTTAATTTAACTCATAACTCAATCCAAATAATATCTCAAACCCGACCCGATCTAATAGAAAGAGAAAGAGTAAATGAATATATATGAATAGAGATGCATCTTGGAGGTTCTATTAGATGGGGTCGGGTTTGTGTTATTATTTGAATTGATTTGTGGGTTAAATTAGAACTATTTTCAGGTAGGGTGAGGATAAATTAAATTAAAAGGGGCAAATGAATAAGATTGTGACATGTGTCCTGCCGTTAGTGAGAAGGGTATATTTGTACCTTTTCATTAACTGCAAGAGTATATTGTACCTAAAGTATGATGGAGGGTATACTTGTACCATTTAACAAAGTTCAGGGATAGATACATACCTTTTCATTAACGACAATGGTATATTTATACCTATAGTATGACGGAGGGTATATCTGTGTCATTTATAAAAGTTCAAGGGTATATACAAACCTTTTCATTAACGACAATGGTATATTTGTACCTAAAGTATGAGAGAGGGTATATTTGTACCATTTATTAAAGTTCAGGGATATATTCGTATCTTTTCCTTATTATTAATACTACTACTACTCCTATTACAGTTTCTATTATATATATTGTCACTACTACTATTTACTTATTTAATTATTATTATTATTATTATTATTATTATTATTATTACTACTACTACTTTTTTTGGTTAATATTATTATTAATACTACTACTCCTATTACCGTTTCTATTATATGTATTGTCACTACTACTATTTACTTATTTAATTATTATTATTATTATTATTACTACTACTATTACACACTACTACTACTAATTTTACTGCTATTATTTATTATTAATATTATTATTATATTTTTAACTTTTATTTAATATTTACATAAATTATATTTAGATAGTTATATAATATTTATTTAAATTTTCAAAGAGATAAACATGAAAGAGTAAAAGTTCATTCAAAACTCTTTAACCATGAATTTCTATTTTTAAGCTAATGAAATCTTTTCTTCAAATAAAGAATAATATATTTTCAAATTCAAATATGTTAAATTTTTTAATACATTATCATTACAGCATTATTAAGTTATGTCCTAAAAATTATTACGTGACTTTTTAATATCTTGCCACATGGCTTCTTGTCTTGCTTTTAGTTTTGCTTTTATATATACTAGTATAGGTACCCGCGCTATGCGCGAAATATTTTTTAAGAGAACCAAGTGTAGTATGAAATCCCCTGCTTATGATATTGTGAACTGTGGACTCTATTCTTATGATCAAGTCAGTCATGTGTGTCAGTTTCCTTTCATCGAGTCTTGGGGGTACTTGTACCTGAAAAATATAGTTGTGTGCCTAGAGACATGTCATGTTATCATGATACTCTCAGTCAAGCCATGATCTATAGAACTCAGACAGTCATGTGACTCAAGAAATCTCAGAAATCTCATGATCTTAGTTAATTCTCAGATAATAGTACTATTTTGTCAGTCAACAGAGGTCAGTTACTCAGTCTATATACAGTCAGTTAAACATGTTCAATCTCTTCAGATAGGGAGTAGAAGTTAGCACCGTATGAACCCAAGGATGGGAAACTCACCTTCCAGATAAGGGTGTGATTCTTAGCAGTCATTCTTGTGTTCTAGAACTACGTAGCCAGTGTAGGTTGAGACATCTTAACCTATCAGATTAGGGTTGATGAGGTGATTTGACCGGTTAGACCAGGGTCCCACCGTTCTCATTAGAGTAACCTTCCAGATAAGGGTCACTCAAAGCTTGTCCTTACCAGTGGCGCGATATTGACACCCTTCCAATCAGGGCACAGATTGCACCCCATCTCAGTTGTTATAGCCCATTTGGGGTATATCGATTAAACAACTACCTCCCATAGTTTCAATTTCAGTCTTAGTAAAAGAACTCAGATAATTCTTCAGATTTCAGTATACCAGGATTGTCAGATATAGTCAATTCAATTATAGTACGAAACTCAGGTAGTTCTATCAGATTCAGGACTGTCAGACACAGTCGTCCATGTTATCAGAAATCCCAGTATTAGTCATGTTAGATATCAATAAATCATGCATTAGCGTACAGATCTAGATATCACGTATTTACGATCTCAGTTACTATGTATGCATGTTTGCCTCTCACATTTATATTAGTCATTCAGTTAGCACTACTCATACATGTAAGCCTTTTTACATATAGCCTACCTCACTCGTATACTCAGTACTTTCAGTTGTACTGACGCATTTGCGTTGTGGTGCTTTTTTTATGTTACACCATAGGTTTAGAGCCACAAGTTCCAGATCAGCAGTAGCAGTCGCATTTCAGTATACAGAGTTGCAGTGAGTCCTCTTCATTCGAGGACGATATGATTTGACTTTATTTATTTTCTTCGGTTATCTTTCAGTTTACGGAGTTAATTGAAAACATGTTCCTTCAACTCCTTACTCAGACAGTATTTAGAGTTGTTCATATTTAGTTCAGATTTGCTTCAGACTTCAGTTGTTTTGGGTATTTGTTACCCCATATGGATGTTATGATTTGTCAGATATTTTATTCAGTTGAACCTTATGGCCTATTGTTTATGTTTTTCGTATTTTACATGTATATTATGCAGTGTACAGGTACAGATATCAGTCATGGGTTAGCTTGTGGTCCTTCAGGGTCATAAGCACCGTGTAGCATTCCGGTTCAGAAAATTGGGGTGTTACAAATACACATATATATTATGTGCTACAAATACTGCTACTATTTATTATTATTATTATCAATTATTTTATTCTTATATTTCATTTAATATTTTAGTAAATTACATTTGGATATATTTTTTAATATATTTAATTATTAAATGTACCTATAATTTTTTAAAACAATTATAAGTTTATCTTTGAGAAGATATTGAATTTCCAATTCAAATTTTAAAAAGGAATAGACAACAATAAGAATACAATTAGAACTCGTTAATATGATAGTCAACTATTTTTAATATGTAATTTCATATACTTTTAATTTATCTTTAATCTTGTTTTAAACCAAATAACTCTTTTAGCTTGGATATTCGACTTCCTCTCCTCCTTTACTCATCTCAATTGAATATTTTAGATACCTTTTTCTACTTATCAAGTTTTTTTTGATTATTTTTAATATTATATAATGTTTTTCTCTTTTAATATATATTATGGACTTACATATATTTATCGAATAAATAAATTTTACTTATTAAATAAATATGAGATACATAATTTTTCAAACATATTAAATGTTAGAAAGATAAAATAAGTAATCACAATAATATTTTAGTTGGAATGATTACTTTGTATAAGTAATTTTGAAAATAATATTAATAATACAATTTATTTACATATTTGATAATGAAACAAAATAAAAAAATATTTTCCCCCCTCTCCTCATATCCCCCCCCCCCCTCCAACCCCTACCCCTCCTCCTCCTTGCCGAAAACCTACCAAAAAAAATCAAAATTAAATATTTTTTGTTCTTTTTAAAACTTTTAAATTTAAATTTAATTATTTTTAATCTTTAAATTCAAATGCTAAGAAGATTAATTATTATTCTCTTTATTCTTATTTTTCTTTAAAATATGTATATTTACCTTATAAGTTATATAATTGAATTGAGATATATATTTAAGATAAGTGATGATGATAATAATGATAATGATGTAGTAGTAATAGTAATTATTGTTGTTGACTCTAGTATATTTTTTAATGAAATTTTTTAAAGTTATAATTTATAAGTAATTAAGTTTTCTTCTCTTATATTTTAAAATATAAAAATTAAATTTAAATTTAAGTTAATTTTTATATTATAATACTCATGTGACTTGTTGTTTATTGAGATTTTAGTTTTGCGATTTTAAAAAATATAAACGACAAATAAAACTAGTAAATATTTTTAATATACAAATATAAATTTACAAGTAAAATCATGAAAGGAATAAATCAATTCCAATATTCGAATGCATATAAATCTTTTTTATAACCTTCTTAGAATAGAGTGGATATGTAAATGTGATGGAGAAATATATTATATTTGAACACATGGAAATATTTACATTCATTCTTTACATAAATGATCTAATAAATTTTCTTTTTATATTTTGACTTTCAAGTGTACTTGCTGATTTCTCAAATATTTATTTTGCATTTTGGAGAGATCACATGCATAGAATTTGTGAAAATTTCAGCTTCCTTAGATACATCTGTGACAAAAGATTAATATATAGTGTTAATTACAAAAATAATAAAATTACTATAAAATTAAATCAAGTATGAGGACATACCATTTTAATTTATTCAGAGAAATCTAATGAGCATTACCTATAAATTTTTTTAATCCATGGTAGGTACATTTGTTTTACAAAATATAAACATAATGTTGATCATAAATAAGTATAAAATAATTCAAAATTACATTAACCATGAATAATATATATTGATAATTAATCAAACAAATCTAATGAGAATTACCTGTAATCTTTTTGACCATGGTAGATATATCTGTGACAAAAATTAGATATAATATTAATAATAAATAACAATAAAAAAATTAAAAGCTAAGTTAAGCATAACATACTTCAATAGTTATTCAAAGATAATTTTAATAACAATAATGTAAAAATTATTTTCTGATATTATTATACCAATATCTTGTGAATAAAATGATCATATAAATTTTTTTGAGATAAACACAATCTAAATATGAAAACAATTATAACTGACAGAAAAAAAAAGAAGAAATGAAGAAATGAAGAAAACTTAAATGATATATGTATTGAAGGAGATATATATAGAAGGTTACAACTATGGATATTTGTGTCAACCAAAATTTTAGTCAAATTCAAAATCTAAATATATCAGTTTGTTAGAAAAGATAAGATTCTAAATTATCATTATCTAATAATTTATAATTTTAAAATTTTAAAAATAAAAAATCATTTGAGAAGTTGCATTCAAACTTGAAAACTGCATAGTTAGCATTTTATTAGAAACTCAACCTTATTTAATTGATTTAAATAAAAAATAAATAAAAAAGAAGACATTTGTTCAAACGTGTTCTTATATTTAATTATTTGTTTTAAAAAATCATAATAATGTTAATCATAAATAATTGTAATAATTATTTGTTTTAATTACTATTATTTAATTATATTATTATTATTATTATTATTATTATTTGGATAAAATTTTCATCTTTTATTAATATAAAAATAAATTATATTGAAATGTATTTTATAATATTTAAATTATAAAGAGATAAGTTTGAAATACCAAAATATTTATTAGAACTGTTCAATTATGGATTTCTATTTTTAAGATAATGAAAATCTTTTTATTAAAAGGACAATGTATTTCAAATTCAAATAATTCATCTTTCAAATCAAAACTTGATAAGAGTCCAATTAAACATTTTAATGTGATAAATAACTATTTTTAATAAGTAATTTTATTTTATAACTATTTTTAATCTATAATTAATAAGTTATTAGTCTTAATTATCTTTGATAGTTTATCTTTTTATTTGCACGTTTTTTGAATTTTCTTTTCTTTTCTTTCCTTCCTATTGTTTGTTTTTTTAAATTTTTTTCATAAAAAAAATTGACAACTTAGATATTTTAAGGTATTTCAAGTAGATATATATGTTGTATTTAATTATTAAATTTTAATTTATATTTAAAATAAGTGCAAGTAAAAATTACTTTTAGATACACACCACAAATATATATTATTTATATTTATCAATAATAATAATAATAATATATTTATCATTATATTTGATATAGATAAGTTTATAAAATATAAGATTATATTTAAATATATTTTATGACATTTAAATTTTAAAGAGATAAGTTTGAAATAACAAATATCTATTAGAACTCTTCAATTATGAGTTTCTATGTTTAGCTTTTTATTTAAAGGATAATGGTTTCAACATTAAATACTTAATTTTTCAATTTAAGAAGTAATTTTATTTTATAATTATTTTAATTTAAATTACAAAAATTATTATTCTTAATTATCTTTGATAGTTTATGTTCTTTTTCTTTTTTGCACGTTTTTTTATTTTATTATCTTTTGTTTTCTTTCTTTCTTTTTTTTTTGTTTGTTAATTTTTTTTTAAAATAAATAAATTGAAAACTTAGATATATGAAGATATTCCAAGTAGATATATACGTTGAATTTAATTAATAAATTTTAATTTATATTTAAAATTTTAAAATAATTGTAAGTAAGGAAAAATTTAAGCTAATGAATTTTTTCTAAAAAATAAAGGATAATGCATTTTAATATTCAAATAATTCAAATTTATTATTACATTATTATTAACTTTGTCCTAAAAAACTACCACGTGGCTTCTCAATAGCTTGCCACGTGGCTAATTATTGTGCTTCGTCCTCTACTTTATAATATATATATAGATAGATTATTTATTATTAATATTATTATATTTTTAACTTTTATTTAATATTTACATAAATTATATTTAGATAGTTTTATAATATTTATTTGAATTTTTAAAGATATAAACATGAAAGAGTAAACGTTCATTCAAAACTCTTTAACCATGAATTTCTACTTTTAAGCTGATGAATTTTTTTTTTCAAATAAAGAATAATATATTTTCAAATTCAAAAATTTTAATTTTTTTAATACATTATTATTACAACATTATTAAGTTATATCCTAAAAATTGTCACGTGGCTTCTTGTCTTGCTTTTAGTTTAGCTTTAATATATATATAGATATAGATTACATCTCAAGAACAATATTTTGGCCTTGATCGGCAATACGCATGGTGTTTTAGGATTACGTTAGTACTACGCCAAAAAAAAGAAGGAAAGTAAATTTTGGCTAGTGCTTTTTTTTTTTTTACTGAACAACTCCTCAACTTTCACTTCAAATAATTCAGGGAGCTCTCTAGTAGAGGACTCAATTTCTCTTAAAACAAAGGATAATTATAATGATGATGATCATCATAATGATGGTGATAATGATAATTATAGTAATGATTAATAATAATGATGATGATTATAATGATAATGATAATTGTATATGAGGAGGAGAAGGAGGAGGATGACGACGACAATGGCGACAACAACAACGACAACAACAACAACGACAACGGCAACAACAACAACGACAATGATAACAAAAATAACAACAACAACAACGACAACAACGACAACGACAACAACAACAACATCACCGACAACGACAACAATAACAACAACAACGACGACGACAACAACAACAACAACAACGACAACAATGACGACGAAAATAACAACAACAACGACAACGACAACAACAACAATAACACCGACAAAAATAACAACAACAACAACACCGACAATGACAACAACAATAACACCGACAACAACAATAACAACAACAACAACGACAACAATAACAAAAACAACAACAACACCGACAACGACAACACCGACAACGATAACAAAAACAACAACAACAACAACATCACCGACAACGACAACAATAACAACAACAACGACGACTACAACAACAACAACAACAATGACGACGAAAATAACAACAACAACGACAACGACAACAACAACAATAACACCGACAACGACAACAACAACAATAACACCGACAACAACAACAACAACAACACCGACAACGACAACAACAATAACACCGACAACAACAATAACAATAACAACAACAATGACAACAACAACAATACCGACAACAACGACAACGACAACAACACTGATAATACCAACAATAACAATAACAACACCGACTACACCGATAACAACAACACTGATAACACCACCACCACCAACAACAACAACGCCAACAACAACGATAATGACAACAACACCAACACCAACAATAATACCAACACTAACAACAACAACAATGACGACAACAACAGCAACGATAATAACAACAACAACAACGACAACAACAACAACAATGACGATAACAACAACAATAACTACGACGACGACAACAACACCAACAACAACAATAACAACAACACCGACAACAACAACAACAATAATAATAATGTGATCAATCGTACATATTTCATCAGCTTAGATTTTACACCATGAAAATTAGCTAGATGAAATTCAACAATTAGTTAATTAGGTAAAGTTGTTGATTATGAATTAAATGGAACAAAAGTACCAAAAAAATATGATATGTCAAAAGTTCAAACATCCTAGTCAAAGATTAGTTCATCATTAAGATTAGATTTGGCTTAAGAATATAATTAAAACTCATGATTGCAATGTCTAATTACCTGAAAATCATCGTTAATTTTAAAATCTCAAATGCATTATTTTTTTGCCAAAGATCACATGGTCGTCCTAAAAAAAATGACTTTAATAAATTTTAACATTAATAATAAATAAATTAAGAGAATTGTTATTACAATTCTAAAATAAGAAAGATAAGTGTAATATTTAAAACTACACGAGAGGTTAGTATGATAAGGCGAAATTTAGAAAAAGTCTCTAAATTTATTCTTTTTTTCTTATTGACGGTGATGTCCAATAGCTCACCTCAACCACGATTCTTCATGTGTCTATTATCTTCAACTATTTACTAAGTACCGAAAAACTTTGTTCATAAAAGATTAGGAAAATAAAAACAATCGCCTAGCGTTTCTGGTCAACTAAATGATAGCTTCTATAAAGCATATTGTTGTAAATTTCTATGGCCCACATAATTAATTTATTTATTGATTTAATAATAACTGAATAAGTTAAATCCTTAATCTATATGAAAAGTTACCTAGTAGGATAATTACTGACTCCTAGTAGGATTGTATCCATAATTACTGACTCCTAGTAGGATAATGATTGTATCCACCAATCACGTTGATGGAACGTGAAAACATAAATGACTATTTCTATTATAAAAGGGGTCCTCTCTCTGCCAAACAAGAATAAGCTCCATCACAATTATTTTGAAAGTAAGGTAAAGAGAAAAATAATTCAGTGCTTCTGTTATTACGCTTTTGCTTTCGCTAAAACCATGGAGAATTCAGGTAAGTAATTCTTTATTAAATTACTGTTATTATGTGTATGTGAAAATCATTAAGTTCAATGTTCCTGAATAATACAAAGGATTATGGAAAGGATTGTTTATGTATAAGATTATTTAAGTTTATATACTCCGTTTTATGCTTACATGTGGTATCAGAGCCTGATTTTCTGAACAAGTGATTTTCAATTAAAATTAATGTTTCTCCAGATCTTGTGAATTTTAATTATGTTTGTTAGAAATTTCACAATTATTGAATAGAGAAATTTGAAATATTGATATTATTATAATTGATTCTATTTAAAATAACATGAGTTTAATCTTTGTTATTTTAAATATTAAAGAAACAACTCTTTGTTGTTAGAACGTTGTAGTATGCAATAATAAAATTTATTGTTTCTTAATATAACTTGGAATCATATATGTAAGATTAGTTAATCACCAAAGTGGTCGAATCTTTATGAAATTAATTCCAAAATAAAGGTTAAAGTTTAAATTAATTACCCATTAATCTTGATGCTTATAATTGATCTAATAATTATGGGTAAATTAAATTTTTGGTCATAAGACATTTGTGGATTACCCTATGACCAATAAATATTACAGAGATAATTTTGATGTATCGTTAGTTTTATTTATTTATCCAAAGATGATAAATATTATTAATTGATGCATTAAATATTATCATTTTGTGTTAAATATATTTTAAGCATCATTATGTTTAAAGTTGTATTTTGATATTTCGCCCAAAGGAGAACATCAATATACATTTAAGTAAATTACTTCTGAATTTGATAATGTGTTTAATCTGTTAACTCAAAGCATTAACAAATGAGCATATTCTATTTTCAGCACTTGCCCTTCATTCGCACTCTGCCTCTGTTACGACTTTTAATGGACTTAACTTTTTGGATTGGTGCGAACAGATCAAATTCCATCTTGGAGTTTTAGATCTTGATGCTGCACTTTACTCTGAAAAGCCAACTGCTATTACTGAAGCTAGTAGTGATGAAGAAAAGTCCTATTATAAGCACTGGGATCAGTCTAACAAATTAGGCCTAATGTTCATGCAAATGAATATTGCGGGCAACATTAAGACTACTCTTTCCAAAACTGAAAGTGCGAAAGAACTTCTGAAACTTATGAAAGAGTCTTCCCAAACTGCTGATAAGTCTCTTGCTGGGACACTAATGGGTACTTTGACCATCATGAAGTTTGATGGTTCACGTACTATGCATGTGCATGTCATTGAAATGACAAACATAACAGCAAGACTTAAGTCATTGGGAATGGAAGTGGAACAAAATTTTCTTGTGCAGTTCATTATCAACTAATTACCGTCTGAGTATGGTTCTTTCCAAATGAACTACAACACCATGAAAGACAAATGAAATGTGCATGAATTGCATGGTATGTTGGTTCAAGAGGACACGAGGCTAAAGAATCAAGGAACCCACTCCATTAATTATGTAAATTATGAAGGAGCTGAAAAGAAAGGAAAGAAGCATGGTAAGGAACAACAGAAATAACTTAATGTTAATCAGTCCTCATCTCAAGTACATAAGAAAGGAAACAAGAATGGAAAGTGTCATTTCTGTGGAAAATCTGTACACTTTCAGAAAGATTGCCTGAAACGTAAGGCATGGTTTGAGAAGAAAGGTAAGCCTTGTGGTTTTACATGTCTCAAATCAAATTTAACTGAAGCTCCTTATAATACTTGGTGGATTGACTCTAGTTGTACTGTTCATGTTTCTAATACTATGCCTGGATTTCTTACAATCCAAATCATAAACAAGAATGAAAGATTTGTTTACATGGGGAATAGAGTGAAGGCTCCAGTTGAAGGTGTCGGGACTTATCGTCTTATTCTCGATACTGGACGTCACTTAGATTTAGTAGAAACTATTTATGTTCCTTCTCTTTCAAGAAATTTAGTTTCTTTGTCTAAGTTGGATAAGACTGGATATTCTTTTAATTTTGGTAATAGATTTTTTAGTTTGTTTAAGCATAATTATCTCATTGGTACTGGTACTCTTTGTGATAATTTATACAAACTGAATCTTGATAATCTTTTTGCCAAAACACTCTTAACTCTGCATCATAATGTTGGTACCAAATGAAGTTTGGTGAATGAACAATCTGCTTACTTGTGGCATAAACATCTAGGTCACATATCTAAAGAAAGGCTGGAAAGATTAGTTGAGAATGAAATTCTTTCAGATTTAGATTTTACTGACCTTAATATTTGTGTAGATTGTATTAAAGGAAAACAAACAAAACACACAAAGAAAGGAGTCATAAGATGCACACAGCTCCTTAAAATTATACACACTGATATATGTGGTCCTTTTGATATCACATCTTTCAATAAAGAAAAATATTTTATCACTTTTATTGATGACTTTTCACGTTATGGATATATCTATTTGTTGTGAAAAATCTTAAGTGATTAATGCCTTAGAGGTATTTATTACTGAGGTTGAAAGACAACTAGATAGAAAGATAAAAATAATCAGGTCTGATAGAGGTGGTGAATATTATGGCAGATATGATGAAAGTGGACAGCACCCAGATCCATTTGCTAAATTCCTTAAAAAGCATGGCATATGTGCTCAATACACAATGCCTGGCACACCACAACAAAATAGTGTGGCAGAAAGGCGTAATCATACATTAATGGATATAGTTAGGAGTATGTTAAGTAATTTATCTTTACCTCCTTTGTTATGGATATATGCTTTAAGGACTGTCGTTTACTTGCTAAATAAGGTTCCTAGTAAAGCAGTCCCAAAGACACCTTTTGAACTGTGGACTGGTAGGAAACTTAGTTTGAGGCACATGCATGTTTGGGGTTGCTCGGCAGAAGTTAGAGTTTATAATCCACAAGAAAAGAAACTGAATTCAAGAACAATTAGTGGTTTCTTCATTGGTTATCCAGAAAAATCAAAGGGGTATAGATTTTACTTTCCTAATCATAGTACGAGAATAGTTGAAACTGGAAATGCTAGATTCATTGAGAATGATGAAGTTAGTAGGAGTGAAGAACCACGTAATTTGGAAATTAAATAAGTTGGGGTGAAAATTCCTCTACCCTGTGCTTCTTTTAAATTTGATGTTCCTGAAGATATTGTACAACAAAGTAATCAACAAGAACAACAAATTAATATTTCTACTAATGAAGCCATAATTGATGAACCCGTAGTAGATGAACCACAAGAAGTAGCATCAAGAAGATCTCAAAGAAAAAGAAGATCTGCTATTTCTAATGATTATTTGGTATATCTACATGAGTCAGAAACTGACTTGGGAATTAATGATGATCTAGTTTCATTTTCACAAGCCATTGAAAGCAACAATTCTGATAAATGGATAAATGCTATGAAAGATGAGTTAAAATCTATGGAACAAAATGAAGTTTGGAACCTTGTTGAATTACCCGAAGATTGCAAAAGAGTTGGGTGTAAATGGGTCTTTAAAACCAAACGCGACTCAACTGACAATATCGAACGTCACAAGGCCAGACTTGTTGCCAAAGGTTTTACTCAAAAAGATGGCATTGACTATAAAGAGACATTTTCACCCGTCTCTAGAAAAGATTCACTCAGAATTATAATGGCTTTGGTAGCTCATTATGATAGAGCTACATCAAATGAATGTGAAAACGACTTTTCTAAATGGAAATTTGGAGGAAGAATTTTATATGAATCAACCTGAGGGGTTTTCTATTAAAGGAAAGGAACACGTGGTGTATAAACTTAAGAAGTCAATATACGGACTTAAGCAAACTTTCCGACAATGGTATCTTAAGTTTAATGAAACGATTGTCACTTTTGGATTTAAGGAAAACACTGTTGACCGGTGTATATATCTGAAGGTCAGTGGGAGTAAGTTTATTATGTTAGTCTTGTATGTTGATGACATCTTGCTTGCTACTAATGATCTTGATTTGTTGCATGATACCAAGAAATATCTCTCTAATAACTTTGAAATGAAAGATATGGGTGAGGCATCCTATGTGATTGGAATAAAAATATTTTGAGATAGATCACAAGGATTGTTAGGATTGTCTCAGAAAACCTATATTAATAAAGTATTAGAGAGATTTAGAATGGAAAAATGCTCATTAAGTCCCATTCCAGTTCAGAAAGGAGATAAGTTTAGTCTCAATCAATGTCCAAAGAATGACTTGGAACGAAAGCAAATGAAAGATATTCCTTATGCATCAATAGTTGGGAGTCTTATGTATGCCCAAACATGTACAAGACCAGACATCAGTTTTACTATTGGAATGCTGGGTCGATATCAAAGTAATCCTAGAATGGATCACTGGAAGGCTGCAAAGAAAGTATTACGATACTTACAAGGAACGAAAGATCATATGCTTACTTATAGAAGATCTGATCATTTAGATGTGATTGGATATTCAGATTCAGATTATGCTGGTTTTGTGGATACAAGAAAATCCACATTTGGATATTTGTTTCTGTTAGCTGGAGGAGCAATATCATGGAAGAGTGCGAAGTAGTCTGTTATAACTGCATCCACTATGGAAGCTGAGTTTGTGGCATGCTTTGAGGCCACAGTCCAGGCTAATTGACTGTGGAATTTTATTTCAGGACTTGAACTAGTCGACAATATAGCCAGGCCGCTGAAAATTTAATGTGATAATACCGCCACAGTTTTCTTTTCTAAGAACGATAAGTATTTAAAAGGTGCTAAGCATATGAAATTGAAATACTTTTCGGTTAAAGAAGAAGTCCAGAAACATAAAGTGTCAATTGAACATATTAGCACTAAGCTTATGATTGCTGATCCTTTGACGAAAGAACTACCGCCCAAAACATTTATTGAACATGTTGAAAGAATAGGTCTTATTGATAGCAATGAATGACTTTATGTAAAGTCTTTATTATGTTTAAGTAATTGACACTTTGAACTCAAATTATATATGTTTCTGTTGTTACCTATTTTCTCTTGTATACATAATATTGTGAATGATGATAACAGGTTCTGACTTAGATAAAGAATTCTAAGTATTATCGTTGGACCCATTATGTATTTGAAAGGTTATGTTAGGTAATAGACTAATATTGTAGTACATAGAAGGAACTATGTCAAGTAAAGGGACGTACAACCGCCATGACTCATTTTAGTTGATTTATTTAACGATGATGAATGATGTTGGATTTAACGTTAATAGTGCACATGATTGACGTACCTATTAAACCATTAAATTAGCATTGTGTGTGCCAAGTGGGAGAATGTAAATTTCTATGGCCCACATAATTAATTTATTTATTGTTTTAATAATAATTGAATAAGTTAAATCCTTAATTTATATGGAAAGTTACCTAGTAGAATAATTACTGACTCCTAGTAGGTTTGTATCCACAATTACTGACTCCTAGTAGGATAATGATTGTATCCACCAATCATGTTGATGGAACGTGAAAATATAACTGACTATTCTCATTATAAAAGGGGTCCTCTCTCTGCCAAAAGAAGAAAAACTTCATCACAATTATTCTGAAAGTAACGTAAAGAGAGAGAAATAATTCAGTGTTTCTGCTATTACGCTTTTGCTTCCGCTAAAACCATGGAGAATTGAGGTAAGTAATTCTTTATTGAATTACTGTTATTATGTGTATGTGAAAATCATTAAGTTTAACGTTCCTAAATAAGACAAAGAATTATGAATAAGATTGTTTATGTATAAGATTGTTTAAGTTTATATAATTTGTTTTATGCTTACAATTGTTACTACTAGTAACATACTTTTTAAGTGAACCAACAAATTGCAATTTGTGTAACAAGACAAAACTACTCAAGTCAATAGTACCACCAAGGCTCCGGCTATCACCAAAAAATTTCATACTGAAAATGTGGTGGCCCAATGCAGGGGCAGAGCATGGATGTTAGTCACAAATTTGGCTGAATTCAATAACTTTGTTTAAATTCTGTATTTCATTGTAAAATATCAAATACATAAACATAATTAATTTAAACTTAATAACTTAAAATGGTTAGAACCGAAAATTCAAAAACTTCAAATCTTGACTCGGAGCCTCGGATTCAAGTGTGAGGCAACTTCCCTGCACCAGGTACTATACTTGTCAATCAGAATCAAGAAATTTAAAATAACACATGAAACAATAACATCAAATTAGTTTCAACTGGAGCAGCCGCTTCAGACAGAGGGCTTTATATTATAATACTTGTCGAGATTTAAGGAAAATTCATTTTTAGCCACCAGAAAATTGGTCACTCTCCAATTGTACAACTGTAATTAACTCCAAAATTAAAAATCCCACTTGTGGGTTAGAAGGTCTAACAAGTAACTGTGACCAAAATTCACGTAAAGTGGACTTGGACTCAAGGGGGACCATTGTGAGACTCGAAATAATGTATTGCATTGTAAAAAGTTGGGTAGTTCGGTGTACTAAAGCTCTTGCTATACACTGCATCTGGGAAAGGCTGGAACACAAGGATATACTGTACTCAACCTTACCTTGCACTTCTAGTAGAGGTTATTTCCACGGCTTGAACTCATGACCTCCTGGTCACATAACAACTTTATCGGTTACTCATGACTCCCTCCTAAGAACAAGGTAATTAAGGGCAAATCCCTCTAAGTTGTACTTCCTATATTCTTGATTTCTTCCCCTATAAATACCCTTCCAGTCTTACTCTTTCCCATCAAACATTAAATATTCATCTCTTCAATCTTTTGTATTCACAAATATTCTATTTGTTAACAAACTAAGAAGCACATATATAGTTTACAAAAAGATGGAGAACTTCCCAATTATCAACTTGGAAAAGCTCAATGGAGATGAGAGATCCACCACCATGGAAATGATCAAAGATGCATGTGAGAATTGGGGCTTCTTTGAGGTAATTACGCTTTGCATGAACATACACTCCCTATGTTTCAATTTTATGGTCATACTGTCAATTTTAATATGTCAAAAAACGAACCACTTTTTGTATTTAGTAATTCTGTAGTTCCAACATCCTGCATGGTGTGTTTAGTACTAAATGATTTAAAGAACATTTTGGTATGTTGTACACATTAAGACCACAAGATTCTTTAAACTTCGTCGTCAGGCAAACTAAGACATAAAATAATCAGATGGAGAAGTGATCTTTAAGCTAGTGAGAAATTTTGAATATAGATGTTTTTTCTTAGTTTGTTTCTGTGATCATTGCAGTTGGTGAACCATGGGATTCCACAGGAAGTAATGGACACAGTGGAGAAATTGACAAAGGGACATTACAAGAAGTGCATGGAACAGAGGTTCAAGGAATTGGTGGCCAGCAAGGGACTTGATGCTGTGCAAGCTGAGGTTACTGATTTGGATTGGGAAAGCACTTTCTTTTTGCGCCATCGTCCTGTTTCTAACATTGCTGATGTACCTGATCTTGATGACGAATACAGGTAATGTATGCTATACAGATCAAGATATATAGTAGTTTCTTAGTTCAAAGTTCAAAGCTTATAGTAAATTCATGTCTCAAATGATGCAGAGAGGTCATGAGAGATTTTGCAAAAAGATTGGAGAAGTTGGCTGAGGAGTTACTGGACTTACTCTGTGAAAATCTTGGGCTTGAAAAGGGTTACTTGAAAAAGGCCTTTTATGGATCAAAAGGTCCCAATTTCGGAACCAAGGTGAGCAACTATCCACCATGCCCCAAGCCTGATTTGATCAAGGGACTCCGCGCCCACACAGATGCTGGTGGCATCATACTTCTCTTCCAAGATGACAAAGTGAGTGGCCTTCAACTCCTCAAAGACGGACAATGGATCGATGTCCCTCCCATGCGCTACTCTATTGTGGTTAACCTCGGCGACCAACTTGAGGTACAAGATCATAAAGTATCTCATTATGTATAGTTCTTTTCACCATAACTTAAAAAGTACTGAAAGGGTAATGTTTATGAAATGCAAAAACAGGTGATCACCAACGGGAAGTATAAGAGCGTTATGCACAGAGTGATTGCACAAACAAACGGGACTCGCATGTCACTTGCCTCATTTTATAATCCAGGAAACGATGCAGTGATCTATCCAGCACCAGCTTTGATCGAAAAAGAGGAAGAGGAAAGCAAGCAAGTGTACCCAAAGTTCGTGTTTGATGACTACATGAAGTTATATGCTGGACTCAAGTTTCAGGCCAAAGAACCAAGGTTCGAAGCCATGAAAGCCATGGAAGCTGATGTGAAAGTTGATCCAATTGCAAGTGCTTAATTTCCAATTCACAAAGAAGAAAAGAAAATGATTCTGTTCTTTAAGTTTCACAAACCCAACTAAAAACATTATTTGCTTCTATAGGGTCACAGAATCATATAAAAGATGGTGTTGCTCTACTGTGTGGTGGTATAAAGAGTCCTAAATTTGTGTCTAAAAATAATACTAGTAGTATGATAAATCAAAGTTACTTTCAAGTGTGATTTTTATACAAATAAAATAATTGGCAGTCCCCTATTCCTCTTTTCATGAAATTAATTAGTCTTTCTTTCATAAGTCAACTTTTGAGCATACTTAATTCACTGTTGAGAAATTCACTAGGACCAAACTTATATTGCTGTTGGACAAGTATGTCATGCGAATATTTATTAGATCAGACCAGGAAAAGGAGGCACAGAAAATAATGGGCTGCTAATCTGTGAGTCTTCGTCAAGCCATTTAAAAAAAGAGCATTCGCCATTATCCTTTCTAACCGCACAGTTAAAGAATTTTTGACCTAAATTTCAATCGGTGTGTGACATCCTAAAAGCAGCTGAATTAATAAAATAACATATGTAGGACACTTTTACATTTGATTTTTGAGATGCTTGAGACATTGTAGTTGTTAACAAAAATTAAAGCCAAAAAAAATGAGAGTGTTAACACAAAAATAGTCTTACTTTTATAGAATAAAAAGTGAGATATTACCGTTGGGTGTTGATTTGACGTGTACTTTATTACCGTTGTAAAAATCTAACATTTTGATTTTTTTTACTGTTGGTCTTGTTTCATAGACCATATTTATAATCGATGCCTTTTCAGGCTTTTGATAGATGATTCACCGAATAGATATACAGTCTAATATATACTAAGAGCTAATTCCTTAATAACATCACTAGACGATGCTGCATATTCATATACCATAACTAGCACATATTTTGAGAAGGATTATTTAATAAATAAAATAATAAATAATTGAATTTTATGCAATTAAAGGAGCTTCAACAAGTCATGTGATCGTATAAGAGTTCACGTAAATTGAATAAGGTGATGTGTGAGGATGAGTAGTGGATAAACAACAAACATGCATGGGGCAGTGTTTACCCAAAGCACAAGTATGTTGTGAGAAAATTCATCTCTTCAACCACAACTCATCACCTCACACCTTGTTTCACCACTTCCAATTTATATGGACCCTCATACGATCAAATGACTTGTTTAAGCTCATTCGATTGCATAAAATTCAATTGCTTATTATTTTATTAATTAATTAATCCTTCTCAAAATATGTGCTAGATATGGTTTATGAATAAATATCATAGTCTAGTTATTTCTTTGTTGAAGTAGTTAATAGTCTATGATAGACTATATAAGGTCGAGTACAAAACTAAACATAGTCTAGCATAGATTTTGTACAACTTCATTAATACATGCACTAGACTATGACACATATTTATAGACCATGACTAGCACATATTTTGAAAAGGATTATTTAATTAATAAAATAATAAGTAATTAAATTTTATGCAATCGAATGAGCCTAAACAAGTCATGTGATCGTATGAGGGTCCATATAAATTAAAAGTGGTGAAACAAGGTGTGAGATGATGAGTTGTGGTTGAACAACCAACATCCTTAGGGCAATGTTCACCAAAGCACAAGTATGTTGTGAGGAATTCATTTGTTCATCCACTACCCATCCTCACACATCATTGCTCACCTCATCCAATTTATGTGGACTCTCATACTACCACATGACTTGTTCAAGCTCCTTTAATTGAATAAAATCTAATTATTTATTATTTTACTGATTAATTATTTCTTTTTTTTTTCAAATATGCTAGTAAGCGCAATAAACCAATACTGTATATTATTGACAAGACTTACAGTCTATGAAATTTACTGAACACAATTAATGGACCCGTATTGTTTAAAACATTGATTATATATATTTTTTGAGCATAGATATTGAGACCAGTATTGAATAAACCCCATCGACTCTACAATTAATATTGTATAAATTAATATAATTGCGGATAGACCAGATTAGTTTTCCATTAACATATATGAATTAATTTGACGTCTGACAACTGTCCCGTTCATCTTCTACCTTGATCTCATGCAAAAATTTTAAAAAGAAAAAAATATATAAAATTATAGTGGAAAAAAATTTAGGAAACAAGAAGTAAACCAGAAACAAAAATTAATCAAGCATTAATTTCACATTTCACAACCGTTTGATTCATCTTCTAACATTAGAAATTATAAAAAATTAAATCAGAACAAAACTGCAAAATTTAAATTTATACGAATGTAGGCAAACAAACATATTTCATTGATAATTCATTGCAATCATAGTGCAAAACCATATTTACAGCAAAAACAAAGCAAAATGAAGAAGCTTTCATCTAACATTCTTAACCATGAAAGCTTCTCCTTGCAACGAACTGAAAACAAAAAAATAGAAATAACAAAACTTAAAACTACGGGGATGGTGGAGGGGGGGGTGATCATCTCCTCTGGCTCCATGTTGAGCCGCTACACAATCGCCCGTAAAAATGAGACAATCCGCCGGAGTTCGTGATGGACATGCTCTCAGTCCTGCCCCAGTCCATAGAAGAGGCGATTGAAGTCGTTACGGAGGAGGAGAAGGTCGTAGTTACGGTTGATCCTCCTTCTAGGTCTCAAAGAAATACCTGACATCTTGTCGATTTAATCTAATTCTGAGGAGATGAAGATAAATTTTGGGTGCAGTAGATGGGTGTTTATATAGACCAAAATAGAACCCTTTGGTCTTCCCGCCCTTTCATTGGTAGACGTGTGAATGGTGAAAATCAAAGACAGGTAGCGTATACCTAATTGACGCAACGTGTGATTGGACGTGTAACAATTTTTTTGAGGTGTAATAAATGCTCAACTTTCACATCTGTCCCTTTGAATATTTAGGGTTTTTAATAGACTGTAAATTAGATCAATAATATACCATGTGTTAAATAAAGAATAAAAGAAATAGACTGGATACACAATATATGCAATACTTTAAAAAGATCGATAATAGACTAAGAGTTAAGTCGATAAATCTAGCATTAATCAGACAACTAAAGGTTTGTCAAAATACATACACTGCCATGACTTACAAAAACACAAATTCATACAAGACTAACTACGATTTTTTGTTGTTACAAGTGGTTCTTTTATGCCCGGGTCTCTTGCACAGTGAACACTTGTTCCTCCTCTTTGACTTGAAAGTCTCACCCACACCCCTAATGCATTTTATTTTCTTCCTTCCGAACTTGGTGACCATGAGAGGTGGAATAATATTCACGTCTAGTAATTCTTGTGACACACACTATTTAGACTCCAAAGGACAACATTTATTGATTCCGAATATGCAAGGAGGTACACTTCCACTTTACACAGGGGCAAAGAGTAATCATAGACTCTCAAACCATAATCTTCACCATGCTTTGATTACACAACGTCCATCGTGTGATCTCATGTTTTTTTAACCAGGTCAAACTTCCTGCAAGAATACAACCTTTTCAGTAGGTCGACTTTGGCTGTACAACCACTTCTGAACACAGTGTATTATCTTACGTCCCCGCTTATGTTCTCCACATAGAAAAAGTCGCCCTCGCTCGTATTATCTCTTAAGATCTTTTTGACGGTAGGAAAAAATTTGTTATCCTTACATTTAATGACGTAGGCACGCCTCTCCCTGAATATTTCACCAAACCTCTTGGCAATCGAATTGAATATGGATGCCACGGGGTACTCCCTTTCGTCAATCAACATAGCGTTCATCAACTCGGCAACATTTATGGTCATCACGTCAAACATGTTGCCGGGCAAATATGCCCTACTTCATTTCTCAAAACCAAGCTCATGCTCAAGGGAAAAGGCTGCCTCGGGACAGTAGTTCTTGAATTCTACAAAATGGTTGCTAAACTCCTCGGGAGAATATGACTTTGCCACATTGTAGAATAGATAAAAGTGTTCTCCGCAGTGGTGATTTACTCGGAGATTTTCACCTAGGTGCCTCATGCAGTACCCGTGAGGAGCATGGTGTATACCTTTACAATGCCGTTAGTGATGCTCCTGTTCCTATCAGAGATAAAGAACAAATCTGGTACATCGACCACAATAAACTTCATCTTCTCAAAGAAGAATGTCCAAGATGCATCATTCTCCTTGTCAACGACGCAAAAGGCAATGGGATAAATATGGTTCTCCGTATCCTGTGCAATCGCGCTTAGAAGCACGCCCTCGTACTTGTCGTATAAATGAGTGTCGTCGACCGCAATAACCTTCCTCATGTGGGAGAACCCCCTAATGCAAGGGCCCAACGATAAAAATTAGTACATAAACCTACAATCGACCTTGTTCACCATGATGGAATAGGTAGTGCTAATATTAAGAGCGTCGATCATGTACGAAAAAGTGGGCAGGCAGGAATACCCGTGCTCTGCTATCCCTCGAACCATTTTCTTGGCAATCACACCCCCCAGGCAATATTTCCAATAGCTTGGTCTACTTTTCAAGTTCTTGAAAATGATCCTCCAAATATCGCTAGTGTCTGGACCCTTTTCTTCGGCGATACATGTCATACACAGCAATGCAATGACTTTAGATGAGATTTTCCTATGGCAGTGGGTGGCATATTCGACGCTGTAACTTTGATTGGTGACGTATTTATAGATGACAAATCTATCCGTGTGTTCATACTTTTTCTCCCGAACATCCACCCGTAGCTAGGACAAATACATTTCACCTTGAGGAATTTGCTGCAGCTCTTCAACGTAGCATAATCAAAAGAATTTCTCATAGCTGCTACATCCAACAATAATTTCAGCTTTTTTTTACTGCTAAATATTTGATTTACCTAAAAAGTAGTTCCGTCAGAGAAGATGTGGTTGGTTTGTGATCCCAATTCACACTTTTCTCCCCCTTCTTCAGAGATAATTGGATCTTCCAATTCCATTGAATCATCTTTCGAATCCATTGGATTAGAATCCAAACTCTTATCTTCAAATAAACCATCTTCGTCGATTGTCGGTTGTGGTGGAGGGATTGTCGGAGACCCCAAAATGATATTTATTCTCAATAAAAGCCTAGATCCATCGGCAGCGACATCCAACATGTATAACGACACATGCCGATCATTATTTATGTACGTAGGATGTATTTTAGCCCGCCCATTAATTACATAGCTAATCACAATGTTCTTTGGCTCGCATTCTAATTCTCCACTCTCAATTACACTTCGAACCATGTCGTTGTACGATCCATTGCGACGCAGCGGGATGGGCACTATCTTCTTTGTAGATGATTTTCACCTCCAACAGTTGGGACCCTCCTCCCACGCACCCATATAATTACCACCTACGACAACTACCTCAACTACTGCCATAATGGACCACACAAATCAATAATAGATCAAGGTTTAGGTCTATAGATGGTCAATGACTGATCGATCACTGGTATGAATACGTTCGTACAAAGATGCGAATCAACTGATTTTCAATATAATCGTTGCCCTCCTAGCTCTGGGATGGAAAAATATATGTGTAGGACTTCTAAACTACTGAGATATATCTAATGACGAGGTATTGAGTGGATTTGGAAAGCTTTTCGAGCTAGTAGAAATGGTTAAAAAAAATTTAGAATTTTTGTTTTCAAAAAGGATGGAACAACAATGGAGGAAATGATGAAGAATGGAGATTTTTAGTTGTAATGAACAATTTTTCATCGGAAAAGTGACCGGAATCGAAAATTATAGGTGAAAAAAGGAGCTCCTATTGGTGGCTTCTTTGACAATTTTCTAAATTAAAGTAGGAAATATGAAAAAATAGTGGAAATATAAAAAAAGGTGGAAAATATTAAATATTAAATGGATGAGGTGGGAGGACTAAAGTGTAAATTTCAAAACTTGTGTGGTAGGTTTGGATGAAAGAATGGATGATGTCATAAATGTATCTAAACACCTAATTTTCCAAGACTTGTGACTAAATGCCAAAATAAGTTTTGAAAGTGTCTAAATGTCAAACTATCCCAAGTAAAAGAGCAGACATTTTAAAGATTACTTTAGCAAACCACAATATACTACATATGAACAATAATGGAATACGAGAATTTTTCAACACAAAAACAGGTAGGTGTACTCTATTATATTAACGGGTTTACTCAGGAAGTTTATATTCGTGCTAGTTTGAATTTTAAGTTAGCTAGCTATATAGGTTAATTGAACTATTATCATCCTATATAGTGACTCGTTAGTTTTTGTAGGAGGTTTTGATGGATAGGAGTAGGAAGGAGCGTAGTGATCGTGTTGTGAGGCCCTATTTCTAGTTTTTTGGAATAGTCCGTTTCAGAACAGAAGAGTTGTTTTCAAGTAGTGTTCGATCGATTAGGTATTACTCATATTTGATTGGTCTAAGGTTATTGACAAAAAAGATTTGTCTAAGCCACTTCATTTCTTTTTGTCCAAGTCATATCTTTTTTTGTCCGAGTTGCTTTTATTTTTGTCTTACACTCTTTCTTCTTTCTCTGTGAGTTTCAAAAATATCCCCATTATTAGGTCTGAGATCTACATCTATGAATTGAAAGGTTTGAATGGTCAACTCTGCAATCAGTTGTTAGAAGCAATAGATCTTCAAGTTGTTCATTTCTAAAAATTGAAACCCTTGTTATTGAATTGCGGGTAACATGCATTTTCATTTTTTTTCCCTCTTGAACTATACAAAATCAAATTGGTAAATAAATTTTACTTACAAAATAATATAGCATAAATCAAACGGATTAGATTATGATTTGTATTTTAATATTTCTATTGAAATAACTTTTAATCGAATCATTTATTAATGAAATAATACATAAATATGACCCTAAACTTGACACCAAATTATAACTTTGACTTTAAACTTTGATAGTGCATAAATAGGATCTTTAACTATTCAAAACCTGAACAAATATGACCTCAGATTTTGCAACCTCCATGTGCGAGTTTCACTTGTGCCTACGTGGATATATAATCCAATCATACAGTGCCACATCATTAAAATGGCTGACTGGGAGGACCTTTGATATGGAACTTAAAACGACGTCGTTTTTCTTCTTCTTCTTCTTCTTCTTCTTCTTCTCCTTCTCCTTCTTCTCTTTCTTCTCCTCCTTCTTCTCCTTCTTCTCCTTCTTCTTGTCCTTCTGCTTCTTCTCCTCCTTCTCCTTCTCCTTCTCCTTCTCCTTCTTCTTCTTCTTCTTCTTCTTCTTCTTCTTCTTCACCCTCTTCTTCTTTTTATCCTTCTTCTCTTTCTTCTTCTTCTTCTTCTTCTTCTTGCTGTTGTTGTTGTTGTTGTTGTTGTTGCTGTTGTTGCTGTTGCTACTGTTGCTGTTGCTGCTGTTGCTGCTGCTGCTGTTGTTGCTGTTGTCGCTGTTGTTGTTGCTGTTGCTGTTGTTGCTGCTGGTGCTACTGGTGTTGATGTTAGTGCTGTTGCTGTTGTTGTTGTTGTTGCTGTTGCTGTTGCTGTTGTTCTACTACTATTTCTACATATTACGTACTACTATTGCTTCTATCAATGTACCACTACTACTAAGACTAATTATTATTATTATTATTATTATTATTATTATTATAATAATAACAATAATAATTAAAAAATATCATCTTAATAACGTTTTACTAATAACGTTTTAGTAACGTTAATTTAATATACTACTACTACTGCCCTTAATAACATTTTCTTAATAACGTTAATATAATAATATTTTAATAACGTTAATTTAATAACATTTTAATAACTTTAATTTAATATACTACTACTACTGCCCTTAACAACCTTTTAAAATAATATTTTAATAACGTTAATTTAATATACTACTATTGCCCTTAATAATGTTTTGTTAATAATGTTTTATTAATAACATTTTAGTAACGTTAATTTAATAACGTTAATTTAATAACATTTTAATAACGTTTTAATAACATTTTAATAACGTTTTAATAACGTTAATTTAATAACATTTTAATAATGTTAATTTAATAACGTTAATTTAATAATTTTAATTTAATAACGTTTTATTAAAACTATAATTTTCTTATTTATTATTAGTAGAGTTTCATCTTTGAGCTGAAAATAATGAAAAAATAATAGAGAAAAGTCATTTAAATATATAAAAAGGAATTAGTAAGGGCATAATTGTCATTTTACCCCTTTTTTACTGTTGAAACGCTCAAATTTTTATACCGACGCGCTCAGTTTTACGCGTGCACCACACGTTTTGCCACATAGGATTGGAGGTCATATTTGTGCAATTTTGAATAGTTAAAAGTCATATTTGTGCACTATCAAAGTTTAAGGTCAAAGTTATAATTTGATGTCAAGTTTAGGGTCATATTTATGTATTATGCCTTTATTAATTAAATTAAGTGTAAACAACATAAACCCCAAATGTTTCCTACATAATTACCATCTCTCCCAATTTTTTTATAAATTACTGAAAAACCCATATATGATACATTACTCGATTATATGATACATTGTGATATGATACATAATTAACATATTTAATGCGATTAAATATGCAATAAGCGGTAATTAAGCATTATCCCGTTTAATAAAATCCCATAAAAATAGGAAGTGCCATTTTTAAAACATAATGTTACACCAAATTCCTTCCAGATACATAAATGAAAGCTATGATACATAACAGACTGATACATAACTTCCCAACTAATTGACTATAAAAGGGAAAATAAAGGTAAAAAAAGAAGATAACAATGCAATTAACGCTATTCTGATTGGAACATATCTCTTGAATCCTAAAAATTAGTGTCAGCTTCATAATTAAATTTTGAATTACCAAAAACAATAACCTTCGATGAAAATTCTTCCAAATTCTCTCATCTCTGTTTTCTTCTTCTGATTTCTTTATTTTGAATATGTTATGAACATCTCCATTCTGTTAAGATTTTACAGTGTTTGAATGAATAAACTTCAATATGAACAATACTAAAGTAATGAAATTGTTGTTGGAAAAAGTATTTCTTGTTTGAGATTGATTTCAAAAAACAAACCCCTTCGATGAAAATTCCAGAAAATAAATTCTCTCATCTCTGTTTTCTTTTTTTGATTTCTTTATTTTGAATATGTTATGAAAATCTCCATTTTGTTGAGATTTTACAGTGTCTGAATGAATAAACTTCAATATGAATAAATAAAAGTAATGAAATGTTTGATGGGGAAAGTGTTTCATTTTTTAATTGATTTCGACAATCGCAATCAAATTTGGTATTGATTAATCAAGAAAAAAATTGACGCCAGATACGTTGTCAAAGAAAATTCATCGCCAATGATGATTCGGAAGACAATGAAGTAAAGGTTTATGTTGAGTTCAAAAATAATATTTTCGAATTTGTAATGTAGTTTGAATGATGGTATATTGGTGTTGTAATATAATACATTACTGCTTATTTTTAATGTATCAGGTCACAAAAGATGCATCTGTGACTTCTTTTTGAAAGAGAATTGATATTTATATTTCAAGATACATAGCATGTTTCACGTATTCTGATTAATTTGTTGCTTTGTTTTTAGTTGGTACGTTGAATATTGTTTAAACAATATTGTAGTATATTTCATTTGAGACCTGGTACATTTTGATGTATTATAGAATTTAATTTTATAATATATTTCCTTTACATAAATATGTAATTCATTTGGATTATCTTGTACAAGCTCAAGCACCAACGAGTATTTGATTATTTGTCCTTAAAAATTCGATTTGGACATATCAAGAAATACACCAAATTAAAGCACGTCTGCTTAAACAGTTTGAGTATTTTTACCCATAAAATTTTTAATATCAGTAGCAAATTTATGATTGGACGAACTACCAAACCTATTAGGCTGAGGTAGAATGGATTTGATAACATATTTCATGACGTACGTTCAAAAATATTGAACATAATATAACGTAACAGAATAATAAAGATATTTTATATTTATAATATATTTCTTAACATAAATAACATGATTACATTGAATGTATCAGGTGTAAAAGTACCCAAAACACACACAACTTTTACTATGTATCAGAAATAATGAAATATCTCAATAAGTTAGATCTATAAATCGGATTCAGTATATCGAATGTATCAGGTGTAAAAGAACCCAAATAACATACAAATTTCAGTATGTATTAAAAAACATTAAATATCTTAGTAAAATTTGATCAACGTATCAAACTCTGTATATTTAATGTATCTGGTGAAAAAAAATTCAAAACACATACAACTTTTACTATGTATCATAAAGCAAGCAATGTCTCTGTAACATTACAACTATGTATCAGATGCATCGTTTACATTATCGTTTGTTACATTTTGTGTTATGATACATAATTATAATGTATATGGGCGAAATTCATCTATCAAATACATAAAAATTATATCTTTGATAGTGGGTCTCTTTTCGCAACTTCCTTTCTATTTCTCTTTCTCTTTGAAACAACATTCTTTTTCTCTTTAAAACAACAACAACGGGCTTTTTCTCATTACTTTCAGCAGCATCTCGTAAATTCTTCATCATTGTTAGATCATTTCAATACTTAGATCTATTTCACTAAAATCTAGATCTATTTTCACTAAAATCACTGTCTTCAAAATCAAAGTTACCCAGCACAAACTCAACATTAACTTCAGTAGGAGTTGCAACAACTGAATAAGACGAATACCCAACTCCATTAATTTTGTTAAAATGGTGAAAGAACATAAAATTGAAAAATAATTTGCTTCAATTTTAGAACTAATAAACTTAAAAATCAAATACGAAATTTTTGAAGTAATTTGCGTCAATGGAAGACCATTACTCCAAATGGAAGAAGGTTTTGCATTAAACAAGGGATTTGGAGTAATCTAAATCAATGAAACCATGATTTAAGGCGAAATTTTAGAAGTTGTTTGTTGTGTATTGAAGTGGATAGTAATGTATCAGGAAAAATAACGTGTTAAGTGGTTTAGAAAAAATTTTTATAATTAATTTAGTGGGATGAGATTTAAGTAATATTAAAAAGTTAAGGTATTATTTTAGGTAATTTATTCGTTCAAATTGAACTTAGCCCCTTTTAACACCTTTTTCTTAAAAAATAAAATAAAATTGGGCTTTTATTAGAAACTAGATGGAGTACAAACTACCCAATCGCTTTTTAAGAATAAAATTGGGCTTTTATTAGAAACTAGATGGAGTACAAACTACCCAATCGCCCAAACCTTTTAACATCTCTATGACTCTGTAGTACCAAGTTGCAACTTATTCTTTGTGTTTTTTGTCCCTATATGATATGCTCATAAATTTATTTTGAAGCTTTGATTAATTAATAATCATCCCGCATAAAAGTTTTTTATTTTATTTTTTAATTAAACTCATTCTTGTAATTATAAAGCATATGCGAATCTAGATTAAAAATTTATAAATTTTTAAAATAGTTTAAAAATAATATAAAATAAAATAATTGAGTTTATGATCAACTATTTACAATTGAATATTTTGAGGCACATATAAGACATGAATTAAAGTGATAGGATTCACATGAACTCCCAAGATAACAGAATTAAATAATGTCTAAATATTCTTTTACAATTACATGTCAAATTAAAATTAGATAAATACATTCAATTGAAGGATTTTTTATTTTTTTTTAAGTACCGATTGTTAAAAAGAGGAAATTGAAGATGGGGTGCACTTCAACAAGAGGAGTACGTGTCAGCTCCATCTCATGCAAGCTCGTAGTTTTTTTTGCTGCCACGTCCTTTACCTTTTTTGATTCACGAGATACGTCCACAACCTGAATTTTCCTTTTAGAAAATAAACAACGGTTGCTTAGCTCCAAAAAAAAACAAGATAAAAAAAAGAAAAAGCTTTGATCATCTAGCCATGGAGTTTGTCTTGGATTTGATTAACAAAATATTGAACACTTATTTACCTCATATAGCAACGACATCACTCATCCACTTCATGCCTTTATATCTCTTTCTCAAGTTTCTTCACTTTATCTATCGATCTATATTTACTGAAAACGTTGCCGGTAAAGTTATTGTTATCACTGGTGCCTCTTCTGGTATTGGCGAGGTTTGTTATCCAACTTTCCTACACATTTTCGGTTCCATATCAAGCAACTGCAATTTACTAAATGAGTTTAAGATCTATGCTTTATTGGTGAATAATAATGTAATATACTAAAAATCGATGTTTCAATTGACTTGTTTATTTTCGTAAATCAAAAAATTTTTATTACCATTTTCCCGTTCAACCTTTATATTAATAGCTACATGAACTAGTAATAATCAAATGTTGGAGTTTTAAAGCATCATTAATGAAAGGTAAATTTAGTAAAATACACCTTTAATTAAGTTTTCTTAAATGTGTGTCAAGTCAACTATTCAAGTAAAATCACGGAGGGAGCAACATGTATTTACATAATCAAAATTATGTAAATTTTAGTTAGGGTGACTAAATTAGTCCGAAAAAGAAAAAAAAAAATGGTCGGTTCGACCGCCCAAAAGTAATTGTTTATTAATCAGTTCAGATCCATTTTAACCGTCCAATTAAGGTCACGGCTGATCTTAGGTAGTACTATATGTTTAATCTAGATGACTATCGAAAAATGTTAGTACTAAAATATTTTTAATCGGTCCATTTTGATTTGTCTTGTCCAATTAAGGTCATGTCCGATTTGAGCTAAATATATTCTAAATTAATTCGTGTGAGAAATTTTATTGTAAAATATTATTAAATTTTTTTGGTAAGTTAGAGAAAGAAGTTCATTAATTTTATTTGGTAATTTAACAAATTATGAGAAAATAAATAAATAAAAATTGATTTGATAAGAGTTATGCTCGTTGGAATATGACCGTCCATTATTCCTTGTTTAGTTGTGTCGGCTCTAGTTCAACTCAACTCAAGTAATCTTGGATCGATCATTTATTAGCCCAATTTATTTTGAAAATTTAGCTTAATCTGTCTATTTGACATCTCTAATTTTGACAACATTGATGAGTCATTTACTAGAGTAGTAAGGCCTTTTTAAATTTTTTATATGAAATGCTTTGGTTGATTAATTTGAGTTTCATTATGTAATTGAAGCACTTAGCATATGAATATGCTAAAAAAGGCGCACGTCTAGTTCTTGCGGCAAGAAGGCACAAGAGTCTTGAGCAAGTAGCAGACATGGCCTATTGGCTTGGATCACCAGATGTTATTTCTGTCAATGCTGATGTTTCCAAAGTTGAAGATTGCCAGCGATTAATCGCAGAAGCCATAAGAAACTTTGGTAGATGTAAGTATGGAAAACTAATAAAATAAACCGTGAACGAATTTATTACGTCAGCTATGTTTACATGAAAATGATTTTGTTGCTACTTTTCCTGTAGTGGATCATCTGGTGAGCAATGCGGCCGTGACGCCCCTCTACATGTTTGAGGACCTTGTTGAGGTCAATAATGCTGCACCTGCAATGGTAACCCATAGTCTCTTAAGAAAAGCTAATTGAGCATGTCATTGCTGCACAAATTGTGTATATGTCACTGAGTTTGTTTGGTTTATGAACATTTTGGATATCAAAATCTGAGATTAATTTGGCATATTCTATACCTTCAGGACATAAATTTCTGGGGGGCGGTTTATACTACACACTTTGCCATTCCGCATTTGAAGGAAACAAAGGGCAAAATCATAGCAATCACTTCATCAGCTGGTTATTTACCTGCAGCCAGAATTAGCTTCTATAATGTATATTAATCTGGCTACGATTTTTGGTTTCGATTTTTCTTATGCCTAGTTGACTTTGAAGTTAATTAGTGTTACTACGTACAGGCAAGTAAGGCTGCATTGATTAGTTTCTTCGAGACATTGCGGGTAGAACTTGGGACACAAATTGGGATTACGATTGTCACTCCAGGATTAGTTGAATCTGAGCTGACTAAAGGCAAATTTCTAACCCCGGAAGGCAAGTTGGAAGTGGACCAAGTAATGAGAGATGTAAGTTGTACTTGTTTTAGTTTAGATGTCAATTGAATTGTATGATCACCTTATCTAAAAGTTTAAGGCATTCATGAGATCTACACTTCTATTTATTTAATTATATCTGATAGTGGGTTCTCCAGTTATTGATAAATGTATCATTGGATTTGTTGCAATTGCTACCAGGTTGAAATGAGTGTGACTCCAATATTGCCAGTGGAAAAATGCGCGAGATCAATAGGGAAAAGTGCATGCCGTGGAGACAATTATCTAACAGAGCCACCATGGTTCAAGACATTATTTATCTATGTACTTTTTTTCCCCGAGGTTGTAGATTTGTTCGAACGTTGGTTCTTAATCCCGGGGCCAGGGAAACCAGCAACTGAGGCACCCAGCAAGATACTTTTGGATGTGACTGGATTACAGGAGTATGTTTATCCACCCTCTGTGCTATCTCCACATATAAAAGTGGATTGACGATTAGACTCATTGTAAACTGAACTTAGCTAAATGCTTGCAAAATGACGATGCATACTATGGTAGGAGCAGAACCAAAACAAGGCTGACAAAGAAGGCAGACGATTGAGATTAAAAGAACCTCTATTTTTCCGATGCTGGAACATTCTATTGGCCTGGTGTAAAGTCTTGTAACTTCAGATTATCGATTAATGAATAGAATTCACTATTATTCTTCCTTTTACGGGTACAAGAATCTGTATACTAGAAACAACCACTTCAAGTAGTTCAAGTTTAAGAACAAGAACACAACGAAGTACAAAAAATACCTTCAACTCAAGATCAAAGTGATCTTTATAAGAGGTGTATTTTTTTCTTTCAGAAATAAAGATGAACCAGAACTGGCTAAGTCGTCCGAATTCACAGAGTTTCCTTAAGGAAATAATTCCCATCACTGTATTTGAAGTTGTGGAATTTTTCCTCCCAGGATAAAATGGGCAAACAAACCAACTGTAGCGGTACCTCAAACAATTGGAATATTTTCGAACACACTGAACGTTTTGAGTGATCACACAGAATATTTTGTAAGTTAAGAAAAGTGTTTTTATTCTAAAATTTTTCGTCTCTAAACTTGTGAATGAAAACAGGTTTATATAGCTATAACATGTCTTTTCTGAAAAGAGGCAATGATTCACTTTAAAGGTTGCACCTCTTTCTGAAAATTCATATCTGTTCATCAAAGAGTGCATCTTCTCCTGAACAGTCATGAAACAGTGTGTTACTTCGTTGAAAGATTGCATCCTTTTGAAGCATGCATCAGTTCATGAAGCAGTGCATCAGTTCATTTGAAATAGTGCAACTGAAGCATCAGTTCTGTTCGAAACATTGCAACTGTTACTGCATGCTTATTATATAAATGGAGTATCACAAAATTTTTCCTGGGTTTTTTCTATTGGTATGTTCGGATCTTAAATAAATTTTGTCCAAAAATATAGATCTCATCGATCGATCATTTGACAAATTCGAATCTGAATCCGAATTTGAGCCGAGCGACGACGCCGCGAGACATTTCTTATTTCTTGCTCCACTTACCATGTGGAGTAAGTGTTCTTGATTATAAAAACTTCCAAATTCTCTTCTTTCACCAATGTGAGAGAAAGGGTAAACTTTCTAATTTGGGAGTACACTTTCCATTTTAGTATCTCCTTCCCTCCACTATTTTACTCTCCATTTTCCATTCACACTTCTTTCATATACTATGAACCCAACAATCCCCCACATGAATGGGGAATAACTATTTTTTGTAAAAAATTTACGGACAAGTATGTGATCATCAAGCAAAGACTGATTGCATTTGGATAAGTGGGTTTCCCTTTGAACTTTCCGCAGTGAACATACATCGAATACACTCGGTCAATCGGTAGATTTGAGATCTTTGAACCGTCGAAATTTAATGTACACCTAGACAATACATGTCACATAACCAATCTTTTAACGTTTATGGTTCTCATGGTTTTGTTCTTTTCAACCATAAACACGTCCCGATTTCATGAGAGCTTAGAGAATAGGCCTTTACTAACATTCTCCTTGAAGCGGCTTCCACCTCACCCTCATATTGGTGATTTATAAACGTTCAATTCTATAGATTAAATTATTTGGTCAAATCTGCCAAATTTAGATAATCATTAAAAGACTTTTCGCCTTAAGTCTTATCCTTGTTTACTATACATTGTCTACATCATGAGAATGGGTTGGGTAATTGACAATGTTGAACCTGTCAAATACAACTTTGTTTGATCTCCTTGAACCTAGCTCTTGGGATCTACGACCTGCTAGGTAAAGTTACCGTCATGCTGACTTGTCCTAGGCCTTAAACCCATTCCCTCGGATGTCCTTTCCAGTCCTTCTCTAGATAGACCTTTTGTAAGTGGATTCGACACGTTATCCTTTGAATTTACATAGTCAACTGTGATAATTCCACTAGAGAGAAGTTCTCTAATGATATTATGTCTTTGTCTTATATGACGAGATTTACTGTTATATATCATGCTCCCTGCCCTACCTATTGCCGCTTGGCTATCACAATGTATATATACTGGTGCCACTGGCATGGGCCAATATAGAATATCTTCCAAGAAATTTTGGAGCAATTCTGCTTCTTTACCGGTTTTATCTAATATGATAAATTCAGATTTCATTGTAGAGCGAGCAATACAAGTTTGTTTGGATGATTTCCAAGAGACTGCTCCTCCACCGATAGTAAATACATATCCACTTATGGATTTTACTTCGTTCGATCCGGTAATCCAATTTGCATCACTATATCCTTCAAATACCTCAGTATATTTATTATAATGCAAGGCATAATCTTGAGTGTATTTAAGATACCCCAAAACTCTTTTCATTGCCATCCAATGAGTTTTGTTGGGATTACTTGTGTACCGACTCAATTTATTAATAGCACATGCTATGTCTGTTCATGTACAATTCATTATATACATTAAACATACCAATACTCTTTCGTACTCCAATTGTGAGTCACTATCACCTTCGTTCTTTCGAAGTACAAAGATCACATCCAATGGAGTCTTGGCAATACCGAATTTCATATACTTGAACTTGTCAAGTACATTTTTTATATAATGAGACTGTGACAATTCCAGCCTTTGTGAAGTTCTATGGATTTTTATACCTAAGATTACATCTGCAACTCCAAGGTCTTTCATATTAAACTTGCTCTCGAGCATTCGTTTTGTTGCATTTATGTCAGAAATGTCTCTACTAATGATCAACATATCTTCCACATATAAACAAATAATGACTTGGTGATTTGGAGTGTCTTTAATATAAACACATTAATCACATTCATTTATCTTGAATTCGTTTGCCAACATGGTTTGGTCAAACTTCGCATGTCATTGTTTAGGTGCTTGATTTAGTCCATACAGCAAGTTTGTAAGTTTACACACCTTATTCTCTTTTCCTAGAACCACAAAACCCTCAAGCTATTCCATGTAAATTTCTTCCTCTAATTCTCCATTTAGGAATATGGTTTTCACATCATTTGATGGATTTGAAGATCATATAACGCAGCCAAGACAATTAACATTCAAATCGATGTTATCTTTGTTACTGGTGAGTATGTATCAAAGTAATCAAGGCCTTTTTTTTTTATTTGAATCCTTTTACTACAAGTCTTGCCTTGTATTTGTCAATAGTGCCATCCGTTTTCATCTTCCTTTTGAAGATCCATTTAGAACCTAAAGGTTTATTTCTGGGAGGAAGATCAACCAATTCCTATGTATGGTTGCTTAAGATTGAATTAATCTCACTATTGACTGCCTCTTTCCAAAAGGATGAGTCCAAAGATGCCATCACTTTCTTAAATGTTTGAGGCTCATTTTATAAGAGAAATGCTACAAAATCCAATCCAAATGAAGTAGACGTTCCTTGACGTGTACTACGTCTTGGATTTTCTTCATCATGTACATTTTTACTTGGGTCATCTCGAGGTCGTTTAGACCCCCCACTAGACTGTTCATGTCTAGTTTTATACGGATAAATGTTTTCAAAGAATTCAACATTATCTGATTCAATTATCGTATTTTTATTAATATTTGGATGTTCGGATTTATGAATCAAAAATCGACATACTTTACTACTTTTAGCATATCCTATGAACACGCAGTCCATCGTCTTAGGTCCTAGCTTAACGCTTTTAGACATAGGAATTTTGACCTTTGGTAGACACCCCCACACTTTGAAATATATCAAGTTGGGTTTCCTTTCTTTCCATTTTTCATAAGGAATTGGTTGTGTCTTACTATGGGGAAATCTGTTGAGTATACGATTGGTTGTAAGGATAGCCTCCCCCAAAAGTTTTGCAGTAAACCAAAACTTATAAGCAAGTTCACATTTTCTTCAAAGTTTGATTTTTTCTTTTCTCAATTACATTAGATTGAGGTGAATATGGGGCAGTAGTTTGATGTACGATTCCATTCTCTACACATATTTCGGCAAAGAGAGATTCATATTCTCCGCCCCTATCACTTTTTATCATTTTTATCTTTTTATCTAACTGATTTTCAACTGTCATTTTATATTACCTAAACGCATCTATTTCTTCATCCTTACTATTTAGCAAATAGACATAACAATATCTAGTGCAATCATCAATAAAAGCTATGAAATACTTTTTTCCATCACGTGATGGTGTTGACTTCATATCACAAATGTCAATGTGTACTAAGTCTAAGGGATTAGAATTCCTTTCTACAGACTTATGAGGATGCTTTGCATACGTTGATTCCACACATGTTTTACACTTTGATTTATTGCACTCAAAGTTTGGCAAAACTTCTAAATTAATCAATTTACGTAGTGTTTTGTAATTAACATGGACTAAACGTTCATCCCATATATCATAAGACTCAACAAAATAAGAAGAATTTGAATTTTTATTGATTTCAACATTCATTACATTCATCTTATAAAGGCCCTCTGTAAGATAGCCTTTTCCTACATACATTTCTCATTTGCTAATTACAATTTTCCCAGAAACAGTTACACATTTGAATCCGTTCTTGTCTAGAAGTCAAACAGAAATTAAATTCCTACATAACTCCGGAACATACAATACATTGTTAAGTGTTAAGACCTTTCCTGAAGTCATTTTCAAGCATATTTTTCCTGTTCCTTCTTCCTTAGCAGTACCAGAGTTAGCCATGTAGATCATTTCTTCTACTTGAGCCAGAGCGAATGATGAAAACAACTCTTTGTTGGCACATACATGGCAGGTGGTACCAGAATCCATCCACTATTTGCGAGGATTTTCCACCAAGTTGCATTCTGAGAACATAGCACACAAATCATCGCATTCTTTGTTGGACTCAATCATATTTGCTTGATCTTTTTTCTTGCCTTTCTTTAAGTCACGACAATCCGTGGACTTGTGGCTAATCTTGCCACAATTGAAGCATTTTCCCTTGAATTTTTTCTTGGGTTGATGGCTTCCTTTTTTAGCTTTCTTTCTTTTCTTAAAATAGTTTTAGTCATCTTCTACAATATGTGCTCCATTAATTGTAGAATTAAATTTTAACCTTCTCTCGGTATTCTTATTATCCTCTTCAATACGTAGTCGGACAATAAGATCTTCGACAGTCAGCTCTTTGCATTTGTGCTTCAAGTAGTTTTTGAAGTCTTTCCACATAGGTGGTAGCTTCTCAATGATTGCTGCTACTTGAAATGCATCATTCACAATCAAACCTACAAAATAGTTTATGTGAGTTCTAAGAACATTTTCAATTTGTTCAAATAAGGTATTTTTCAAAGACATACCTTCTGCTAGGAAATCGTGAATGATTACTTGTAATTTCTACGCTTGAGAGACAAAAGATTTGCTATCTATCATTTTAAATTCTAGGAACCTTGCAACAAGGAATTTCTTAATTCCTACATCCTCTGTCTTATATTTTTGTTCAAGCACCCCCCACAGTTCCTTTGATGTCTTAGTTCCACTATACACACTATAAAGGTTGTCTTGTAGACCACTTAGAATATAATTCCTACAAAGGAAGTCTGAATGTTTCCAAGACTCTACAATTACGAAACGCTCTTTGTCCGAGGTTCCCTCGGTCACCTCAGGAGCGTCTTCGCTAGTGAACCATTGCAGACACAAAGTGGTGAGGTAAAAGAACATCTTTTGCTGCCATCGCTTAAAGTCAACGCCCGCAAATTTTTTTGGTTTCTCCACAGGTGCCATTGGTTGTGGAGCATTTGATCGACTTGTTGAAGAAATACTATTTTCCCCCAAAGTCGTCGCCGCATCTTGCATTAGACTATCGTTATTTATTTTTCCTGTCACCACAAGACAAAAATATTTAGTATTTTCTAAATACTACTTGTAAAGTTAAGAAACTTTAAACTCTTCTTCTTGTTTCTAGTTAACAATGAAGTTTTTATGACTTTCACTTGTCAACCAAATGAATTTTAAACTTGTGATGAAGATTTTATGTCTTCTAATCACTAGTTAAATTCAAACGGAGTAGAAAGCTAAAAGCTTTAATCTCCAAAAAACAAGTTATATAGATTTTGATTTATTTCCTTAAGATTATTATTCTTCCTTCTACGGGTACAAAAATCTATATACTAGAAACAAACACTTCAAGTAGTTCAAGTTTAAGAACAAGAACACAATGAAGTACAAAAAATACCTTCAACCCAAGATCAAAGTGATCTTTATAAGAGGTGTATTTTATTTTTAGAAATAAAGATGAAGCAGAACTGGCCAAGTCGTCTAAATTCATGGAGTTTCCTTAAGGAAATAATTCCCCTCACTATACCAGAGGTTGTGGAATTTTTCCTCCCAGGATAAAATGGCCACACAAACTAACTGTAGCGGTACCTCAAACAATTGGAATATATTGAACTCACTGAACGTTTTGAGTGATCACACAAAATATTTTTTAAGTCAAGAAGAGTGTTGTTATTCTGAAATTTTTTGTCTCTAAACCTGTGAATGAAAGTAGGTTTATATAGCCATAATATGCCTCTTCTAAAAAGAGGCAATGGTTCACTTTAAAGGTTGCACCTCTTTCTAAAAATTCATATCTGTTCATCAAAGAGTGCATCTTCTCCTGACCAGTCATGAAACAGTGTGTTACTTCATTGAAGGATTGAATCCTTCTGAAGCATGCATCAATTCATGAAGCAGTGCATCGGTTCACTTGAAATAGTGCAACTGAAGCATCAGTTCCGTTCGAAAAATTGCAATATTACTGCATGCATATTATATAAATGGAGTATCAGAAAATTTTTCCTGGGTTTTTTCTTTTGGTATGTTCGGATCTCAAATAAATTTTGTCCAAAAAGATAGATCTCATCGATTGATCATTTGACAAATCTGAATCCGAATTTGAGCCGAGAGAGCGACAACGATGACGGTGTGAGACATCTCTTATTTCTTGCCTCGCTTACCATGTGGAGTAAGTGTTCTTGATTATAAACACTTCTAAGTTCTCTTCTTCCACCAATGTGAGAGAAAGAGTAAACTTTCTAATTGGGAGTACACTTTCCATTTTAGTGTCTCCTTCTCTCCACTATTTTACTCTCCATTTTCCATTCACACTTCTTTCATATACTATGAACCCAACATTAACCACCAATTTTTCTTAGTTTTGAACCTCTACACTTCTTTCAAGTCAATTTGTGAGATGTTTTTTCAGGATTGGGAGGATTTGGAAGGAAATAAACAAGAAACAGATAAATTTACTCTGCAAGGTTTTATCATATGTACTTGTATTTGGTTCTCCATATAAACAGTCCATATTCAATAACATCATGAAGTAGTATTTTCTGTCAAGGGAAGTTCCACAGTACCTCAATTCAGCAATGAATTAATTCCTCATGCCCCAAGAAATAGGGTTGAGTCCAAAATGGATATTTATCCTACTTCTAGCTACACAAAGAAGATAACGTAACAGAGAAATTAAAGGTGGGGAAATGGGGCCTCATAAAAGTACTGAGATTCCCTCTCTGTACTGATCAATTGGAAGGTTTAATACTTGTTTTTCCTTTGTACTTAGGCTAGTAGAGTGTGGAAAAATGTTTGCAATGGATGGGAATTGAAGGCATGTAGATAGGCTGGAACTTATAGAAAGGGCAAGAGTGGTACAACAGTCTACATAATTACACTAGCCTGCTTCATTCATCAAGTTTGGTTGACAAAGGATATGAAGATTTTCCATGGAAAAATGAAAGAACTAATACTACACTAAAAGGATATTTAGCGGTAATTAGTTAATGACTATAGCTTCATTGCCTCTAAATTGTGTTTTTAGAGGCAATTATAAGTGACAAAAAATAATTTTGTTTTAGTACTTTTAAAAATGCCTTAAACTTATAGCGATGTTAGATTCAATAGTGACAATTAGCTAACGCTGGTAAAATTTTTAACACTCTTTGTTAAAGTACACATTTATTATCATCGGTAGAAACCTTGATTTGGTAAAAGTTTTAACACTCTTTGTTAAATTACATATTTATTATCATTGGTAGAAACCTTGATAAATGATTAATCAGACAGATCATAAAGAGTTTACTTTCAAAGGTTATCAAAAGCCTAGACTTAGAAGCAAGGTACTGTAAAAAGGTTCTAGACAGATCATAAAGAGTTTACTTTCAAAGATTATCAGAAGCCTAAACTTAGAAGCAAGCTACTGTAAAAAGGTTGATATGTTGATTTTGTTAGGTTTAAAGTGAAAGTGAATGAAAAATGAAGGGAAAAGTAAACTTAGAAGCAAGCTATGTAAAAAGGTTGATATGTTGATGTTGTTGGGTTCTAACTGAAAGTGAATAAAAAATGGAGGGAAAAGTGAATTGAGTATTCATTTTATAAAAAAAAATATTCTTCCACATTGGTGGGAGAAAGAAAAATTTTTGTGCTTAAGTATAAAAGTACTCTTTCATGTGTATAGTAAGGGAAGAAAAAGACAAGCCTTGTGTCATCATTGCTCGCTCAATTTTGGCTTTGAATTTGTCAAATGGTCGAGATATTATCTTTTTGGACAAAATTCATTTGAAACTAGAAATTAATGATATTGTAATCAACTATCCAACAGAAAAATTTTCTGTATTTGCGGACGCACCCAAGCATGTGCGGAGACATGTCACGACACACCTCAAATGGAACCAATCTTTTGAAGCACTATTTGAAAACTAAAATGCGACCTGCAGGACACATGTCACCATCTGCGGGCACAAATGGGGTCTGCATGTTAGACTAAACTTTCTGTTTGTTGCAAAATGTAACCGCGAGGTCAGGTGGATCCGACATTTTGAAATAGTGAAAACTTTTATGAACCATTGATTTCTTTCTGAAGCACCGCCTTTCAGCTATAAATACCTAATTTTTTCCTTAGGTAAAGGTGCAGAATTTTAAAGTGAAAAACATCTTCTTCTTTCTAAAAATTCATGTGTGATTAACAAATCATTGAGTGTGTTCGTGGTTCAACAAGTTTGAGGTACCACTATTTGCTAAAGTGAATCATCTTATCATGGGAAATTTTATTCCATTTGATATGAGACAAGAAATGAAATGAAAAACAACACAAAAACACAAAAAAATAAGGAAAACGAGATAAAAACACAAAAGGATAAAAGGATAGATTGACACAAAATGATAAAGAGAGGACAACCTAAGGGTATATTAAACCCTAATACTTTCCTATCAAAATATCACAAGCACCAACCTCCTACGAGGATCTTACGGCAATGGACCCGAGCAACCCACGTTTCACACAATCAATGGTTTCCCTAAAAACACTCAAGTGTATTCAAAACATCATCATTTATTTACAAAGTACAAATGAAGGAAAACCTAGATATTTATAGCCATGGGTGATTTATTACAGAATGGGTCCAAAAGTTCTCCTAAAATGCTATTGACTTAAAAGCCCAAAAAACTAAACAAGTTGCGTCTTCGTTCTTCGATCCTCATCATGAGGGATCACAATACTCTTCCTCATCTCTAAATCAAGGCCACGTCGTAATTTCACTTGTATCATCCTCTCCTTCTAGAAGAGAATTTGTCCTCAAATTCAAGGGTTCATTTTGTTCAAGACCAAGGACTTCTGAGAAGGTCTTAGAAGAGGGAGGGAGTATATCATACATAGCTAAGAAAAGTGGAATGCTTATATCTCCTTATTGAGGCTAAGCATCCTCTATGGTCACCTTATGAGATAGCAAGTTAGGGACGGTGATATCCCCTCCACATAAATTTCCATCACTTTCCGCATTCTCATCAAAATCATCAACAACTTATTCTTTCTCCACTTCATCCATATAGTAGGCATCACCATCTTGAAATATGATGGTTATTCGTGTTAGGTATTCACTCATTCGGTGACCTCATCCTTGACATTTAAAACATTGAGCACTCTTAAGATTAGTATGACCTCGTTCCTTAGGTGGGTACCTTGGAGCACTATTTTCAATGGACTTTTTCTCAAAATTCCTTTTGACTTCGGAGACTTGAATTCCTATAGTGATCTTAGTTGCCTATTTCTCCAATTTGATATCCCTCTCAACATCAATAGTCGTTTCTAAGAGATCATTCATCCGGGAAAACTTGTGTATAGACATTCGAAAGGCAATTTCTTGGTTCAATACCACTCTAAACTGGATCTTGGTGTGCCCTTCATCCTCGTTGTAATAAAGCTTCAAGTGTAGATTTTGGAATTCATCATAGTATGCCTCGACACTCTTGTATTCTTGTTTCAAATTGTACAACTTATTAAGAAACCTATGTCTAATCTCTTTGGTATATACTTGGCTCTCATAAGGGCCTTTATTAATTTCCATGTTGGGTATTAACCTACATGAAGGATACCTTGTGTTCTCATAGTCAATTCCCACCAAGTCAAAGCATATCCCTCAAATTGAGCAACGACATAGTTTATTTTCTTAACATCGGGAAAATTATTTTCTTGGAAGATCCTATCGCATTGCGACTCCCATTTGAGGTACCTTTTGGGATTACTACCACCATTAAAGCTTGGAAGAGTAACTTTGATAAAATTGAGACCTATGTCTCGACCTCCAAAACTACTATGATCTCTTGGACCATGACTATGTGCACCATTTCCATACCCTCCTTCTTTATATCTATTAAATTCTCCTTGAACTCTAATGGATGGCATTTGGTTTGGTGGTATTTGGTTAATTGGAGTTTGGTAGGGTGGATTTGGATTTGGTGGTCTTTGCTAACATGGTGTTTGAATTTGTGTCTATGATAGGGTGGGTAGTAGGGTGGATTGAGGCCTTATGGGTTCAATCCTTGGGTAGTTTGGTATTTTGGTACCTGATTTTGTGGGGTTTTATAGGGTGGAGTAAGAATGTGTGTGTCTTAGGGGAGGATTTGGGGTGTTTTTTGTTGGAATTGTAGTGGTCTGAACACATGTTGTAGAGTTTGTTTAGTAGTAGTGGTAGTAAGTAAGGGAGCACTTACTTATGGGAGAGGATAGAACATATTGTGGAGGGTTCTAGGAGAGATGGTAGCCAAAGTCTCTTGGGTTTGTGCACTTGAGGATGCCCAGAGGTGGTGTTGAGAAGTAGCATTTGAAGAATTATGGTTTCCTTCTACACTTACCATTCTTTTGTCTAGATTTGTCATTTTCCCTTCCAAATTGGTTAACATCCCGTTCATGCTTGTTATGTCTTATTGCATCCCCATGATTGACTCAACCAAGGTGTCAAAGCTTTCCCATCTTGAAGTAGGTTGGATTTCATCTCCCGATGCCATGGTACCTATCAACAAGACACTCAACATAACTAGCAAACAAGGATATCGCTAGTGAAATCAACTTTCTCAATCCAAGTGTTTGGATTGGTTAACAATTTAGCTCAACTTGTTGATCTTGATTATTTGTTTTGGACTTGGTTATCCCTTAAAGTAGAAAAAAACTACTCGATTAAACTAAAAGGACTCAAAAACAAAGAGACAATTCAAGAAATAAACGAGAAAATCCTGCAAAGAAAAGAAACAAGAAAGAAAATGAAAAGAAGGACTTGAAACTAATTCGTAACTATCACGCCCCTTTTTACGTACTCTAAAAATGGTTTTTGTTTTAATGTTCGAAAGGGTTTTATTATTTAAGTGACAAGAAATAAAAATCTATTTCGGAAAAGGATTATTTACATTTTTACTTAGAGTCGCCACTTGGCATAATCTGGTGTGCCAAGTCACCATTAGAAAATCCTTTTCAAAACCATTTGACTCTTTAAACGGATTTGCGAACAGAGACTCCGGCTAAGGAATTCTGTTGACCGAGGGGAAGGTGTTAGGCACCCCTCGATCCCGTGGTTCAACCACGGTCGCTTGGTAGAGTGTATCGACTATTTTTTGGCACTAAGAAATGTATAAACCGTACGAAAAGTACGCAAAATAATCAAACAAAACAAAACAATCCGAAATGTAAAGTCCAGTCCAATTATTACAACCCGAAATAAAAAAAAACTGAAAGTAAACCTACACTAATCCTAAATTAATGCTCCACCCGACGCCTTGGGCCTTCACCACAGACGTCCTCCGGGTACATGATACCTCGGGGCATTCCCCGGTGAATAAATATATACAGATACTTCGGAGCATTCCCCGGCCAAATTATACAATTGAATTAAATACGATAAACTAGAAAGAAACATTCACACGCACATTCCAATATCCAACCAAAACATCAATCTTAAATTCTTGCCTACCCGAACCTATATTGCCTATCCATTTCATTATGGAATAAATCTATCACATTCACTTGTACCGAATGGAACAAAAGACAACAAACCAACATCAATCTACGTTCAACTTTTATCAATTTCTCCATTCCTTCCTTAAATCCCCTTATCAATCCATTAAAACATAATCAAATTCATTCTTCAAACCACCAAAAATCGACCCACTAAACATCATGATCATAACAATCGACATCAACAAAGTCCAACAAAACATAATCATAACACGCATAATCACAACCAATTCAATTTATCAAGATAGATAAAAGAGAGCGGGTTAAGGAAATGGACCTCACTGACACTTGCTTTTGTCGATAATAAAGAAGTCCGAAAACGAAAAAACCTCGAACAAGGAACCCCACAATGAACAAAACCAACTCGAATTGGGAGAAATCCAAACTCGAAACTAAAATCGAACTTAAATTCTAAAACTAGTACCGAGCTCGATGAACCAAAATGGAAATCGCAATAAGAGAGTCAACGAGTTCAAAAATCCGGTGGAACCATCGGAACAGTAACAGGAACAGTGACTGGGTGTTTTTCGATGGATTTTGAACTGAAAAAAATGAGGACCCTTTGCTACGCCTGAGCTCCGGTAAGTTCGGCAACAACTGAAAACGGAGATGCGATCTGTAGCGACAATATTTTTGGTGAAAAACTCAGTCCAAATTTCTCTCTCGCACGTTTCTTCTCTTTTTTTAACTCGCAAACTCAAATCTCACTCTCTCCGGTTCGATCCCCTCTTTCTCTCTGTTTTTCTCTCGACTTCGCTTCACCGGTGGAGATAGATGGCGGCTGGAGCAGCGACGGATGGCGGCGCTGGAGGGGAGAAAGGAGGAGGCTGGCAGTGGTTTGACGTTGGTTCCATCGATTAGGTTCGCCAATGGAGTCACCGGTGGGGTAAGCTGCGGCTGTTTTGATGTTGTCGTTGATAGAGAGAGTAAGAGGGAGATGAGAGGGAGAGTAAAGGGTGCGGCCTTTTTTTTTCTTGTATATGCTGAGGTCAATTTTTTCTTATCATTTTTTGTGTGTATGTGTGTATATATGAGGTGAGGGTGGGGTAGTGGTGAGGTAGGTGGGGTCACGTGGGGTAGGGGGTAGTGATGAGGTGGGGTAGAGTTTGTTAGGATAGGGTAGGTAGGTGTTGTTTTTTAATTGGAGGGATAAGGGTTAGGTGTCTACTTTTGTTTGGGTAGGTTTCTAGTAAGACAAAATTAGTTAGGGGATTGTTATTTTTTGTCATTTGTGGAGGGATTATCACACGGGTGAGGGTACACGGTAAATTGACAAAAAATGGGTAAAAGTGAATAAAATTGAACTTTAAGAAGACGAAATCACGTGTCCACAGTAACTAAGTAGTATGATTACTAGTTGTTAACTAGTATTTAGAATCAAAGAAAAGAGGTATAATAATCATGGGAAGGAATTTAAGAATCAAGAATTTGAAACTAAGAATCAAACCTTGAGCAATGGAGTTTTTAAACTGATGAGATGTATTTAGGACTTTAATTTGATGTTGAAAAGAGGTTGATCAACTTGGATTGGTGTTGGTGGGGCTGCTATGGACAAAAAAATTCAAGAGTTTGGGGATCTTCAATTGATTTTTCAAGCTTAAGAAGCTTTGAATTTCTTGTGGTCCCCTCCTTTGTACTCTCCTTTATGTTCTTCCTTTGGAATATTTCTTTTTTATGTCTTTTGATTCTTTTCTCTTTATGAAGGATTGGAATATTTCCAAGAATAAACAAATACAACACTTTTTCCTTGACTCTTTCTGGATCAAACACTATTTTTTAATAAGAATTCAAGATGAAGATTGGAATCTTTCTCAAGAACTCTTAAGAACGCCAAAATGTTGAAATCCTCTAAATCTTGAATTGATGATAGGAATGCGATGAAATTTTGAACCAAGGCTATTTTCAAATATTCTAAAAACATTCCAAGCATCAATTTGTTCAAATTCTCAATCAAAAATTCCATATTTTTGAGCCCACTTCACTTTCTCCAAGTTTAAGCCCCCAACAATGGTAGAACACTCAAAATGACTCTGATTATGCGCAAATTCGAACCCTAGACTCCTATAATTTTAGAGAACACAAATCTACTACTAGAAACACAGGAAAAACATAAAATCAAAAACTCAAATTTTGACCAGGGTAAAAAATGAGAATAGTAGTCTTTTTTGAAGTTTCGTTTTATTTACACTTTTTTTTGTGTGTTTTAAATATAACAAACCCAAGATTGACTTTGTATAAATAAAATCAAGCTCGTCTTTGATAACAAATGATACGAGACAAGATACGAAATGAAAAACAAAACGAAAACATGGAAAAACAAGAAAAACAAGGTAAAAACACAAACGGATAAAAAGATAGATAGATTGACACAAAATGATAAATAGACAACAACCTAAGGGTATATTAAATCCGAAGACCTTTCTATCAAAATATCACAAGGACCAACCTCCTACGAGGACCTCACGGGAATGGACCCGAGCAACTCACGTTTCACACAATCAATGAAACTCCCAACAAGTTTCCACAAAAATACTCTCAAGTGTATTCAAAACATCATCATTCATTCACTGAGTACAAATGAAGTAAAACCTATCTATTTATATACATGGGCTATTTATTACAAAATAGGCCCAAAAGTGACCCTAAAATGCTATTAGGCCCAAAAGTCCAAAAAACTAAACAAGGTGCGTCTTCATTCTTCGACCCTCCTCATGGGAGATCACAATACTCCTTATCGTCTCTAAATCGAGGTCACTCCATGCTTTCACCTGTATTACCATTAACCTCGGGTACTTCAGGGAAGTAAGTTCCATAAGGACACACCGTAAATTCGGTGAACTTGATTCGTTCATTTATTCATCTTTTTCTTGATGGTTTAGTTATTTTCCATAAAATAGTTTGAAACTTTATTATGATAGTTCATAAGTTGTATGAACTTGTGTTTGAAGTTCTTATTGTTAATATAGATTTTGTACTCGAAAAACAACAATCTTAAGGAATTTACTATAATCTGTATTTTGGCTTCTGAAGATTAAATCCTTTTGGTTTTCAATATTGTTTGAACTTAATAGTGATTTGAAGATATTAAAACTTCATCACGAGTTAAAGTTCATTCAATTGGCGATCAAAAGAACATAAAAACTTCATCGTTAAACTAAAAATAAGTTGTTTAAAGTTTTAAAAACTTTATTGTTAGTATTCTGAAATACAAAGTTGTTTGTCATATTGTGACATAAAATGACTATATTAAATTCAAGTCAATGATGGAATGATGATTGTTGGAGCAATGAACATTGCTACTTCGAGTCATTCGAATGTTGCTTCTTTCATGACACAGATTAAAAATAAAAAAAGATTGTTATTAATTTCAAACGTTGACAGCAAAAGATGTTTTTTTTACATTCTTGAGTCTACAAATGTTCATCACGAAAAAATTTTCTAAGTACCGGTAGAAACTCCAAAAAAAGAATGTTTCATAGTAACAAAAGCTTGAAAACACTCAAACTTTTTATGTAAGAATTACATTCTGAGTGACTTACAAGATGACTTGTACAATATGTACAACAATATGAAGACATCGAAGGAGATTTGGGATACTTTAAAAAAGAAATATAAAATAGAGCATGTCGGAGTGAAGAAATTCATTATTGCCAATTTTTTTGACTTCAATATGGTAGACAGTAAAGCTATAGTTACCCAAGTCCAAGAGTTGCAAGTCATAATTCACAATCTCCTTGCTAAAGGTATAAAAAAAAGTTAATACCTTTATTGAATATTTTAAGAATGTTCATAATATTCACTTAACCTTGATTGTAGGTTTGGTTGTGAACGATATTTTTCAAGGGGCAGGAATAACCGAAAAGTTACCACTTTGTGGAAGGATTTTAAAAATTACTTAAAGCATAAGCATAAGGAGATGTGTTTTGAAGATCTCGTTGAAGGTTGAGGATTGAAAAGTAAAATAACACAATATTGTGGAAGATGATCCCAATAAATCAAAGAAGAGAAAAAAAATCAAGGCAACAAGACAATCCTCCTAAGAAGAAATTCAAAAGGAATTTCTTCAATTGTGGCAAAGTTGGCCACAAGGATACAAATTGTTGGGCTCCAAAGAAGGGCAAGAAAAAGGATCAAGCAAACCTGGTTGAATCCAAAGACGACATGGATGATCTTTTAACTTTGCTTTTGAAATGCAATCTAGTTGAAAATCCTAAAGAGTGGTCGACTGATTCAGGTTCCACCCACCACGTGTGTTCCAACAAAGAAATATTTTCATTTTATGCTCCAGCTTAAGATGATGAGAATATATTCATGACAAACTATGTTCTGCAAAGGTTGAAGAAACATGCAAGATTTACTTGAAGATGACATTGGGAAAGGTGGTGACACAAAATAATGTCCTTCATGTTTTGGTGTTGCAAAAGAACGTAGTTTCTATTTCACTTCTGACTAAGAGTGGATTCAAATGTATATATATATATGACAAAGTTGTAATAAGTAAGGGTGAAGTGTATGTTGGTAAAGGTTACCCCCACTGAGGGACTTTTTAAGATCAATGTAATTACAATTGATATGAATACATTTTTTAGTTCTTCTTACTGCCAAATCATATATGACATGAACGTTTAGGACATTTAAATTATAAAACTTTGTGAAAACTAATTAGTTTGGAAGTTTTGCCTAACTATGAGTGCAGTAAATCAGAGTGTCAAACATGTGCCGAATCTAAGTATGCTAAGCATCCGTATAAGTCCGTTGAAAGGAATTTCAATCTCTTGACTTAATTCACACAAACATTTATGATATGAAGTCAAGTGATATTGTTATGTTTATTTGCTGAAAAGTAAGGATGAAACAATAGAAGCGTCTAAGCAATATAAATCTGATGTTGAAACTCAGTGGGATAAGAAAATTAAAATGATGAGAAATGATAGGGATGGAAAGTATGAATTTATGGAGATATGTTTGGAAATAAAATTATCCATCAAACTACTTTCCCATATTCACCTCAATCAAATGGAACTGCTGAAAGGAATAACCAAATGTTAAAGAAACTGATGAATGACTTATAGTTCAGATTTACCACCAAACTTATGGGGAAGCTATCATTACAGCAAATTGAATACTCAATAGAGTGCTCCATAGAAAGACTCAGTGTATTTCATATGAGAAATGAAAAGAAAGAAATCCAACTTGCAATATTTCAAAGTATATAGGTGTCTAGCCAAAGTCCAAGTTTCTATACCTAAAAGGACGAAAATAGGATAGAAGACTGTGGACTATATTTTCATTAGATATGCTACAAATAGTAAAGTATGTCGATTTTTGGTTCATAAATTCAAACATCTAGATATCCATAAAAATATTGTAATTAAATAAGATAATGTTGAGTTCTTTGAACACATTTATCCATATAAAACTAGACAAGAGTTGTCTAGTGAAAGGTCTAAACGACCTAGGGATAAACCAAGGGAGAATGTACTTAATGAAGAGAATTCAAGGTGTAGCAAGCGACAAAGAATGTCGATTTTTTTTGGATCAGATGTCTTAACATTTCATCTTGAAAATAATCCTCAAATATTCAAAGAAGCGATGTTATTTGTGGACTCATTTTTTTAAAAAGAGGCAGCCAATAGTGAGATTGATTCAATCATAAGCAACCACACTTGGGAGTTGGTTGATCTTCCTCCAGAAAATAAACCTTTAGGTTCTAAATGAATCTTCAAAAGGAAAATAAAAGGTGATAGTACTATTGATATATACAAGGCAAGACTTGTTGTAAAAGGCTTTAGACAAAGAAACCTTGATTATTTTGACATATACTCATTTTAACAAGAATAACGTCCATTTGGGTGTTGGTTGCATTGGTAGAGGTATATGATATTGAAATCTATCAAATGAATGTGAAAATAACTTTCTTAAATAATGAAAGAGGAAGAACTTTACATGGAACAACCTGAGGGTTTTGTGGATTTTTAGTAAAGAAAGGGAAGTGTGCAACTTGTTACGTCACTTTATGGACTAAAACAAACACCTAAACATTGGCATACAAAATTTGTCCAAACCATATTCTCAAATGAATTCAAGATAAATGAATGTGATAAATGTGTTTACATTAAAGTCACTTCAAATCACAATGTCATTGTTTGTTTGTATATGGATGACAATGTTGATCATCACTAGAGACATTTCTAACATAAATGCTATAAAATGAATGCTTGAGAGCGTGTTTGATATGAAAGATCTTAGATTTACCAATGTGATCTTAGGAATAAGAATTCATAGAACTCCACAAGGTTTAGCGTTGTAACGGTCGCATTACATTGAAAAAGTACTTGACATGTTCAGGTATATGAATTTCAATATTTCCAAGACAACATTGGATGCGAGCTTTGAACTTTAAAAGAATGAAGTAAAAGTGAATCACTATTGGAGTATGCAAGAGTGTTGAAAAGTTTGATGTATATCATAAATATACATGATTAGATATATCATGTTGTTGACACCTAACTATTGTCCTCCATGACTAAATTTAAATTCTAATTTTTTTTAAAAAATAAAATTATAACATTTATTTTATTCAAATAATAACTTTTTAAATTATTTATCTGGATAATTTTGTCATTTTAAGTAACAATTATTTATTTGTATTCGCATATACAAAATCATATAATTTTATTACTTAAATAAATATTTTACGAAAAATTGAAATGTAATTAAGGGTCATCTTAAAAATAAATTCAAACAGTTATAATCTTGATCTAAATATAATTTATTCTCAAAGTAATAATATATTTGAAAAAATTTTATTTTGATTTTATTGAATCAAGAAGATCGGAATTGAATTGATTGATTAATTCATTTCAAATATTGCTTTGATTTTGTTAATCCATTAAATTGGACCTTAATTGAAATTAATTTGATCATAATTGTAACGTAATTGATCAATTGAATTTTATTTAGGCTAAAGTTTAAATAAAATTGTCTAAATTTTCATTTGCAGCCTATTTAATAAATAGCCTAAACCCTTAATACTCTCATTCCCATTAAATCAAACTACCCGCCAGCCTACTTCAAGGCAACCCTTCAACTGTGCAGCCCAATGTTGACACCAACTTGGCCTATTTTGTGTCTTCTCACTCCAAACAACAGACAAAAATGATATCAACTTCAACACACGCAAAACAGCAACGACGGATACTAACAACTAACCCGACAAAACTCTCAACCTGATTTTTCTTTCATTTCCCACTCGAACCCTTTTTCTCACTTCAATTCATAACTGTCACATGACTCTCATGTGAGTTTGTACGAAGAAAGTTTGAGAATCTTCTAGAAAATGTAGAGGCGGCTTCCCCAATAGCTGAATTTGTATAAATTCGTACATATTTGTGTGAATTTCATTGGTTCTTGGGTGTAACCCATTTTATTGGTCCTCGTTGATAAAGTTTAATGTGATATTTCTATGGGTGAAGTGAATCAGTAGTTTTACATGATGTTTGTTTTAAGTAGATCACGCTAATACTATATTATTCATGCACAAAAATATTCTTTTCTATGTCATCACTTATTTGTTAAGTATCAACTTTCAAAGATATATTAATTTTCTTTAGTTTTCTTTTGTATGTGGATACATTTGAGTCCTATATAGACTCTTTTACCTTTTACATGTTCGTTATGGGGCATTAAGACCCATTTAGTCCCGATTCAATTTTGAATAGAAGGTCCAAAAGTCGATTATACGGCGTACAGGTGCAAGAAGATGGAAGAAGAAAAATAGGTCAAAGCCTATTAATGAAGATGTTAGGAGACTTGAAAAGTTTCGATCCTTGATACTTCAGTATTTTTGTTTATTCATTCATTCATTTGGGCATCGTATTTAAAGTTGTAACTTAATACAGGTGAAGCAAATTTTTAGGCCTTCGGAGTTGAAAAACTAGTTTAGGACAGGTGGAGACCTACTAAAAGCCTAGATAAGTAGTTTAGGACAAGTGCAGATGGGCCAAAATCTCAAATTAGTTTATGAAACTTTTCACGGGTTTGGGCCTAAGAGCCTAAAACTCTTAATTTTCCACTATCCCTTTCTATGTTTGTTTGCTATCTATTTTCTTAAACTTGGTTAAAATTTTTGGCAAATTGTCAAAACTTGTTTTTCACAAGTCTTAAAAATAAACTTTTTCTTAATCAATTTCTTTCAAATAAAAATAATTAATTTTCATTTTCCAAAGTTAGTCAAAAAAGTTGTTTTGAAATAGCTCGGATAACCGCAAGTTAGCGGATTCTCTTGGTGCCTTAACTACCTTCCAAGAGTATTAATAGGAACCACTTACTCAAGATTTCTAAACTTAAAGGATTTTTCTGTTTTGAACCTTTAAGTGTTTTTTACAAAGTTTTTTTTATTTTACTAAATAAATTAAGTGGCGACTTTGTTTTCAAAAAATCATTAGGTAAGGAAAGAAAAATAATAGTAATAATCTATAATTGTTGGAAATAACTGTTGAAAAAGTATACCAAACAAGGTATTAGCAATACACATTAAACAAATGCATGCATTAACTTTGCAGCACACTCTACCAAACGACACCTTCATTAGTTTGTCCTACTCCTAAACCTACCTATAACATATAAATACACCATTAACGACTGGCATTAGCTGCATGAGATAGAATAGCTCTGCATCATGTGACAATATCTAGGTTGTAGATAAAGGTGATTTATCTGCATATAAGTATTCTTCAACCAGTAAAACAAGTCGTGGTTCTTGTAGATCAGTAAGTCTTCTAAATTAGTGTATTTACAAAAGAATATGTATGTATAGGTTGTTGGTGCACAAGAAGAAGATTATTTTATTTTCTTCACTTTTTGTTATTTTCAATTATAATTTAATTATTGTGATATATTACATCAGGTCATGTAGCAGGCAGCATCCTTCGGCTTACTTTTCATGCAAGAAAAGGACCAAACTTTCTTTGTCATCAACTCTTTTTGAAAAAAAAATGATCAAAATGCTAAGCCTTTAATCTTGACCCATACCATTTAAATTAATTAATATTAGTCAGAGTGTTCTCGAATTTTAGTTTGAGCATGGAAGTTGACGTGGGTATCACATAGTGGGAAAAAAAAAATAACAAATAAGAATGCGAACTTCTCACTAATAAGATGAGTCAACTTCGCTTCTAAGCAAAAATAAGATTCAAATTAGATCAATTTTAAATGAGATAGTGATGGTCTTTGAGGCATTTTATCGAAATAGCAATTCGACCTTTCAAGTGAAATGTGAGCAAAACACTACGAAACAAACATAACATAAAGAACATAAAGCTGGAATAAACTTTAATGGAACTATACCCTTTTGGTACAATAGTAAATATCTTTTAGTGACCACGAAATCCTACATTTGATTTACATGCTACATTTCAAATCGATTCAGAGAAAAATGATTCATTTTTTATTTGTTTTGGGGTAACCTTAGTAAAAAATGGTACAACTTATTAGTTATTCAACTAGTTGGAAGGAAATTTTGAGCCAAAACCAACGAGCGGGAGTATTTTTAAGCCAAAAATGTAACGAAGGATATATTTGTTGCATTTTTAATACTTAGTTCACAAGTATTTTTGACACTTTTTTTTAATTCATATGGTAAACAGTGCCACTAATCCCTTTTATCTTTTCTACACTCTTATCAAATATATACAAGTCCAACCTCCAAAAAGGCTCTTAATAGGATGCACTGATCTTTTTTCTAAAAAAAGAAATAAATTGTAGTTCATCTTGTACCTCTTGTGGGTTATCTTTCAACTCCATCCTTGCGTTGATGTGTTGTTGCTCTTTCTATAAACTTCCCTTGGTTCTAGTGAGCTCAGGTTCTCTCCTATTGACTAGCTTCTCCACCACATTTCTAATCTATATCTTCCCTTTTCAGTTGGTTGGGGGTTGTCCCTAGGGTGTTGAAGGTATGTGGTCAGGATGTTCATCTTCTTTACGCATTATATGTTCTCACTCCCTCCTCTCTTATCCATTATTTCATCATCTACCCTGCTCTCTCTAATGTTCTTGTTGGTGCTATGCAGATGTTGTTGTATCTTTGTTGTTTCTCCCCCCTCCCCCCCATGTCACTGAGAAGGTTGAGTTGTTGTTGTATCTACCCTGACATGTATTACAATCAAATTCTTAAAACTTGATTTGGTTCTTCACTCTACCATCTCCCCCTTAGATCAAAGCTGACATTCTAAGCTTATGGGTCTACTCCATATCCTCAAGATTGAACCATAATTTCTTTGTTCTAACGGTCTACACATGAATGCTCACTCACCTAAATAAACCATATCTAGACAATACTAACTTTATTCTTGGACACACTCTTAATACATACCACCCTTAACTTCATTGAGCTTCAGTAATCATCATCATAGACTTACACTCTATTAACACGACAAATATACCTACCTTCTAGTAAGTGTGTAACAACTTTACTCTGTGATTTGAGTTATCCCGTATAAATCTATGAACTCCAGTCTTATGTTGAATAGCTTATGATAAGTGTGAACTCATGTTTCAGAGTATGATCAGTTCTCAGAACACATGACACTAGTGAAATTCACATTATATCATGTATGTCCTTAGTTTAGATATCTTTAATGAATCCATGCCTTTGACATTTTATTCCTCAGGCCTCAGTTAAGTGTCAAAGTTATGTATAGTATTCTTTCATGCTTTAGGTTCTTATGTGTTAGCCCTTCAATGACCTTTTATTATGTTAAGATAGTGATGATGATAATGGATAAGCAATGGTTTAGATGAGAGGGAGTTGATGACCCTCTTTAAGAAAGATTATTTATGCTTTTCTATCTAAGGCTAGAGAATGAGGGAATATTGAGGTAAATCTTTGGTATATGTCATAGTTAATTGAGAATTCTGAGTATGTCTTCTTAATGCATAGTGCAAGAAAGTTGTTGTTGATAGAGGTTTAGAGAATATTAGAAGTGTGCCTTTATGGATGGTTGTCTTGAAATTCATATGTGGTTATAATGATAGGCTTGAATGTCATGTTGGGATGTAGTGGAGGAATGCAATATGCACTAGTGAATCCATAGTAAGAGTTCAGAGTTAGTCATTAAAATAGTAAGGCATGATATGCTTAGGGTGTGAGTTCTAAAAGAAACATAGAAGATTGAATCATGTGGCTTAGACTAGTATTATGGTGTGGCATGTTGTACCTTGGGATTTTGAGTTAGGCTTGATCATAGTGAGAGAATTTAGTTCAGTTTAGACTTTAGTAGATGGATTTATCAATGCCCATGTGAGAATTATAAGTCGAATCAATGAGTATGGTATCTAAGGGGAAGAGTATAGTTGAGGGAGTATTTGAGGAGTGTTGCCAAGCTTGAAAGTAAAAAGTTTCTCTGCCTAAGGCCTAGCAATTCTATCCTAAATTATGAGTTATATGTCTATGTTCCATGTTACAGAGTTATATCCATGTTACGATTCCTTATTAAGCTATCTTATTCAGATCACGCCCAATAATTCTTTGCTCCCTAATACTATTAGCACTTCTTAGAAAGAGTGTTGAATAAATACTTCGGTTGAGTATAAGCTTTTAGTTTGTATAACTAGCAATTCAGTTTAGCACTCGGACAAACAAGTTCCTATGATTTCCATCTTTCCATCTAGTATTACTAACTAAAGTTTCATGAATATGGCTATTCCATGAGGTAAAATGTTTACATTCATGAAAATTACAAATTCAGCTCAATTCATGCATTAGTTTTAGATTCAGCTATTTAGTCATGACTCAGTTCATAGGTGTTCAATGCATGATCTCAATTTTCCAAGTACTCCATCTCAGACATTATAGTACCTTTGTACGACCTTGGTCTCCTTACCTCATGAGTCGTGCCTACATAATGTACTTGGTGATGCTATGAAGCCCTTTTTTCCTTTGATTCTTATATGTGTCTTATTGAGGGATGATTCCTAAATGAGAAATCGCATACTTTATTACATCCCTAGTATCTCTTAGAATTTTTAATGTATTCGTTAGCACTTCTCAGATCTATATTAATGATTGTATCATGAAAATTTTGCATGAGTTCTAAACTCCCAACATGAATCAGTTCCTTGTAGTCAGTAAAGTCAAGCCAACTCAGAAATCATCTTCATGATAGAATTTTTAAAGTTTTAGCTCACTGTATCCTTCAATAGAAGGCATATCATGTCCACATTATTCCATACTTTTAATGATTTAATAGGTTCTTACCCATCATTCGAGGATGAATGATTCGAAGGGGGAGATAATGTAATACCCCGTATTTTTGGGCTAGAATTTAAATAGTTATTCCTATGCGTACAGACTTGAACCCAATTATTCTATGTATATACATGTGAGATTAGAAAATATGCGATGTGGTAATGTCTTTTATATTGAATTGAGTTCATAAAAAACTCCTAACTCAAAGACGAGTTGAGGATTTTTCTATCGATAGAGTTTTGACAAATGCTCCATCTAGGGTCAAATTTAAACGAGTGTATCTCATAGAATATATCAATTCAGGTGTCCTACTTTATATCAAATGAAAGTTATTTGAGTCTTCTTTCCAATTCACTTGGTTTCACCTTAATCCGATATCAGAGTGGAAAGTTATACTCATTTTACCTCAGCATGTCCGTCTGTCAACAAAGTGACGACCTGAGTTGATAAGCTATCAACAAAGTGATGACCTATCAGCCCAAGTCGTCAACCAAACCAGAAATTCATCAACCTCAGCTTCAAAGTGACGACCTGAGTTGATATTCCGTCAACTAAGTGATGACTTATCAACCCAAGTCGTCACCCATAACCAGTAGGTGATAATTACAGCTACAAAGTGACGACTTGAGATGATAAGTCATCACCTAAGTGACGACTTATCAACCCAAGTCATCACCCATGACCATCAATGGCCCAAATCTAATAATGAGTTGATGACTTAAGTTGATAAGTCATCAACTAGTAGATAAGTCATCAACTCAAGTCGTCAACCAAAAATTCCAACAATTTGATTCAATTTTTGTAGGGGTATTTTGATTTTTTCCTCACCTCAAACGCTACCCCTCCCACATCTTAAAGCATCATAAAGCATTATTTTTCTCATATTAAATTACATAACATGTTATTTTTTCTCCACTCTCAAGAACAATAAGATTAGGATTTCTTCCCAAGAACAATAAACTCAAGCTTTCCTTCCCCAAGAATCCAAGAATTCAATTCTCCTCTTCAAGAAAGAAGCCAAGAATAAAGTTCCCTAATCCAAGAATCTCAAGAAAGCTTTCAAGATCATCTCCTAGGATTTCAAAGTCAAGTTTTCTATATCAAATTAGGTCTATTAAGGTATATGGAATTATGAACAAGGATACTCTTTAATCCTTATGCCCAAAACTAGTTTTTAAAGTTTAATTTACATGAATTTATATGATTTTCAACTAGGTTTCTTTCCCAAAGTATGTTGTTTTGAGTTTATGGATATATAAAGTGATTGAAGTATGAAAGTGCATAGTTACATAATTTTAAGATTATTATTGTTGAGCATGATATTTATTGTGATTTGACATGATTTCCAAGTATGGGTTGTAATCCCTAATTTTAAGTCTTGATATTTCAAGAAAGATAATATTTGAGCATTATTTTGATAAGCATGTATTCATATTTTTAAGCAAGATTTGATCTTTTGATCCTTAGCTAAGATATGGAATCCATATTTCAGATTTTATTACAGTTTAAAGTAAACAGATGCATAATTGATTTTCATTATAAACCGTTATGCTAGTTTTAAGGTGAATTTCTTACAGAATGAGCATACAGATTAAAGGGAGTAGTATTTAACACTGAGTTGGGTATGATTCCAAGGTCTCATACCCCAGAACTATGAGCTAATGTAGGTACAGATTTTCCATATTTATATGGATCCAGATTGTGATCACTTATCTTAGGTTATACTCTTTGAAAAGAGTATGACACCTCTCCCATACGTGAGATTTTTCCCTTAGAGGAATATGACGTTGTACATCGTGATATCTCACATGGTGTATGTCGGTTAGAAGAACCTCCCTAAGCCTACGTCCTAAAATAGAATAACAGAATAACTTTTAGAAACTAAGTGCAATTTTATTCAGATATTGTTTTACATAAGTCATTAGCCATGAGATTTCAGTTTTTAGCTTATATATACAAAGGTGAGTCTTTTTACACTTAGCCTGTATGATTTGAAAACAGATAACTTCAGTTCTACTTATTCCACTAGCAGAAAGAATAAAAGTACAACTTTTAGAACTAAGTGTTATGGCTCACAGCATTTATACAATATTCTTTATTATTCATGATTTTCAGCTTTCATTTATTCAAGCCAATGTGAGTCATTTACTCTTAGCATGCATTCTTTTACAAATTTATATAAACATTGAGATATTATTTTACTTATGCATTCACCCTCACATGCTCAGTATATTCCAATATTACTGATCCATATATACTTCTATTTGCTACATTGTTTAATAATGTAGGTACCAGTTTAGTTGTAGTTCATATATCATGATCAGACAATTGCAGATATCAAACAATATATGATGAGTCCTCTTACTTTGGGGACTTCAGTTAGATGTTATTTATGTACTTTATTTTCTTACTCATGTGTATTGATTAGTGGTAGTTAGAGTCGCATCCCAGCTACCTATAGTCAGTATAGTAGAGGCTTCATAGATGCCAGTCAAAGTCAGTTATGTAATTTCAGTTTCTCTTTTTAGTTTTATTAGAATGTAAAATTATATCAATATCATATTTTTCTCAGATTTTATTATGATTATGTTTTTGGACAGTAAACATAGTTGGTTTATACATATTTAAATCAGTTGCTTAATAGTATGCCAGTTCAAGGGTTAGCTTGGGATCACTTATGGTCCTAAAAACATGTGACGTCTAGGGGGTAGCCTCAAGGCGTTACACTGACCTATTGCGGATGCTAAATCACTGTGCTCCATTTGGGTCAGCATGGATAGGATGACTAAGTCTTCTCACTTCTTGCCATGGAGGACGAATTATTCTGTCGAGCACTATGAAAAATTATTCCTTTAGGAGGTCATAAAGGTGCATGGTGCGCCTGTCTCAATTATTTTGGACTGTGGAACTCAGTTCTCATTGTATTTTTGGTGCACTTTTCAGAATGTTTTATGAACTAAAGTGAGCCTTAGCATCACCTTTCACCCACAGACGGATAGGCAAGAAAAAAGAACTATTTAGACTTTGTAAGATATGTTGAAAGCTTGTGTAATCGACTTTGGTGGTAGTTCACACGACCACTTACCTCTTATTGAATTTTTATATAACAATAGTTACCATTATAGCATTAGCATGACTCTATTTGAGGCATTTTATAGTAGTAGGTGTATATCTCCTATGGTTTGAGTTTAATAAGGTGGAGATATTTGGTCTGAATTTGGTTCACCAAGCTGTGGAGAAGGTGAAGGTGATTTAGTATAGGCTAAAAACTGCCCAAAGTCACTAAAAGTCTTATACGTACGTAAGTGGAAAGGACTTGGAATTAGAAGTTAGAGATTAAGTGTTCTTATAGGTGTCTCCCATGAAAGGAGTAATGCGGGTTGGGAAGAAGGGAAAACATGGTCCCTAATATGTTAGCCCGTACTTAGTTTTGAGAAGGGTTGGCAATATTGCATATGAGTTGGATTTACCCTCTAACATGAGTTCCATTCATACGGTATTCCATGTGTCCATGTTGCGGAAATACGTGGGTTATCATTCGTTGGTTGTTCCCTTGGAGATTATTGATATTTCAGATTTTTTTCCTATGAGGAGGTCCCAGTGAGGATCTTAGATTAGCAAGTTTGTCAGTTACGGACAAAGGATATGCCTTCGGTAAAGGTTCTATGGCAGATCCAAAATTTTGAGGAAGCTACTTGGGAAGATGAAGAAGACATGCAGTTCAAGTATCCATTCTTTTTCCCCACTCTGGATGATCGTGCTTAAGGTATGTGGTGTTCTTAACATCTTTGTTTTCTGTCTTTGTTAAAGAAAGATTGAAAGTTTTATTGGTATTTTGTTTTTGGTCTAAAAGGTAAGAGTAAAGATGTTTGGGATTTAATCGTGCTAGTCAATGCCTTTTCCCATAATTAAAGGATGAATTATAATAAGGGTGGAATACTAAAATTCCCCATATTTTGGTCCTTGATAATTCCTTGAGCTTTGAGCTCACTGTTTTGTTGACGACTCATTGTACGAGTCATATGGTGTGGTTGTGAGTCTAGGGGCCCAAGTTGTAACCAAACCAATGTGTAATTATCTAAGTTCTACTTTGAGTTCGAGTGACTCACTACTGGTCGTAAGACCATGTTACGACTGGTATGGTTGAGTCATATGTTGTCCAGTGTCTAATCCCTTTGGGTTCTATCTTAGATACGACTAAACTATAAGAGTCGTATAGTCATGTTATGAGTGGGATAATGGAGTCGTAAAGTGGACAGTGTATGGATGTCCAACTCTCTGTCTTTGTGATGATTCAAGAGTACGAGTAATATGTTGTGACGATGAGTTAAGGGGTCGACTCGTAACCACATGTGGCCTTTTTAGAGCTTTAAGTTGGAGGTACTTTGGACATTTCCCACTTAAAACCCTTAAGGACCCACTTCCCTAAATCACTTTGGGGTGTTCATTATACACTTTGCAAGATCAAAACCATCCTCTTTACTCTCTCAAAATCCTCTAAAGCAAAATTGGCTAGGGTTTTTGCAAAGTGGCCATCCAAGGATTCAAAAGTAAATTTCTCTCAGTTAATCTTTGTAATTCAGGCATGTGAACTTCCATCATTGTTAGTTTAGTAAAAAGAATATATTTAAAGCATTTTTCATGAATTATTAATGGTAGTTTTGAAACCAAGATTGAGGTATTTGAATGCATATCATTGAATATTGTTTTCTATGGCTTAAATTATGATTATGCATGTTTTAATTATGGTTTTGCACATGTGGTTGCATGGTAATGGTGATTTAATTTAGGGGTCATGGTTGAACCCCAAATTTGATGATTTTGGCTTTAATAATGGCTCTGCCATCAACTTATTTGTAAAATTATTAATAAGAATGATATTGTCAGAAGTTAAATTGTGTTTTTGAATAAAGACTTTGGCATAACCATGAGAATGATTGATAAAGGACTCGATGTCCATATATAGATTTAAATTATAACCATGGGGTTTGGTTGCCTAAATGGGTTCGAGTCCCAATGATGAAATTGTTGTTATGGCATAATGACGCTTGCAAGTGGGGTTGGTATGACAATACCGATGGGATGCCTATCTGTATAATAGGTTAATAAATATTGATGAATTTTGAATGTTTTAAATTGTGCTTAAGAGTGGGATGTGTAGTCGGGACGTGAAAGTGAAAGTCCCAAAGGACTAACACTGGAAAACCGCATTAGCCGGTATAGGTATCTAATGACTAGGAGGTTCGAGTCCCCTATATTGTATACATTGGTGCTTAAGTTACCTTGATTATGTCGGGAGGTTCAAGACCCCTATAAGGGTATATACGGATTTTATATTCTCTAGTTTGTATGGCTATACACACTAGGGCCCTTCGAACTAGGGGAGAGTTGGCCAATATAGCCCATGGTTGCCTTTTTATATGAAGGTTATGCTACACACCCTAGGTTAAGGTTTTCAAAGTTCATGCTAAGCCTTGCTCCCTACCCCAGCATGTGACATTATATATGTATATGTACTTTATATGATATTATGCATTGAATGATGTATTGGTTTTGAACTATTATCATGGCATTATTTTATTCCTCTATACCTCAGTTACATGTTAGCGCTCTAATCGCTAACCGTCTTCAGACATATCTCTATACGATGCAGTAAAATGCCATAATTCCACATCTTCTGCTCAGTGACTTGGAATCAGTGTCAGCTAGCAAAACAGATTGAAATGGTGAGCTTCCATCCTTTGAAAGACCCCAGTTCATATTGTGATTTCCCTTTTATGTTTTGAATATCTTTTGGATATTATTTTTGGCTATTATCGGGGGCATGTCCCGACATTTTATTGACCTTTGCTTTTGTAGTGGCTTTATTGGATTATTATGGACTTGGGTGGTTTGGTTGATTATTTGGTGACGGACGATCATTCGGTTATTGGTGGTTGGTACTGATATATCATTAATTATCATTAGTTTCATTATGCACAATCTTGTTATATATTCGAAATTCATCTAACATTTGAGGATGTTGTATTGGTTTGGCTAGATGAAGGGGTCATCTCTGGTCCACATGGTACTTGAGATACCTGTCACGACTAGGCCCTGGTTTGGGTCGTGATAGATGATCATAGAAATATCTTTTTCTCTTTCACCTTCTCCCCCATAATATTTCTCTTCTTGCTGCCCAGTCATAGTATTTTTGTAATGCCTCGAAATCTAGTTCATGGGATGCCGCACGATGCTCTAAACTATAAGTAGTCCTGAGCTAACCCTGGTTGTTTTCTACTAAGTCTGGATCTCAACATAAGGGAAACATGAATATGAAACCATAATAAAGCGAAAAATTTTATCTGAGACATACTAGAAGTCTTGGTAAAACAATACTGAAATATCTAAATTCTAAATCAAATGTCTAAAACTGAATATAGTAGTCCAACAAGCCTCTACTATCTGAATCTAAAGAGTTACTAGGACAGGCCCCAGCCGATTCAAACTGTCTGAAATGAATAAAGAAATATCTACTAATAAACTGAAAGTATGAATAAATAAGTACCCGAACTATGAGGACTCAATAACTGTAGGGATATAGATGAGATGCTCAAGAATCACTCATGCTGCTGAGACTGAGCACCTGAACCTACATTATGAGACAATGTCGCACATAGTGTATATATAGATCAGTACGTTGATAATGTACTGAGTATATAGGGGTGCATACAATAAGTAAACAATATCATTACAATTTATAAAAATCATGCATGCTAAATGTAAATGACTCACATAGGCTCGAGTAATCAGAAATCTGAAGATCATAAATCATAAATAATCGAGCATTTAGTATGAATCTTATGAGCCATAACATTCAGTTCTAAAATTTGTTCTCTCTGAAAGCTGCTACATCATCTTATCAAATTGTAAGGGGAATACTTCATCTCAAGACTTAAAGAATCTTAACAACGTAGCTTTCAAAATATATGCTTTTATCTTAAGGATTTACACCAATAAACTATTTTAAGAGTAGGGGACATCTTATTGGGAGGTTCTTCTAACGGACATACACGATGTGAGTATCCATGGAGTCCCACGCCTAGCCCCTGTTAGGTAAGGCTGTTCTACCCTTGCCATCAGAATAGAACTTCTATCTTAAGTGATCATAATCTGAGTCATCCACGTAGAAGTAGGAATAATCTGAATCCTGCATTGGCACGTAGTTGTGGGGTATGAAACCATAGTAACCTACCCATCTCAGTGCTAAATACTACTCCAATTCTTATGCTCAAAATCTTAAGAAATCCACTTCAAAAATAGCACAAGGTTAAATCTCAAGTTATATGAACAAGGTGGATTCTTTGTCTTAGCTTAGGACCCAAAAGGTCAAATCTTTATCAAAATCTTATAGTAATCTTATCTGAGGGTGCTCATTGCACAAATAATCTCAAAATAGAAGTATTAAGTAGGGAACAATGACCCAAGCATCAATCTCATGTAAACACTTATAATTCATCATAAAATCTGGAATTTACTGCACAATGCATAGAAATATGAATATAATCATATAATTTCAACTTCTAAATCAATGGAAATCTCATAAGTTTGTAAACAACAATAATGGGTGTAAACCCTAACTTGAATTTCATGAAAAATCACATAAAATTAAATAACTTTGTAATTTAAAATATGATTTGGGCACAAGGATAAAAGGAGTATCCTTGTTCATAACCCCACATACCTCAATTGATGATATAAATACTTGAACTTGAATCTTGGATCTTTATTGATGTTTTGGAGATGACTTCTTTGAGTTCTTGAATTGGGAACTCAATCTTGAAGAGCCTTGGAGAATTAATGGAGAAATTTTGGATTTCTTGGGAAGGAATTTTGGTATTCTAGGGTTTTGTTTTGAAGAGAATGATGAAAAAAGCATAAATGCTTCCAAATATGATTAATCCTTTGTTTTTGGACGGATTGGGGATTGGAGATTTACCAAAATACCCTCTTTAAACTTTTTAATGAAATTGGAAAACGTATATTTTCCTGATCTGGGTGGCCACCGCAATGCGCCACTATCGCAGTGGTTCACTGGAAATTGATAAATGGAAATTGAGAAGACTCTGTGATGCGGAGAGATAGCGGTACCTTTTTGGAATGCCATTTTAGCACATGGCGCTACGCGTCATTATCGCGATGGACCTCTGGAAATTGACAAAAAGGAAATTAACCCTCTCTGCGATACGCTAAAATCATGGAGCACCACTGGAATGGGACAATTGAAAATTTACACTGCTCTGCGATGCGCTAAGGGTCCAAATGACGTTGTTTTGCAACAGGAACTTAAAATAACCATAACTTCTTACCCAGTTATCGAATTTAGTCAAATCTTATATCGTTGGAAAGATAATTCAATTTTCTACTCAATGGAAAGTATAAATCTAAAGAATTCCACATGAACTAAACATCATTCATTGTAGAATCTAATCCTCGATATTTTTTGGATGAGTTTAAGCTAGAAAAAGTTTGGGGTATTACAATATATCTCCTTTGGAAACATTCGTCCTCGAATGTGGCTAGATAAACTAAGAATGCTGAGGAATATGAGGATATATGGTAGCATGCACAACAAAAACAAATTTTAAAACTGAATCTAAATCATTCTGAGCTTCTGAGTAATCTGTGAGTGCATGAACTTACATGAGGACAACTATATTGCTAAATATATGAGTAGAAAAGAACTGTATCAAGGAAGAGTGTTATGTTCAGCTAAACCTGAGTTTGTAGAGAAAAGGTAAGGGTACTGAACTCGAATATCTACTTCTACTTTCCAAGTGGCACCCTCAATAGACTAATTCCGCCAAAGAACTTTGAGCAAGGGAACTTCTTTGTTCCTTATCCTACAGATTTGATGATCTAAAATCTCAACTGGAATCTCTTCATATGAAAAGTTATTCTGAATATCTAATATTTCTGAGGGAACTATAATAGTAGAGTCACCGATGTACTTCTTAAGCATAGAGACGTGGAATACAGGATAAATATCTGACAAGACTACGGGCAAATCAAGATGATAAACTTCTTTCCCAACACGACTCGTGATTCTATAGGGGCCAACATACCGGGGACTAAGCTTCCCCTTGTTGCCAAATCTCTTTAACCCTTTCATGGGTGAAATCTTCAGATACACTAAATCACCAACCTCAAACTCAAGGTCCCTTTTTCTCATATCTGCATAGGATTTCTGGCGACTCTGGGTTGTGTTAAATCTGTCTCTAATCAACTTAACTTTCTCCATAGCTTCAAATACTGCATCAGGCCCAAGAAAAGTGGCGTCACCCACTTTAAATAAACCTATGGGTGATCTACATCTCCTCCAATAAAGAGCCTCAAACGGAGCCATCTGAATGCTAGCATGATAACTGTTACTATAAGCGAACTCAATCAATGGAAAATGCTCATCCTAACGACCTTTGAAATCAAGAGCACATGCCTTCAACATATCTTCTAGAGTTTGGATGGTCCTTTCAGCATGACCATCTTTCTAAGGGTGAAAAGCTAAACTAAGGTGGACTTGGGTTCCAAGACCTTTCTGAAAGGATCTCCAAAACTGGGAAGTAAACTGAGTACCCCTATCCGAGATGATAGACAAGGGAACCCCATGAAATCTAACTAACTCTCGGATATACAACTTAGCATAATCCTCACATGTATAAGACGCATGAACTAACAAGAAATGAGATGACTTAGTCAATCTATTTATAATAAACCAAATCAAATCATGATGACGACGCGAATGGGGCAAACCAGTCACAAAATCCATGTTCACCTTTTCCCACTTTCAAGTGGGAATACAGAACTCTTGCAACGTACCACCAGGTCTTCGGTCCTCTACATTAACCTATTGAAAATTTGCACACTTTGCTATGAACTCTGCTATATTTCTCTTCATACCACTCCACTAATAGATTTCTTGCAAGTCGCGGTACATCTTGGTAGCACCTAGATGAATAGAATAACGTGCACCATGTGCTTCCACCATAATTCTCTATCTCAACTCCTCAACATATGGCACATATAATCTACTTTGATATCTCAACATGCCATCTCCCCCTTGGGAGAAAACCTCCACATTTTGGTCTTTAACTGACTCCTTCAATTTGACCAAACTAGAATCCATATCTTGCTTCTGCTTCACTTCTGAGACTAGGGACGATTTGGAACTACTCTGAACCCAAATGTTCCCTTCAGCTTAATCAACCAACATAACACCCAATCTAGATAATCGATGAACTTTGCGAGCTAACTCTTTCTTATTATTCTCCACATGAGCAACACTTTCCATAGACAATCTACTAAGGACGTCTGCCACTACATTGGTCCTACTCAGATGATACAACACACTTATATCATAATTTTTACAAATCCAACCACCTTTTTTGACAAAGATTCAACTCCTTCTGGGTAAACACATATTGTAGACTCTTGTATTTTGTGAACACATCAACATGTACACCATACAATGTCTCCAGATTTTCAACACAAACACCACAATAGCTAATTCAAGATTATGGGTTGGGTAATACTTTTCATGAGGCTTAAGTTGTCTAGAGGAATGGACTATAATCTTACCTCTTTATATTAAGACAAAACCCAAACAAACTCTAGAGGCATCACAATAAACAACAAAGTCGTCTGTACCATCAGGTAATGCTAGAACTGGGACTGAAGTGACCTCTTCTCACAGGAATCTGACCACAGGAACTTAACTTTCTTTTGGGTTAATCTAGACATAGAAAACACGATAGAAGAGAAACCTTCAACAAAATAACGGTAATAAATAGCTAGACCCAAGAAACTCCTAATATTTAATAAAGAGATAGGTCTAGGCCAATTCTTTATGGCTTCTGTCTTTTGGGGATCGACTCTAATGCCATCAGCAAAAATAATATGACCGAGAAAGGCTACTCACCTTAGCCAAAATTCATACTTGCTGAATTTGGCGAATAATTGATGATCTCTAAGAGTTTGCAAAACAATTCTAAGATGATCTATATGGTCATCCTTACTACGGGAGTACACAAGGATACCATCTATTAATACTATGACAAACATGTCTAGATACTGCTTGAACACTCGAATCATGAGGTCTATGAATGCTGCTGCAGCATTGGTTAACCCAAAAGACATGACTAAAAACTCAAAATGACCATAACAGGTTCTAAAGGTCGTCTTTGGAATATCACATTCCCTTACTTTAAGCTGATGATAGCCGGATCTAAGGTCTATCTTTGAGAAATTACTTGCACCTTGGAGTTGATCAAATAAGTCATCAATTCTAGGAAGAGGATATTTGTTTTTGACTGTAATCTTATTTAGCTGATGATAGTCAATGCACATTCGCAAAGAACCATCTTTCTTTTGCATGAATAGGATGGAAGCGCCCCATAGAGAAACACTAGACCTTATGAAACCTTTATCTAAAAAATCTTTGAGTTATTCTTTCAACTCCTTAAGCTCTGCAGGAGCCATGCAATATGGAGGGATAGAAATAGGCTGAGTGTCTGGGAGAAGGTCAATAGTGAATTCTATCTCTCTATCGAGAGGTACCCCTGAGAGATCTTCTGGAAAAACATTAGGAACCTTATTAACCACTTGGACAAACTGAATTGTTGGAGTCTCAGACTTAGTGTCTTTAACTCGAAGATGATAAATACAACCCTTTGATATCAACTTTCTGGCTTTAAGATATGATATGAAATGACTCTTAGGAGACACTGAATTTCCTGACCACTCGAAGACTGGCTCATCTGGAAACTAAAAGTTCACCACTCTGGTGCGATAATCTATAGAAGCATAACAGGAATAGAGCAAATCTATATCAAGAATGAGATCAAAATAAACCATGTCTAACTCTATCAAGTCTACTAATATGACTTTATGAAGAACAGTAATAGGACACTTTTTAAAAATCTGTCTGGCAACAACTAGCTCACCTACTAGAGTAGAAACCAAGAAGGGTTCAGGGATCTTTTTAGAACTTATCTCAAAATTTACTGCAACTAATGGGGTCACATAAGAGAAACTCAACCCAAGGTCTAACAATACATAAACATCAAGATAAAAGACACGAAGCATACCAGTAACAACATCTAGCGAATCTTCCTTCTCTTGATGGGATAGTAAAACATAAAATCGATTCTAGTGCTGACTGCCACCGGTACTAGATGATGCACCTTGAGGAGGTGTTGGGCGACCTAGAGGAGCTGGTGCACTATTATCCTGAGTTTGAGGACAAACATCTCTAATCCCTCATCTAGCATGCAGGCACTCTTTGATTTCATGACCCACCTGGCCACAACCATAAAAACCTTTATAACCCCATAAATATTCACCTCCATTATTCTTACCACACTTAGCATATTGGGGATGATTAGACTTCCCATTCACATTATTCTGAGATCTAGACATAGAAGACTTACCCCACTGCTCCTACCTATTTTTAGGTGTAGGAGCACTGGCTGAAGAAGGTGTAGGCATAGATGAATGATTCTAAAACTATCTATGATTTCCTCCTCCAGACCTATTCTGACCATGATCAAACTGCCCTGTCCTAGCCTTCTTATTTACTCTCTTTTTCATTCTCTATTTTTGCCTTAATCTACTGAGCATGCATTATTAATATAGGAAAATCCATGTCTCCAATAAGCATAGCAGTCCTACACTCCTTAACTGCCAACTCGAATACACCAATCACAAACTTACTCATGCTTGACCTAGGGTCAGCCATCTGATAAGGAGAATACTTAGATAATTGGTTAAACTTGAGGAAATACTCTTTCACAATCATTGAGCCTTGCCTCAGGTTCATGAACTCTTCTATCTTAGCTTTCCTCATCTCACGTGGGAAGAACTTGTCTAAGAATGCATCCTAAAATATCTGCCAAGTCATGGGAGCAGTATTCTCCCCTCTACTTTCTTCCATATCACTACCCAATCATATACAACATCCTTCAGCCTATAGGATGCCAATTCTACACCCTTCTCTTAAAAAATATGCATAATTCGGGAGATCTTCTGTCACAGCTTGGGTTAGTGCTTGGAAGGCAGCCCGAAACTCTGTATGTAAAACATTCTCATTCAAAGGGTATGTGGGCTTAGGTGGATGGTTATCATTTCTGTAGGCATTAGCTCAACAAGAAGGCATTTTCTATCATGTGAAAGCATGAGTTAAAAGTAGATAGAGACACTGAATACATGATAGATCATGAAAGAAGAGATGATTTCCTAAAATGCTCCATAGCCTCTTGCTCATAGATGTGGTGCGCTTCACATCGATAATCAAGACTCTATGTAACGCATCTTGTCTGACTCTATAGGACTTTCTAAATCTTAGTCTTTGATACCAAGTTTGTAACGCCCCAAATCTAGTTCCCTAGACGCCACACGGTGCTTTAAACTGTAAGTAGTCCTGAGCTAACCCTAGCTGCTTTCTACTAAGTCTGAATTTTAACATAAGGGAAATATGAATATGAAATCATAATAATACGGAAAATCTTATCTAAAACATACTAGAAGTCTTGGTAAAACAATACTGAAAAATCTGAATTCTGAATCAAATGTCTAAAACTGAATCTAGTAGTTTAACAAGCCTCTACTATTTGAATCTAGAGATTTATTGGGACAAGCCCCAGTTGACTCAAACTATCTGAAATGAATAAAGGAACATCTACTAATAAACTGAAAGTATGAATAACTAAGTCCCTGAACTATGAGGACTCACCAACTGTAGAGATGTAGATGAGATGCTCGAGAATCACTCATGTTACTGAGACTGAGCACCTGAGCCTACATTATGAGACAATGTAGCACATAGACATATATGTGGATCAGTACTTTGATGATGTACTGAGTATATGAGGGTGCATGCAATAAGTAAAAAATATCATCACAGTTTATAAAAATCAGACATGCTAAATATAAATGACTCACATAGGCTCGAGTAATCATAAATCTGAAGATCATAAATCATAAATAATAGAGCATGTAGTATGAATCTAGTGAGCCATAACATTCAATTCTAAAATCTATTCTCTCTGAAAGTTGCTACAATATCTGATCAATTTTTTAAGGGGAATACTTCATCTCAATACTTAAAGAATCTTAAAACCATAGCTTTCAAAAGATATGCTTTTATCTTAAGCTTTTACGCCAATAAACTATTTTAAGAGTAGGGGACATCTTATTGGGAGGTTCTTCTAACTGACATATACTATGTGAGAATCCATGGAGTCCCACGTCTAGCCCGCGTTAGGTAAGGCTATTCCACCCTTGCTATCAGAATATAACTTCTATCTTAAGTGACCACAATCTGAGTCATCCACATAGAAGTGGGAATAATCTGAATTCTATGTTGGCACGTAGTTCTGGGATATGAAACCATAGTAACCTACCCATCTCGGTGCTAAATACTACTCATATTCTTATGCTCAAAATTTTAAGAAATCCACTTCAAAAATAGCACAAGGTTAAATATCAAGTTATATGAACAAAGTGGATTCTTTGTCTTAGCTTAGGACTCAAAGGTCAAATCTTTATCAAAATCTAAGAGTAATCTTATCTGAGGGTGCTCATAGAACAAATAATCTCAAAATAGAAGTCTTAAGTAGGGAACAATGACCCATACATCAATCTCAGGTTAAAACATCTTAAAATTCATGTTTGATAATGTAAACACTTATAATTCATTATAAAATCTGGAATTTACTGCACAATGCATAAAAATATGAATATAGTCATATAATTTCAACTTCTAAATCAATGGAAATCTCATAAGTTTGTAAATAACAATAATAGGTGTAACCCCTAACTTGAATTTCATGGAAAATCACATAAAATGAAATAACTTTGTAATTTAAAACATGATTTGGGCACAAGCATGAAAGGAATATCTTTGTTTATAACCTCACATACCTCAATTGATGATCTAGATGCTAAAACTTGAATCTTGGATCTTTATTGATATTTTGGAGATGAATTCTTAGAGTTCTTGAATTGGAAATTCTCAATCTTGAAGAGCCTTGGAGAATTAATGGGTAAATTTTGGTTTTCTTGGGGAGGAAGTTTGGTAATCTAGGGTTTTGTTTTGAAGAGAATGATGAATAAAGCATAAAGTACTTTCAAATATGATTAATCTTTTATTTTTGTACAGATTAGGGGTTGGAGATTTACCTAAATACCCCTTGTAAACCTTTTAATGAAACTGGAAAACATATATTTTTCCAATCTGGGAGGCCACCGCGATGCGCCACTATCACGATGGCTTATTGGAAATTGACAAATGGAAACTGAGCAGACTCGCAATGTGGAGACATCGCGGTACCCCTTTGGAATACCATTTTAGAAACTTGAGATGTCTTTTCTAATGTCTAGGAAAAGTTCGGGGTATTACAGTTTTGTTGTGATGAATTTATTTTCTCCCCCTAGAAACTTGAGATGTCTTTTCTAATGTCTCTTGTATTTGATTTGCCTTATCTTCTCTTACACTTTCTACAACATCTTGTGTGGTTATTCTTGATGAATTCAACGATTCTATAAAGTTGTTCCTTTCATCTTTATGATGTGTAATTTTCACAGCTAATCCTTGCGGTTCTTTTTGTTTACTTATGCAGCTAGATCCTCTAGAGTTGATTTGATCTTTCTCCATATATCTCATCATACTATCTTTACCTGCCTTTGTCTCTTCTTGTTATTTGATGTTTCATTTTATTTTCAAATTGCCCTTTATGTCCTCTCCCATGTTTTCCCCTAAAGCTCCATATTTGTTTCCAATTAGCACTTTTTGCTCTTTGTTTTGAGGTCTTGGGTTCCATCTTATCTCCATTTTTTCTCTATAATTCTATCTTCCCCTTCTAGATTTATTTCTCCTACTTTGCTCTTGGAAGTCGGTATTTTCACCAATTTTTTATTTTCCTCTATCTTCCTATGGATTTGTATTTCCTTCTTTCTTCTCTCCCTATTGCTTGCTTTTGTTCTTCTCTTCCTCTTTGTTTTCCCTATTTCCTTCCTCTTCATCCTTAGGGTATAACTGTAGATGTAATATGAATCATTCGTTCTCATTATACCCCTATAGTTTACACATTTTGCAGTCAATTAGGACAATCATATCTGATGTTCACCTATTTTTCTTTGATTTCTCCTATCTTCATTTCCATACCAACTTTTATCCTATTCAGAAATTCCCCTAATAAATCAATTTTCACTTTGACTCTAGCACAATTTGATCTTGTATTATTTTGTGTGGCAAGGTTGACCTGCAGAGACTTACCTACTGCTGCTTCTAAGGAAAATACAACCTTTTTTTCAAAAAAGTTTGATGGTAAGACTAGGAAGGAGATTCATTAAATCATAATTAATATTTCCTCCTCAGAATCAAACAAAGGATCTACTTTAGCGTACGCATTAGTTAATACCAGTAAAAACTCTGGCTATTCTCTATTAATGTTTGTCTAAGTATATGTGAGTCCATCTCCACTATTATAGGAGTCAAGTTCTTTTCCAGAATCAATTTCAGACTGTTGTGCCCAAGCACACACGCAAGTGTATGTGGTCTCACCAAGTAATGCAGTGTCCTTATAAAGAAACCAATTATTGATCCCTCAGAGACTTGTATTGTTAACTATCCAAGCATAGTTCACAAATACGATTAATTAAGTGCTACGTAACCAAAAGAGTTCGGAAGTTATGAATAATTGTAATCTAAAAATGCGGTAAAGTAACGGTTTGAACAAATCAATGGGAAAAGCCCAGGTTTAAGGCTTTGTGAAAAATCATACTACATTGTGGAACTTCAGTGGTTAGGTTCAATATCTTGGTTGTTGGTTCGTGGGTTCTATACTATGACTACGGCCGCCTTCCGAACCTTTAATCAGTAATCCAACATAACCCTCACAACTACATCGTTGAGCGGGGATGCGAGAACTAAGTTAAATACTTTTGTATCCATCCCGTACTTGAACCAAATAGGATACTTAAGTATATTCCTATCCTAAATTCACATCATAACGTCATTATATAAATATTAAGATCCTATTATATTAATCCTGCGTCTACTCTATCATTCGTCCTTTCGTGTTTATAATATAGTTAGGCATGTATTCAATGGGTCATAAATTCCTAAAATAGTGATAAAATGATAAACAATAAACCAACTATGATAAAAAATCATAACCAAATCAATTCAAAATAATAGTACTCATGTGTTTGGACTTAACCCCGGAAAAGGGAATTTAGCCGCTCAAAGACGTAACAAGAATCACAATAGCATAATCCATGTTAAAATCCACAAAAAAACTAAATAAAATATATAAAAAAAACCCAATTAAAGTGTTCTCCAACCTACCTTAAAGTCCCAAGTTCGTCCAATATGTCCCACATAATAACTAAGTGTCCTATTTATACTAGGACAACAAATGTTGTTTTAGACTTAAGGGCATGCCACGCCAATATCGCGCCATGTGGGCAAGTGGAACACCAAAAATGAGGTGGATCACTATAAATTTACATCAGTTAAATTTCAAAGGTTGTGCCATGGCCATATCACGGCACCTAGGCATCGTGGCATGCCAAGCACATCAAATCGCCCAACTTTAAACAAGCCTTGTCCATTGCTTTTGTCGTTTAAGTCCATGCATTGTGGTGTTGTTTCCACTTGATTTACAGCTTATTTATCATCCCTTTATCATTATAATAAACTTACCAAGATTCCTACAATATCAAACACCATTCATTAGAGCACAAAACGCATACAATTCAAGACAACGAAATAGTAAAGGTCGTAGCTCAAGCTAAGTGTACTAGCTTTTGTCCCTTGATTCTTAACTTGGTATTTTGACTCTAATTTTATATGAACAAACTTTGAAAATTACATTAACACAACATAACACTTAGATGCTTATTTATGGAAATAATTACTCATTAAGAGCAAGAGAAGTTCTCTACACTAGGGTAAATAAGCCCGGATAACAACACTGAGGTGCATAAATCCACCTCAGATCATCACCCCACACTTAAAGCCTTGTTCGTCCTTGAACAAATCTTTACTCTAAGCATCATAATTAGGGAAAACTCCACAGTTATACAAAAATAAATAAATCTAAGATATCACTATAATGACTACACAGAATGCAAGTTTTTAGAATAAGCATGTCATATACAATTGAGACTCCAGATTACTACTTCAAAAAATCCTAACCTCAATAATTGACTCACCAAGTTGGAAAACTCATGCATGTTACTCAATCACAGATATCATACAAATCACCAACTATCATTAAACATGTTCCCTCATAATAAGAGAGTTGCCCATAATCACTCCCATAGATGCAATTTATCCCAAAATAGATATAAGAATCAAATTACGCTCACTCTCCTAAAGAATTCACAAGTTACTTAAGATGAATGATAGTCTTTCCCTTAGTGTGGTACTCCACAAATATCAAAATGTTGAAGCATAGATCAAGTAGGACTTTGATGGTTGTAATGTAGGCTAAGGTACAGGTATGAACTATTTGGTTAACAGTAGTTCATCAACATACTCATCTACACACTTCTTTTATTTTGCCCCATCTTATTAAGCCAATTCACATACAGTGTAGTGGGAGTATTATCTATGCATACATTATTCAATTTTGAACATTCTTCATTCTTTTTATTACATAATTCCCAACCACAACACATCAATTTTCAACACCAATAGCTATTTCTTGGGGGCTTCATTTTCTCCTCTTTTCTTCTTATTTTTCACACTCCCTAACTCACTAAGTTTTCACTAAAATGCTTAGGAGCTTTGGATAAACTATGTTTAAACAAAGAAGGGGATTAAGCTACATATAAGGCTGCCAAAGAATAAGCTAAAGGCTGAATAAAGCTCACTAGGATTATGCACAAGGGTAGGTTACAGAGGGTATGAAACTTGGCTATCAAAGAAATGCTCATATCATATCCTAGACCCATACTCTTTATTTCACTTTTCACACACACCAGGCAAGTTCTAGATATCAAATGTAATCAGGAATACACCAAACCTCACTTTTTGTATGGCACATGCTTAACTCAAGTAGGATCATCATAGACTCTTAACCATGTAATCACATGAATTACATATTAAGCCAACAACGTACAAGAGTCATAAACTAGAGCCTAAGAGTCTCAAAAGTAGTCATTTACATAAAAAAAACATGCTTTAACAACCTAAACAACTTGCAATTATGCAATCATACATCAAACCAACTAGAACGTCTTACTTATCCTATCACAAAAATTCAAAATTTACTCCAAAAAAAGGATATTGGATTCAAAGGGTGTCCCATTGAAAAAAACCAAATAGAACAACCACGAGGTGGGTGGAGTTTGCACCTAGATTGAACCAACTAACTAAATACTCGAAAGCAAAATTTCCTTAGTAATTATTTTCAAATTTAATCCAAAAAATAAGAAAACAACTAATACTTAAGACTTAAGACAGACCCTACAATATCACTTTACTTGAAACAAGGGAATTTCCCCACCCCACACTTAAGAATCTACTTTATCCCCAAAGTAAAATCAAAATTAAGGAAAGCAAATATGCCCTAAGGCCTCTAGGCCTAGCTAGTAGCATCTTTAAACATCAAGAGGGTCTGTGGATCCCACACTTAGTATTTACTATGCTCTTTAGCTCGAGTCTTCAATACTTAGACTTTCCATCAACCTGTGACTCAGCAAAAACAAAAACTATGTGAAGTAAGAGTAAAATACTAAAAATAAAACCTACCTTAACTTGGGTTGCCTCCCATAAAGAACCTGATTTACTGTGGCAGCACGACCCAACATCACTACTCAACCATTTTTGTTTATCTGTTTCCTCATACTTGGTGGGAATCTTCTTATTCTTTTATAACCTCTTGAGGTGTACTATCAAGGTCAATAGCCTTTTTAGGATCAACAATCATCATTAACTCAAGCTTAGGTGATAGCTTAGGCAACTTAATAAGGTTGCTTGTAGAGGTATTTAGTGGCGCACTTTCTACCACCTCATACTTATTCACTTCCATCACTGTAATCATACATATTTCTTTAGAGTGGGAAGGTGGATTAAGTGACTTATACACTTTGAAAACCACGGCTTCATCATCTAATTTCATTATGAGAGTGTCGTTTCTCGCAACTATCAATGCTCCACCTGTGGCTAAGAACGGACCTCCCAGAATGATCGACTTCTTGCTATCTAGATCAAAATCCATAATAATAAAATCATCTAGAATTACAAACTTACCAACCCTTATAAGGACGTCCTCATTTATTTCTTTGGGATTAATTAAGGTCCTGTCCATCAACTGGATCATCAAAGGGCTTGGTCTTGGATCACCAACCTAAGAGTTTTGAATATAGATAGAGGCATTAGATTTATACTTGCCCCCAAATGACACCACTTCGCTATCACCAATCTAAAATAGGGTGGGTGAAACTTACTGGTCCTTAAGCATTTTGGGCATTTTTTTTGCTACCACAGAGTTGCAATCCTTCATCAGTGCCACGATCTTAATATCCTGCGACTAAATTTGTTATCCACCACATCCTTCAAGTACTTACCGTACTTGGTCATTCCCTGAAAAGAATTTAGAAGAGGAAAGTTAATGTGAAGCTCTCTGAACGTGTCAAACAACTTCTTGAATCATGCATCCTTCTTTATTTTTTAGAACCATTGTGAGAATGGTGGTGGTGGTCTTTCCTTCTAAACAGCTTTTGTTATTGGTTACTCAGACTTCCTTAAATTTTTAGTAACTTTGTCTTCAACCGGCTGAGGAACCAACTCTGTATCTACCTCTTTATTTGTGTTTAGAGGCCTATCATTCAAATCTTTTCCACTCCTTAAAGTGATCACCATTACTTATTTAAGAGGTTCACTATCACTTGGAAAACTACCCTAAGTCCTTATAATCTGTGCTTGTGCCAGTTGCCCTACTTGCTGCTCTAACTATTTTTTTGTAATTTTCTAATTTTTTATTTCAGCAGCCCTCTGTTCTTGGTTCAAAAAAATCGTTTTCAGAGTCTCTTCATATTACTAGTCTGGGTATTATGGTGTTGTAGCTGAAACTATTATTGTTGGTTGTTACCCCAAGGATACATTGGCTAAGTCTGCTACTTTTAATTGTACTTATTATCATAATTTAGCTTCTATGCATTGCCCATAAAGTTGATAGCTTCAGGATTTTCACCATTAAGCCTGTAGAGTGGCCACTGTTTCCACAAATCTCACAACATTCTGGAGCTTATTGCACCGCATTAACCTAAGCCTTATCCTGATGCACACTAAACTTGCTAAATTTATTCATCATTTGATTATGCAGCTTAAAGTTGGGCAGCTAAGGCAGTAATTATATCAACTTTGACTATTCTTGCATCTTTTTTCACTGAACTCCGTGAGGTTTCACCATGCCAATCTGGATTTCCTTATGCAATCCGATTCAACAATGTGTATAGCTCATCATAAGTATTTTCTAATATTTGACCACCTACAGCTAAATCTGGAAAAATCTTCGTACTATAATCAAGAGCTTCAACAAAGGTGTGAGATAATACCTTATTAAATTGTTGATGATATGGATAGTCCTGAAGGAGAGTTGTGAACCTCTTGCAAGCATGATACAAGTTCTCATTTGTCCTCTACTTTCTCAAAATATCACTGTAAAGTCTCCTAGTCTTTCCAGATAGAAAGAAATAGATAAGGGACTTCTGAAGTAAGTCATTCCAAGTTGTGATTGAAGTTTCCATCTCAGTATTCAACTATTGTTTTACTTCCCCAAAAAGTGAAAAGGGAAAGAGTGTCAACCTTATATAATCAATTGACACACCCAGCAACAGCGCTAAAAACTTATTGTACCCAAGAGCACAAGTGTATGTGGTCTCACCAAAGTAATACAGTGGCCTGATAAAGAAGACGAATATCGATTTCTCAGAGACTTATGTTGAAAACTATCCAAACTTAGTTCACTAATACGATTAATTAAGTTCTATGTAACCATAAGAGTTCACAAGTTATGAATAACTGTAAAGTAAACAATGCGGTAAATTAACAATTTGAACAATCAATGGGAAACGCCTAGGGTTAAGGTTCTATGAACAATAATACTATGTTGCAAAACTTCATTGGTTAGGTTTATTACTTGGTTGTTGGTTCACGGGTTCTATCCTATGACTATGGCCTTCTGAACCTTTAATCAATTATCCAACTTAGCCTCCACAACTACATCATTGAGTACGATGCGAGAACTAAGTTAAATAATTTCTCATCCATCCCGTACTTGAACCAAATAGGATACTTAAGTATATTCCTATCCTAAATGTATATCAAACATCATTATATGAAGATTATGATCCTATTCTAATCATCCCACATTCTACTCTATTATTCATCCTTATGGGTTTATAATAGAGTTAATAAGCATGTATTCTAAGGGTCTCAAATCCTTAAAATAGTGATAACAGATATAATCAAGCAAACAAGAATGATAAACAACCATAACCAAATTAATTCAAAACAATACTACTCATGTTCTTGCCCTTAACCTTGGAAAATGGTGTTTAGCCGCTCATAGATGTAACAAGAATCACATCATTAAAATCAGTAAATAAACAAAAGTAAATAAATTTATAAGGGTGTTCCACGTCCATATCATGGCACCTAGGTAGCATGGCACGCTAAGCATATCAAATCTCCCAACTTTGAACAAGCCTTGTCCATTGCTTTTGTCCTTTAAGTCCATGCATTGTGCTGTTGTTTCCACTTGATTTCTAGCTTGTTTAGCATCCCTTAATAATTATAATCAACTTACCAAGATTTCGATAACATCAAACACCACACATTGGAGCATAAAACACATATAATTCAAGACAATAAATAAGTAAAGGTCGTCGCTCAAGCTAAGTGTACTAGCTTTTATCCCTTGATTCTAAACTTGGTGTTCTTACTACAATTTAATGATGAACAAACTTTGAATATTGAATTAACATAATATAACACTTAGATGCCTGTTTATGGCAAGAATTACTCATTAAGAGCAAGAGAAGCCCTCTAAACTTGGCTAAATAAGATCAGATAACAATACTGAGGTGCATAAATCCACCTTAGATCATAGCCTATATTGAATGGCTAACATTTCCATATTGAGTGTTGACATTTTCTTTTGAAAGTGAGCAAAACCTGAAATTTAATTTTCATTATGATTTCGATTGACTACTTTTGTTCCACCATTGCTACTGTTCTCATCAAAAACACCAACTATATATAGTTTAAAGAAGCTCATACATGGGGGTTCCCATTTAAATAACATAGAGGTTTGACTAATATTATATAAAATATTAGATGGGCCTAAGTGATAATATTCAATAACTTGAATTTCAATTAATTTTGGAGAGATTAGCGCTGAGGAGTTGTTCAAGATGATTGTGTCACAATTTCTTAATGGTCCAAAGAATAAGGAGAGTGATAATTGATAATGGTACAGAGATAGTTCTACTTAGTTTGGTTAAATTTTTTGATGCACAATAATTTTTAAAATGTCGAAACAAGAGGTCATTTCAGAGGACGAGATTAAAGTGGTCCCAAATTCTTTTTGCCTTAGGGCACAGAAAGAAGGTACTTTAATATTTTTTTTGAGTGTTTGTACATGAATGACATGTATTAGAATTAATAATATGTCCTCCATAATGATTGTTATCAATTGGCAGTTTGTTTGATATGAGAAGCCACATAAAATATTTTATTTTATTGCTTGAATTAATTCTCCATATCCAGTGATCGAAGAAGGTAATTTTATAATACATGTTGTGTAAAGATTTTATGGAGATTATGTAAGCATCTTTTAATGAAAATTTTCATTTAAACAAAGAATTTTTGAAAAAAGATTATGATCTGGAATTTGATTGTTTGATATATGTATTATTTATAATATTTATTTTATCAGGAGGAAGCTGATTGGATATGTTAGAGAGGTTTCATGTTCCATTGATCAATATTTAATCTATTTTATAATTTAAATTATCTATTGGTAGCGGATCTTGAATGCGCTCTCTCAAATTATTATTAGCGTAGAATTATCTATCCATCCAAGATTTATTTTTGTTCCATCTCCTACATTCAATGAAAGGCGTTTTTGAAATATTTGATTATTTTTTGTAACGGCCTGAATTTTGATGAAATATGTGTTTTTTTGTGATATGACTATTTAACCTCTCTTTGTAGTTGAATTATTGAATTTATAGGGTATAGGGGTGATTGACACAGTTCCTAATGCATTCTGGTACCATTTGTGCAATAATATGGTTTTTGAAGGCTTCAACAGCTCTATAATGAACTTAAGTGATTATCTTTTAATCCGTGAGACAAATGGCTGAACGGACTATGCCAAAAAATTCAAAACGTTAATTTTAGGGTGGTAACATGTTTGGTTTAGTTCATGGCTTTTAAATCTCATTTTGACCCTCCATTAGAAAAATTGTGATTTTGGATATTGGGGGTCAACTCTGTGAAAATGAAGTCTTTTTAAAAATCGGATATCTCCACTAAGTTCGAAGCACCGAATTTAATGTGGTTACACAATTTGCTTGTTTGTATCGAATTTTGAATGAATCCCAAGGCCTTGGCGGAAAATTAGAAGAATTTTCAAGTTTCAGCAGGTTTCTGGTGCCTCTGCGATTGCAGGCCCTATGTGGCGAATGTAGACACATAATTTTGTCCCTCCTAAAAGCTAAATTTTACCAATTGCCTCACCTTATCATACACCTTCACCCATTTAATAATTTCCTCACAAGAAAATAAAATGTAACTAAGTCCTAACAAATTACCCACCCCCAACCCCTACGCCTCGCTAACAACGATCAGCTATATCAAACCCACTAACAAATTTCACATTCTCACACACTATACAATTCACACACACAAATCTCCATTTTTTCCATTCATTAAATTCATAATAAAAAACACATAGCAACACATAACAAGGGGGAGGCCATTTTTTTAATTCAACACAATAAGAAACACCCAAGAATGAACCATACGCACACACACTATATAGATTAGAGATCTCAAAAACTCTACCCACCTACACTCCTTGATACACACACAAATGCACATGCATAGAAAAATAGGCAGAAAATGGTAAAGGCGGTGTGGGATTGGAAATAGCGAGAGAGAGAAAGATTCGAGAGATCCTTTTTTCCGATGAGTTATCACTAAAAAATATTATTGTCGCTCTTTCTTTTTCTTTTTCATTGCCATTGGGCTAGTCAAAACTCTGGGGAAGCAAAAACTGTAAACCCAACCCCTTTTTATTTCACTTTCTGACCACAACTCCCCTTTATTGTCTCAATTTCCACTGGAAAGCAATAACAGCTCTAGTTCCATCAAAAAAACTCAAAAAAGTGACCCCCCCATTCCTGTTCTTCGATCGATAGCAGTAGAGTATAAAATCGGGTACTGGTTTGTAGTAACTTTGTGATTTTGGATTGAATTGGAAAAAAAATAAAAGTGGTGTGGGTGAAATTTGAGGTCGACATTATCGATTTGGGGATTTCATTGGTTGAGGTTCAAATCAAAGTTTTCATCGCGGACTCCATTTTGTTCAATTGAGTAATATTTGATTGAAAGCGACATTAAGGTCAATTTCTCATTTGATCCTTTGTGTGTTAAACTCAAGGTGTATAGATTTTATTTTTGCTGATTTTGATATATTTTGGATCATCGTGGGGTATTTTTTATATCGATTAATTGATTGTGTGAATTGGATAATCAAATGAGTTGGGCTCAATTTGGGGGTAAATCTTAATTTTGGGATGATATTGAAAGTTGACAAATTCGTAAATTCATTTGGGTCATTTAATTTATTATCTTGATTAATTTTGATGTCGTTGAATGCGATAGTATAATGATAGGTCAAAATTGATAGACAAACAATAGGTTGCGGGTAGGCAAGTTCAATTTTTATGGTTTGTTGAATGTTTGAATATTTTGTTGAATAATTTCTATTTTATCACACAAAATTGGAATTTTATTTATTTATCGGGGAATGTCCCAAAGAAAATTGTATTTATTCACCATGGAATGCCCCATGTATCACATATTCCAAGGAGATTCGTGATCAATGCCCAAGGCATTGAGTATAATGCAGTTTAAGATTAGTGTAGGTTAGCGTAGGTTTACATTTCAGTACCTTTTTTATTTTGGGTCTGTAATAAATTGTACTAGACATTATTTTTTTGGACTTTTGATTGTTTGGGTGTTTATTTTCTCATTCAGTGTTTTTTGGTTTATGAAATTCATAGTGTCGTACTAACTGATATATTTCACGAAGCAATCATGATTAAATCATGGGATGGAGGGGTTCCTAACACCTTCCCCTTGGTAAACAGAATTCCTTAACTAGAATCTCTGGTTATGGACCAGTTTTAAAGTGTCAAAAATTATTTTAGAAAAGAATTTCCAAAGGTGACTTGACACATCAAATTTATGCCAAGTGATGACTTTGAGCTTGATTATAAAAAGTTCTTTTCAAAATAAATTTTTATTTTTAGTCACTATAATAATAAAATCATTTTCGAATAAAAAATCAATCTTTTTAGGGTTAAAAGAAGGGTGTGACAGCTCTGGCGACTCTGCTGGGGATTTTTAGAATTCTAGCTTCATTTTTTGAAGTTGTATCGGCTTAGTTCGACACAAACAGAGATGAACTCTCAAGTCAGGGTTCAGTCTATTAGTTAATATTTAATTGTCCAATTTAGATGAACTATACACACCTGATTATCATCTCTTAAGAGTGAGATACGTAGGTAACCTTTCTAAAGTTAGGTGATCTTATTTAAAATATTCAAAAAATATTTTCTTCACTCTTCGTTTTTGAGTATGGGTTTCATATACGCATTGAAAATATAAAATAAGAAAATATTTTATTTTAATAGTCTTAGGTTTCTTTTTGTAGAAATTCAGAATTGAAAATCCAAAAAGATTTGAGTAAATATCTTTTGAAAAAGAAAAGAAAAAAATATTTACTCTTTTTTTGGAATAGTTGTTTCACATGTTTCTTCATATAAAAATACAAAAAATATTTATCTTTGATAATCATAGGTTTCATTTTGCATACGAAATTTTAAGCTAAAATTTTCAAAAAGATGTCATTCTACTTTTAAAGCTTTGTTATTTTTTTCCTCAAAAATTTCATAAAAAAATAGAGAAGAGAGAGAGTTTGATTGGTCATTTTGTGGCCAAATTTCATGAATTACGCTCACCTGATTCTTCTCTCTCATGGGTGAGATACATAGGTGTCCTTCTTAGGGTCAGTCATCATTTTTTAAAAAATATAGAAAAAGAAAGAAAATAAGAAAAGTTTTGAAAAGGTGTTAAATTCTAACACAGCCGTTATCTCTATGGTTCAGTTCGTTTAAGGTGGTTGGTTTGTGGCTGGTTATCCATAGTACACCAAATCAAAGGAAGAGTTAGTTGTGTCAAATAAGTATATCAAGAGTGATATCATAGATCAGACAAAGAGTCAGAAAAATAAGAGTTTAAAGAAAGAGATTTCGAGTCTAAGGCAACAAATGACAGAAATGCACTGAGCTTGGGCAAGTGGGTTGCCTACTCCTCCTTTACCCACTATTGACCCTAAAAATACCTTGAGTTTTCCACCTGTAATACCGCAAAGTTTTCTAACTAATTTCATCCCAAGAATGTATAGTACTATCTTCTAAATTGAATGATGTTTATTCTATGAAAGAAAAGCAAGATAGAGATCCCAGTTTAGTCAAGTTGAAAGAGTCAATTAAAGATCAGAAAGTGGAGGTTTTCTCCCAAGGAGAAGATGGTGCTCTGCGTTGTCATGGTCCTCTGTGTGTTCCAGCTGTAGATGACTTAAAGCAGTGAATTCTTGTAAAAGCACATGGTGTGCTCTACTTTATTCATCCAGGGGCCACAAAGATGTACCGCGACTTGCGGGAGATCTATTGGTCGAGTAGGATGAAGAGGGATGTTGCAGAGTTTGTGGCTAAGTGCTCTACATATCAGCAAGTTAAGATAGGGTATCAAAAGCCAAGTGGGCCCATGCAAGAGTTCTATATTCCTACTTGGAAGTGGGAAGAATTGAACATGGACTTCGTGATGGGCTTGCCTCGTACTCGTCATCAACGTGATTCAGTTTAGGTCATTGTAGACAGAATGGACAAATCAGCTCATTTTCTTCCAGTTCATACCTCTTATTCAGCTGAGGATTACACCAAACTCTACATCAGAGAGTTGGTTAGATTGTATGATGTTCCGTTATCTATTATCTCAGACAGAGGTACCCAGTTCACCTCTCATTTCTGGAAAGTGTTCCAAAAGGGTCTTGGTACCCAAATTCATCGCAGTACAACCTTTCATCCTCAGATAGATGGTCAAGCAGAAAATACCATTCAAACCCTAGAAGATATGCTAAGGGCGTGTGCAATTGATTTCAAGGGTAGTTGGGATAACCACTTACCTTTAATTGAGTTTGCATACAACAATAGTTATCATTCCAGTATTTGGATAGCTCCATTTGAAGCTCTCTATGGTAGGAGGTGCAGATCTCTAATTGGTTGGTTTGAAGTTAGTGAGGACTCAATTATAGGGCCTGACTTAGTATTCAATGCCTTAGAGAAAGTCCAGTTGATCAGAGAAAGACTCTAGGCTGCTCAGAGCCAACAGAAGTCTTATGCATATATGCGTAGAAAGGATCTTGAGTTTGAGATTGGTGACTATGTCTATCTAAATATCTCTACCATGAAGAGAGTGAAGAGGTTCGGCAAGAAGGGAAAGGTCAGTCCTCGTTATGTCGGTCCCTTCAAAATTCTCAGTCCCTTCGGTAAGGTAACTTATGAGCTGGAATTGCCTTTAGATCTAGCCTCAGCTCATCCAGTATTCCATGTCTCTTTGCTCAAGAAGTTCATAGGTGACCCAGCAATTGTAGTCCCTATTCAGAGCATAGATATTCAGAACAGCCTCTCTTATAAAGAGATTCCAATCAAAATTCTAGACTATCAGACTCGTAGAGTAAGGAACAAAGAAGTCTCTCTAGTCAAAGTTCTTTGGCAGAATTAGTCCGTTGAGGGAGATACTTGGGAAGCAGAAGCAGACATGCATACCAAGTATCCTCACCTCTTCTACGCTAACTCAGATTTAGCTCAAGCTAACAGTTCTCCTTAAGTTTTTCAGTTTTCATGTCCAGATTGTAGTTACAACATGATATCAGCCCCATGCTCAGGATTTCATTTTTAAACATGGTACTAAGTACCATTGCATATTCATTCATACGTTAATGTATCAGATTAGTCATGTGTTCATGCATCAGACATGCATTCTCCTAGTGAGAAACTCAGTTATCAGAAATCTCAGTCATGTGTTCATGAGTCAGTTAAGTCATGAAATCATCTATCAGATATGCATGCTCAATATAAATCTCATACATGTCAGTCGTGCTTCAGTTGTTCATGGTCAGTATGTACTTCAGCTTATCGTTTCTCCCATCTCAGTTAGTCTCATTTGAGGACAAATATTTCCAAAGGGGAGATATTGTAATACCCTGAAGTTTTCTAACTAATTTCATCCAAAAATGTCTAGTATTATCTTCTAAATTGAATAATGTTTATTTCAAGAGGAATTTTAAAAATTTTCACTTTTTGTCATGTGGGAAATTCAATAAGCTTTCCATCAATATAAAATTTTCCTAAATACGATAACCAGGTAAGAAGTTATGACTATTTCAAGTTTTCGTCGCAAAATAGCACCATATTAGTCAGTGCCACAGTAGAAAATGGCAATTTTCAAATTCCATTAGGGGTGCGCGATAGTTGCACATCATGCAAAACTTCCAGGTCGTAAATAAAGTGGCAATGCGATGACTCTGCATCGCGCCATCCCTCAATTTCCCAATTGTCAAATTCCAGTGACACGAAGCAATAGCGCTGCGTCACGCTAGGGGTCCAATTCATGAAAATTTTACTGAAATTAAAATATGTGTCCAGGGTTAAAAGGGTCAATTTCCCACCCCTATTTAAGCCCTTTAACATGAGATTCAGTTATTTAAAACCCAAAATATACTAGTTTCTCTCAATTTTCTCTCAAAAACAACATGGGGATTCAATTTCAAGAAAGTCTCTCCGTCAATCTTCGCTAAATCAAGAACTAAGGTATGTCATGTGTTGATTCATAGGTCTCTCTCACCCATGAAGCTCAATAATCTCTTTTCAAAATCCAAGATATGGGTATTTGTGAATGTTCATGATTCAATTTGAATTGAAATTCTTAAGATGTGTGGTTTTGATTCTTGTTTTAAATTACATAATCCAATGATCGACCCTAGTATGTGATGATTTGCATAATAATCATGATAAACCCCCTTCAATTTATAAGATGATTGTTGTATCCTTGATTAATACATGTGTTGATGATTGTATAACCAAAGCATGGTCCCCACATGTTTGATTAAATGCCTATGTGAAGGGAAAATGCCATACTAGTATGATATTATGAAATCCTCAATCATGTATAAGTTATGTATGTCAAGTGTTTGATGAAATATCTTAGTCAATGGATTATATATTGTTGATTTAGTCATATATTCAAGATTGTCATGCCTTGTCAGTTTTCTTCCATCGATTCCTGGGGGTACTTGTACCCGAAAAAATATAGTTGTGTGCCTAGCTTTAGTGTCATGTTTTCACGATATCCTCAGTCAAGCCCTGATCTATATAACTCAGTCAGTTATGTGACTCAGGAAAACTCAGTAATACAATAATCTCAGTACTATTTCGTCAGTCAACGGAACTCAGTAATTTAGTCCAGTTTAGTTCAGTAATCCATGTTCAGTGTCTATTCAAATGGGACTAGAAATTAGCACCGAGTAAGCCCAAGGATGGGAACACACACTGTCAGATGAGGGTGTGATTCTTAGAAGTCATCCTTGCATTTCAGAACTATGTAGCCAACATAGGTTGAGACATCAACACTGTCAGATGAGGGTTGATAAGGTAGATAACCATTGTCAGATGAGGGGCCCACCATTCTCTTTTGGGAATACTGTCAGATGGTGATCACTCATAGCTTGTCCTTACCAGTGGCGCGGTATTGACACCTTTCTAATTGGGGTTAAAGATTGGACCCTAACTCAGCCATAATGGTGTATTAGGGGCATGTCGGTTAGATAACTACTTCCCACAGTTTTAGTTACAGAATCAAGACTGTCAGATACAGTCATTCAGTCTCAGTAATAGAACTCAGATAGTTCTACAGAATTCAAGACTGTCATATATAATCAACTCAGATACAATATGGAACTCAGCTAGTTCCATCAGACATCAGAATTCAGTTATCAGTCATGTTAGTTATCAGTAAATTTATGTTATCACAATCTCAGATATAGTTACTACATATTTATACATGTATTCTCACATTCATATTAGTCAGTTAGCTAGTATTGTTCATGCATATGCACCCTATCATTCAGCCTACCTTCCATGCATACCAGTACATTTAAAGTACTGACATATTTGCGCTATGGTCTTATACCATAGGTTCAGAAGCATGATCTCCAGAGCATCAGTAGCATTCCAATCTCAGCAGTTAGAGTCAGTAGTGAGTCCTCATTTCTCGAGGACATGATCATTTATTTATTATCTCATTAAGTAATTTATTAGTTGGAGTTAGTTGGGGACATGTCCCATCAATTCTTCATTCAAACAGTTCAGTCAGTTAGAGGATTTTCAGACTATCATGTTCAGACTATCATGTTATTTCAGTTTTATTTTGGGTATTTCATACCCCATTCAGATGTTATATCTTTATCAGTTATGTTACAGTCTTGAACCTTATGGCCTTTCAGTTCATGTTTCTGAAATCATACAATATATTATACAGTATATAGGTTTAGATATCAGTCATGGGTTAGTTTGTGGTCCTTCGGGGTCATGAGCACCGTGTAGCATTCCGAGTACCAGATCTGGGGCGTTACACCACCAAAATCATTTAGTTTTTTATTATTGTTGATGCACCACAACATGCCTCAGAATTTACTCTATGCCAACTGCATTCCAATACTTCCATTACTCATTCTCTAGCTCCTTGGTATAGGCCTACCACATTCACAGCACCACATATTGTTTATAATTTTATTGTTCAACCCTCTACTAAGACTTCCACTTTGGCTATCCACCCAGTAATTGTGCCTTCTAAATCTACTAATGAGTCTATGTTCAATACTCTTGATGATCATTGTTATACTCCCGGGCCTACATTTAAGTTAACTGGAACACTAAAATTTCCTAGAAGAAGACTAGTATGCAAAAAGAGCAGGAGAAAATGGTTAGAAAAATATAAAGTGCAGAAAATGCTATGAAAAGTTTCCTAGGACTTGCGAGTTATAAATATGCTTTACATAAAGATTGGGGAAAATCTTCAACGGTTAACCTTCCACCAAGCTTTGAGATGTCAAAATTTGAGGAGCATAATAGACATGAGAATTCTGTGAAATATTTGGGATGATATTGTAATCAATTAAGGGAAACATAAGGAAAACACACCTATTGTCATGCTAGGGCAAAGTAGAGTTTGAGAGGTCCAAATCACCAATACTATTAGCCTCAATACCGAGCTTACACGTCAAATCCACATACTCACTTGCAACAAGGTTCCTCTTTAAAAAATCAAAGATATTCCATTCTACTTTCTCAATATCCTTTGAATAATGCATAAAAATATACTCATTCATCTTTTTATCCATAATGGCATTGCACCGGCCCCTCAATATTGTCCTTGACCCCGACATATTTACCAAGGTACCTCTATATCCTAGTTTAAACTGAGGCTAGAGTTTATAAATAGGAGAAATTCAAAGAATGATTTCACACCAATAGGGAATCCTATACTAATTAGTTCCAAAGATTCAAATAGTGGGGCATGATCACTCTTTTCATCGGGTATACACCTAACCCACATTCAAGAAATTTTGATCCTAATATACGGTGTGCATATCATTTTGATGTTCAAGGTCATAGTACTGAAGATTGTCATCATTGAAAAGAGAAATAGAAAGGATGATTCAAGATAAATTAATCGTAGGGCAAAACATTGACAATATGAATGTACACAGAATCCTTCACCAACACATGGTAATGCACAATACGTGGGAAGCAATGAGTGGAGCATGAGGATCCACAACCTATTTATTAAGGTGAATGTATTTGATGGTGATGAAAATTCTAGTCATGATGATGTGCAAATCAGTGGCTGATGCAAGATGAAACTACAAAAATGAAAATGAACACAAAAATAAAAAAAAAAAGACAATAAAGTAAAGGATACATATAATGACACAAGAGAAGGAACGTAGGCAAACCATAACATACTAAAGTGAGGCCCTCAAACATAATCCAACTACAATCAGCAGTTCTCCTACGAAGATCGAGAAGGAGGTTGAACCCTCACAACCCACGCTTCTAAACAAACAATAAGCTCTCAACAAGCTCAACAAAACACTCACAAGTGCATATAAACATATCCAAAATCATCTAAGTTTAAAATAAGAGAGTCCTAGCTATTTATAGGCCAAAAAAGCCTTTATTATAACTTGGCCCAAAAGTGATCCTAAATTCAACTTGGGCCCAAAAGTGACCCAAGGCCCAAAACATAACAAAGAGTAATCTTCCTTTTTCCAATCTTCTCATGGGGATCACAATATTCCTCTTTGTCTCTAAATCATGGACATGAGGCATTCTCACTTGTATTATCCTCACCTTTTTTAAGAGAATTTATCCTCAAATTCAAGAGTTCATCATATTCAAGATCAAGGAATTTTGGCTAGTTCTTAGAAGTGGGAGGGAGCATAACATGTATATCCAAGGAAAGTAAAATGATAAACTCACTTTATTGAGGCAAAACATCCTTCATTGGCACTTTGTTGGCTAGAAAATTTGAAATGATAATATCCATAACATGGATTCACATCAACCTCCACATCCTCATCAAGATCATCAACTCTTTCCACTTACTTTATGTTATCTTTATAACATGGCTCACCTTCTCAAAGTATGATGGCTCTTTGTGTTGGACACTCACTCATTTGGTAACCCCATACTTGACATTGAAGCATTAAGTACCCTTAAAATTAGTATTACCTCCTTCTCTAGGAGGATAATTTGGAGCACTCTTCTCAATGGTCTTCTTCTCAAAGATGTTCTTGAATTTGGAACCTTGACTCCAATCGGAGGATGTTTGATTCCCACCTTAGGATTAGTTTCCTTCTTCTCCAAATTGATATCTCTCACAACATCAATAGCCACCTCTAAGAGATCTTCCATCCGGCCAAACTTGTGTATTGACATTCGAGAGATAATTTCTTAATTCAAGCCTACCTTAAACCAGATCTTGGTGTGCTCTTCATCCTCTTTGTAATTAGGCTTCAAGAGTATATTTTAAAATTCATCATAGTATGCTTCAACACTCTTGTCTTCTTGTCTTAAATTGTACAACTTGGCAAGAAACCCTTGTCTATATCTCTCCAATGCATACTTGACTCTCATAAGGCCCTTCATAATATCCTATGGTAGATATTGACCTCTATGAAGGATCCCTTGTGTTCTCTTAGCCGATTCCCACCAAGTCAAATCATATCTCTCAAATTGAGCAATGACATAGGTCGTCTTCTTAACATTGGTCAAATCATTAGCTTAGAAGATCCTATCATACTGCGACTCCTATTTGAGGTACCCTTTGGGATAAATACCTCCATGAAATCTAGGAAGAGTGACCTTGATAGAATTGAGACCCATATCATGACCTCCATAGCCACCTTGGTCTCTTGGTAAATTCCTTGTTCACCATATCCATAACCTCTTTCTTTATGTACTACAAACTCTCTTTGAACTCTACTGGTTTGGTTTGGTTTGGTGGCATTTGATGTGGTGGCATTAAGTTAAGTATAACTTGGTAGGGTAAATTCGGGCATTTGGTTTAGTAGATCTTGGTAGTATGGTATTTAAATTTGTGGCACTTGATAGGGTGGGTAGTAGGGTGGATTGAAGCCTTGTGTGCTCAATCCTTATGCAATTTAGTAGTTTGGAACTTGATTTGGGGGTGTTTGATAGGGTGGAGTGAGAATTTAGAGAGATTGGGTGGTGTTTTGGGGAGCTTGTTGGTTGAATTGTAGTGGTCGGTCACATGTTGTGGAGTTTGGTCATTAGTAGAAGTAGTAGGTAAGGGAGCACTTACTTGTGGGAAGGGTAGACCATATGGTGGAGAGTTCTAAGAGAGATGGTTGCTGAATTCTCTCGAAGTTAAGAACTTAAGGATGCCCGGAGGTGGTGTTTAGGAGTAGAATTGGAAGAATTATGGTTTCCTTCCACACTCACTATTTTTCCATATAAATTTGTCACTCTCCCCTCTAAATTGGACCACTTCTCATTCATATCCTCCCTCATCATATTCATATCTTATCGTATTCCCATTATAGCTACCCTAAGAGTATCAAAGTTTGACCCGCTTAAGATAGGTTGGATCTCATCTCCCGAATCCATGGTACCTATCATTGAGACACTCAACACAACTAACAAACAAGGTTAATGTTAGTGAAATCAATCCTCTCAATCCAACTTGTTGGTATTGATTGCTTGTGTTGGTATATGACTCTATTAGGAAGAGAAGGACTTTGAAGATCTTGAATTCAAGATTTAAACTAATAAAACAAAATATAAAAGAAAGAAAAGATACAAAGAAGAACGAATCAAGAACTAATTGAACAACTAAGGAGATTACGGTTTAGTTGTTAATTAATTTCAAGAATCAAAGAATGAAAGGAGGAATTAAGAGTGAAATTAATGGTTTAAAACTGATTTAATGGATATTTTGAAGTGTTGAGATATGTTTTAGAAGTTGAATTTATGTTGGAAAGTGTTGATAAACTTGGATTGGTGTTGTTGGAGTTGATTCACGTCAAAAGGGGGTGCTTTGCGATAGGTTTTGGTAGTCTGCATTGCGGTAGCTTTTCTTCATCAATTGGGACACCTTGCACCTAGGATGTATCTTGTACCTACCTTAGTTCCTTGAGGTGTGTTTGGGGTATGGCCATAGCTTGGGCGCAGGTTGGGCGCAGATAGGGAGCAAGTGGCCCGCCCAACCCTTTGTGTTTGGCCAAAATTGCCCTTCCAATGGTTTCCCTTTGTACTTTCTTGTGGAATATCCTTAGGATCGTCTTAGATGCCTTTGTAAAAACACCTTTACACCACTTTTATTCCCTCTTTTTTGAATCAAACACCATCTTTTGATAAGAATTCAAGATGAAGATTTGAATCTTCCTCAAGAACACGAAGACTTCAAAATCCTCTAACTCTTGAACTAATAATCAAAATGCAATAAATTTTGACCCGAGGCTCTTTTCAACCTTATAAACACATTCCACATGTCATTTTGTCCAAATTCACAACCAATTTTTTCAGATTTTCATTTCTCTTCACTTTTCCAAGTTCAAGCTCTCAACAATGGTATCTCACTCAAATGGACTCCGATTAAGGTCAAATTTGAACCCTAGACTCCTATAGTGTTAGAGAACACAAATCTAACACTAGAAGTACAAGAAAAACTCAAAATTTGACAAAAGAACAAAAAAGTGAATAGTACTTTGGGGGGATTTTCAATTTTGACACTTCTTTTTTTCATGGATTTTCAAGATAACAAATCCAAGATTGACTTTGTAGGAACAAAATCAAGCTTGGATATGATACCTAATGATACGATACGAAACTATGAAAATGGAAATGAACACAAAAACAGAGAAAAATAAAGGAAATGAGACAATAAAGTAAAGGACAGATAGAATGACACTAGAGAAAGAACTAGGCAAACCACAATATACTAAATTGAGGCCCTCAAACGTAATCCAACTAATAGCACTAATTCTCCTACGAAGATCGAGAGGGACGTTGAACCCTCACAACACACATTTCTAGACTAACAATAAGCTCCCAACAAGCTTTAGAAAACACTCAAAAGTGCATACAAACATATCCAAAATCATCTAAGTCTAAAAAAATAGAGTCCTAGCTATTTATAAACCAAAAAGGCCTTTATTACATCTTGGGCCCAAAAGTGATCCTAAATGCAACTTGGGCCTTAAAGTGACTCAAGGCCAAAATCATAATAAAGAGTAATCTTCATTGTTCCAATCTTCTCATAGGGGATCACAATATTCCTCTTCATCTCTAAATTTTGTCCATGAGGAATTCTTACTTGTATCAGTGGCTAACATGTCAAGCTTAACAATTGAGAAGTCACTCCTCTCCTTACTAGAAAGGATTATTGGTAGTTTTTTTCTTTTGCTTTCTGTTTTTAGAATTATTTTTGGGTTGTAGTTTGGGATCTATCATGTTTTGTATCCTTATTGTCTTTGCTCAAACCCTTTTATTTTTCATTTTAATGAAATGTGGTGTCCCTTATTGTTTTGTCTTATTTTAAGTTATTTTTTGTCTTCCTTACACAATGCATTTTATTTGGTTCTAGTGATATGATAAGCTTGCAGAATTTTCAGCCAGATCTTAAAATTCAGTTTAATCATGAAATATTAAATCAAACGGCTAAAGTTAGGGGAAAAAGCATCTGAGAAATAGGTAGAGTGTTAAGACATTTGGGAACCACGTTGAATCCTTCTTTCAAAATTAAGGAAATTAATTGAAAATCACAAGAATAACTTAGTCATCAATTGAAAGGTATGTCTTAATTAGGTCAAACAGTGGATGCGCGATCCTATATCAAGAGGGACAGAAAGAAAATCAACTCCACAAAAGCATGGATCATTCGATGTGATTAATGTACAGCAAAGGTAAAGTTGTATGATGGACAAGTGCAGAAGAAGTAGTGATGCACAAGCTTAGTTAAAGTTAGTGCCGTAAAAAATGTCATAAATGGTCTTCATCTTCCACTTTCAAATTGCATGTTATTTACTTACATTTTTAAGGATTGATATGATGAATGCATTCCATTCTTCTATTCAAATATTGTGGCATCCTTTGTTTACCCCGTTTGATCTTTAGTTCTATTTTCTTTCGTACCCCTATTTTGAAATCAAGATAGAGTCAGCAAAGTTCAATAGAAAAGTGTCGAGCAAAAGAATAGAGTTAGAAAAGTTCCAAAAAAGGAGAAAAAATATGTCAAAAAGAAATAAAAGAGAAGAGTTCCAAGAAAAATAAAGTCAGGAAAAGTCCCAAAGGGAAAAAGAGTCAATAAAAAAGAAAAAAAAAGTAATCAGAATCAAGTAAGATAACAAGTTGTCGGAACTATGTGTGATCTGATTCTCCTCTCTAGGGGGTGAGATATGTAGGTAGCTCTATTCTGGGATCGGTCTAACAAAATGAACAATTTATAATTTTCCAGTTAAAAGAAACTGGGGCATGAATTAATTTTGATTGTCTGAGTAGATTTCGAAAGTTGTACGTCTCACACTATTTCAAGTGTCGTTTGGGCCTCATGTTATTCTTTATTTCTAACCCTATCCAGAAGCCAAGTTACAACCAAATAAAGACCCTTAGATCAATATTTGAGAACGTTAAGGATAAGCATGCAATAGAATATAATGATGTATTTAGGGAACTACTTGTCTTCCTTAGCATAAGGAATTAGGAGAGAAATGAAATGAGAGAGTCTTATTGGTGAAAACCCTTACAGGCACTGTAAGATGGTTGAGAGTTGAGAGAATGAAATGAGAGAGTATTATTAGTGAAAACCCTCACGGGCACCATAAGATGATTGTAAGTTGGAAAAAATAAAATGAGAGAGTCTTATTGTTGAAAACCCTCATGGCACCATAAGACCATTGTGAGTTTAGAGAATAAAATGAGAGTCTTATTAGTGAAAACCCTCAGGGCAACATAAGACGATTATGAATTGGAAAAATGAAATGAGAGAGTCTTATTGGTGAAAACCCATATGAGCACCATAAGACGATGGCGAGTTGAGAGAATGAAATGAGAAAGTATTATTAGTGAAAACTCACACTGGTATCGTAAGACTATTACAAGTTGAGTGAATAAAATGAGTGAGTCTTATTGGTGAAAACACTCACAAACACCGTAAGCAATGGTGAGCTGAGGAAAATATAAACGATAAAGGCTTATTGACGAAAATCCTTCAAGGCGTCACTAGCCGAATGTAGTCTATGAGTGCAATGGGTTCGAGGAAACAACTCAGTTTTAGGATCATTATCTCAACAACATTTGGTGAAAGTTCGAATAGAAAGACCAGACAGTTCAATCCAAATGCATGTCATAATCATTAGAGTTGACTGTCATTTTTAGATGAAAATTTTTTTTCTCTATTTTAAAGGGACATACATTGTCTTTTCTTTGTTCTCTACTTTGTGCTTTGAGTCTGTTAACCAAATAAAGAAATCATTATCATTTTTCTCATGTATTTAAGTCAAGTCCATATCAAAACAAGTGAGAAAAGATTTCAAAAGTTGATACCAAGTTCTTTAATTGCACAAAGTAAGACAAAAGGCCAACACATGAAAGAAGCATGATTGTAAGTTAGAACAAGGCATGCAGAAAATTTTTGTCAACAGATAAATTTGGGGATTCGTGAAAATACCAAGTTTCAAAGGGTTTATCTAAGAAGCATAGAAAAATAAAGATACTTCTATTCATTTTAGAGTCACTCTCAATAATCTGAGTTTAGCTCAATGGTTCCGCAAGACAATGATAGACAAATAGTTAGAAGCAAGTTTAAATGTGACAAGTGCAAGAGCGATTGCCTCAAAAGATAAAGCCACAAACCAGCTACCGTGTTTTTAAACTCAAAAGTTTTCGTTGCATTAAATAGGAACACATGTTTCCTTCAAATCAAGAACTTCAGTGCCTAAATATCAAAGGTTGTAATGTCTCACTTCTACAAATGCGAGAGACAATTTTGATGTACAGGTTTGGTAATCACAATCATGGTAAAAACTCATCATATTACACCCTTAGGAGATGCACTTCCTTGTTTGGGTAAGCTTGTGAGGTGACGCACTTTCTAACTTAAGCCTTAACTCCTAGAAGATGCATTTTCTAGTCGAGTCACTCAACTTGGCCCTTAGGAGACACACTTCCTCATCTGGGTAATTCAAGTTTTACTTATTTGGTGGTTCACTTCCTAAGTTAATCCTTGACTTCTAGAAGATGCACTTTCTATTCGAGTTGTCCCACTTAACCCTTAGGAGACACGTTTCCTTGTATGAGTAATTCAAGTTTTGCTTGTTAGGTGGTTCACTTCCTGACTTAAGCCTTGGCTCCTAAAAGATGCACTTTCTAGTCGAGTTATCCCATTTGACCCTTAGGAGACATGTTTCCTTGTCTGGGTATTTCAAGTTTAGTATGTTAGGTGGTTCACTTCCTAACTTAAGCTTTAACTCCTAGAAGATGCCCTTTCGAGTCAAGTCATCTCACTTAACCCTTAGGAGACACACTTCCTTTTCTAGGTGATTCAATTTTGGGTTGTTAGGTGGTTTACTTCCTAACTTAAGCCTTGACTCCTAGAAGATGCACTTTCTAGTTGAGTCATTCCACTTAACCCTTAGGATACACACTTCCTTGTCTAGGTAATTCAAATTTTGTTTGCTAAGTGACACACTTCCTAACTTAAGCCTTGAATCTACAAGATATATTTTTAGTCGAGTCCTTCCACTTAACCCTTAGGAGATGCACCTCCTTATCTAGGTAATTCAGGTTTCATTTACTAGGTGATGCACTTTTTAAATTGAACCTACACTCCTAGAAGTTGCATTTTCTAGTGGTGTCATTCCTTTTAACTCCTAGAAGATGCACTTCCTTGTCAGGCTATTTCAAGTTTCATTTGTCAGGCGACGCACTTCCTAACTTAAACCATTATATATAGAAGATGCACTTTTGATCCAAAATTTCTCATTTTTACTCTTAAGAAATGCACTTGTTTGTCTTGGTCATTTAATTTTATCCTCAAGAGATGCATTTATTGATTAGAGTCTTGATTCACCTTTGCATTAACATTTCGCAAGTAGTTTTCATTGGGTTTGGCATCTACAAAAGTTTTTTGATGATAAACTGGGGAAAAAAATCATTCATGTTATTTGGAACATCACTTTAGGACCCTCCTAAAAAATGACACTTTATTTTTTTAAAATGGAATCTTTATTTATCATAATTTTTGTTTGGGATAATTTTTGATCTAGTTTTGATTTTGAAAGTTAGGAGTCTGCCTGGAAAACAGGGTGAGAAAATTATCATTTAGGAGCCCACCCAAAGAACAAGGTGATGAAATTAAAAGTTAGGAGTTCACCCGAATAATAGACTAATAAAATTGCAAGTCGGGAGCAAACCTGGAGAATAGGGTAAAGAAATTGAAAGTCAGGAGCCCGTCCGAAGAACAGGGTGATAAAATTAAAAGTCAGGAACCCTTTTGGAGAACAGGGTGATGAAATTGAAAGTAGAGAGACCGCCCGAAGAACAATGTGATGAAATTGAAAGTTAGGAGCCCATATAGAGAAAACGCTGATAAAATTGTAAGGCAGAAGCCTGCCCAGAGAATAAAGGGGATAAAATTGCAAGTCGGGATCCCGCCCGAAGAACAGGGTAAAAAAATCAAAAGTCAACAAGGTGAAAAAATTATAAGTCAGGAGTCAGCCTGAAGAACATGATGAAGAAGTCAAAAGTCAAAAAAGTGAAGAAATAGCAAGTAAGGAGCCTGCATAGAGAATAGGGTGAATATCTTATATTCAAGTTTAAGTTCAGATGTCCCACCCGAAGAACATGGTAAATTGTCATTATCATCTCTAATTCCAAATTTTGCATGGAGAAAGAATTTGTTTCCAGGTTACCCTAGAGAAAGAAGATAATGTATGAATTGAGAAGGCATTGAAAGCTCAAATCAAGAACCAAGATATGCTACATAGATAGGACTTTTGTAATTTTATTTATCTTTTTGACTTATAATTTTCATTTTAGATATAATGACAGAGCGGTAGACCATAACCTCAAAAAGACCTCACTCAACTCTCCAAATTAGTATAGTCTCTCTCCTTTTACAACCCTAGAACTATATGTGACTTAATTCCCACATAACCTGGGATAGGTAGGATACCCAAAATTAAGACTAGGTTGCACTCTGTCCTTCTGTTTCTTCCCTTAGAATAATAGTCATGTAAAATTTATCTTATTTTCTACTTCTTTAGCTGCAAACACTTTGTGTTAACAAACAAAAAGGGGCATGATGTAGACACATAATTTTGCCCCTCCTAAAAGACAAATTTTACTCATTTGCCTTACCGTATCTTACACCCTTACCAAATTAATAATTTCCTCAGAAAATAAAATGTAACTAACTCCTAACAAATTACCCACTCCCTACCCATACCCCTCACCCATATTTCTTGCACTCTCCCTAACGAACCAACAACTATCAGTTATATCACACCCACTAACATATTTCACATTCTCACATACCTTACAATTCACACACACAAACCTCCAACCCATTCATTAACTTCACAATAAAAAACACACCGCAACACACTATAAGGAGGAGGATATTTTTATTCAATACAATAGAGAAACACACACAAAAAATCATGCGCACACATACTGCATAGATTAGAGCTCTTAAAAACTCTACCCACCAATACCCATTAATACACATATAAGCGCACATGCATAGAAAAGATAGGCAGAAAATAGTGAAGGGGAATTGGTGGTGGATCAAAAATAGAGAGGGAGAGAAACAATCGAGAGATCTTTTTTTTTGGTGAGTTATCGCCAAAAAATATTATTATCACTCTTGTATTTTCTATTTCATTTTCATCGCCACTGAGCTCGCCGGAGCTCTGTCAAAGCAAAAACCATAAACTCAACCCCTTTTTCTTTCACTTTCCAACCACAAGACCCCCTTTCTTTTATCTTATTTTCCACTGAAAATCAATAACGGTTCTAGTTCCATCGAAAAATCCTAAAAAACTGATCCACATTCCTATTCTTTAATGCAACAGTAGTGGAGTATGAAATTGGGTACTGGTTTATTGTTACTTTGTGATTTTGTCTTGGCTTGGTAAATTTTAGTAGCGACGTGGGTGGAATTTAAGGTCAACATTATCGATTTAGGGATTTCATTGGTTGAGGTTTGAATCAAAGTTTTTGGCGTGGACTCTATTTTGCCAAGACACAGATGGTAGTATTTAGGATGTCATTTTAGAGTATATAAGGTCAGGCAAAGATGGATGGACCTACCCATCAAGGATCTCAGAGAAGTGCCTAGAGAGTGCACAAGTTTAGAGATTGCTTTGTGTGTGATGAGTTTGGCCAAGGACTGTCCCCATCGTGTAATTTAAGCTACTTCTATTTCAGTTGTGAGAGGTAGGGGTTTTACTAGAGGTGTGAGAGGCAGAGGTAGCAGAGCTCGTGGTCATGGTCGTGGGGATATTTAGTTGGTTAGTGGTCGTAGATAGTACTATGCTATACCAGCCAAACCTGAGGTGGAGGCTTCAGATGTTGTGATCGGAGAAATCATCTCCATACTACATCTGTGTTATTTGATCTTAGATCGACTTTCTCCTATGTGTATGTATATTTTGCTTTGGGTTTTGATTCTGTTAGCGAGATTCTTATCATGCCTATTCGTGTATCTACCCAGTAGGTGATTCTTTAGTGATGAATCAGGTGTACCGATCTTATGTTGTGACGTTTATTAGGCGTGAGAATTTAGTAGAACCGCTTGTGTTAGATATGGTTGTTTTCGATGTTATTTTAGGTATGGATTGGTTGGCTCATTACCATGTTGTACTAGATTATTATGCTAAGATCATGACTTTATCTTCACCAGGGGTGCCAAGGATAGCTTAGAAGGGAGTGCTTCATGCAAGTCCTCGGAGGATCATATTTTATATTTGGGCTCATAGATTGGTTGAGAGCGGATGCTTATATTATTTGGCTGATATTTGTGATACTAGTGTTCTTTTACCTTCTACATTAGATTATGTTCATGTTGTCCATAAGTTCATGGATGTGTTCCCTACCGATTTGTCTGGTAGGCCTTCAGATCGTGATATTAATTTTGCTATTGATATGGAGCTGGGTACCAAGCCCATTTCCTTTCCTCCTAATAGGATGGCTCCATCCGAATTGAAAAAATTAAAGAATTAGTTGTAAGAGTTGTTAGATAAGGGAATAATTCGATATAATATATCTTCTTGGGGAGCGCTTGTCTTGTTTTTTAAGAAGAAGAAGAAGGATGGGTCTATGCGTATGTGTATTGACTATAGATAGTTGAACAAGACAACGATTAAGAATAAGTATCCCCTTCCTCGTATTGATGATTTATTTGATTTTGTTTAGGGTGTCATAATGTTATTGAAGAGGGATTTGAGGTCCAGGTATCACCAGTTATGGACTAGAACTTTGGATACTCTAAAGGCATCTTTTCGAACTCGATATGGTTATTATGAGTTCTTGATCATGTCCTTCGGGTCGACCAATGCCCCAGGTAAATTCATGGAGTTGATAAACTGGGTGTTTTGACCATATCTCGACTCATTTATTATTGTATTTGTAGATGATATCTTGGTTTATTCTAAGAGTGAGGCCTATCATGAGGAGAATTTATGGATTTTGCTTCAGAGACTGGGATGAGAAATTGTATGCTAAGTTCTCCAAGTGTGAGTTTTGGTTGGAGTTTATTTCTATCTTGGGTCATGTGTTCACTAAGGAGGGAGTTATGGTTGATCCAACCAAGGTTTCAACAGTTTATGATTGGGCTAGACCTACCTCGCCCGCCGAGATTCGGAGTTTTGTTGGCTTGGCAGGGTATGATCGACGTTTTGTAGAGGATTTTTCATCTATTACAGCTCCTTTGACCAAGTTGACTCAACAGAAAATTTCTTTTTAGTGGTCTAATATTTGTGAGGTGGGCATTCAAAAGATCAAGTATTTATTGACTTTAGCCCCTATCTTGACTTTGCCCAAGAAGGGCATGGTTTTCACCATATTTTGTGATACTTTAGATATTGGATTCGGCATCATGTTGATGCAAGAGGATAATCCAATTAAGTATGCATCTCATCAGGTAAAGCCTTATGAGAGGAATTACCTTACCCATGATTTGGAGTTGTACGCGACTATTTTTTCTTTGAAGTTCTGGAGGCATTACTTGTATGGAGTTTGTTGTGAGATTTTCTTAGATCATCGTAGCCTTCAGTACTTCTTCACCCAGCGAGATCTTAATATGAGGAAGCATTGTTGTCTTGGGTTTCTTAAGGATTATGACTTGAGTATTTTCAATCATCTGGGCAAGGCTAATGTAGTTGCGTATGTCTTGATCTGGAAGTTGACTAGCATGGGTAGCTTGGTGTATATTTTGACCCAGGAGAAGCCTTTAGACTTAGAGGTTAGTCTTTAGTTAACCAGATGGTTAGGTTTGATATTTTGACACCTGGGTGTGTTTTAGCATTTATGGAGGCTAGGACTTTATTGATGGATCAGATTTGAGATCATCAGTTTGATGATAAGGGATTGAGGTTGATTTGAGATAAGGTGTTGAGTGGTGAGACTAAGGAAGCCTCACTTTATTCAGATGGAGTTTTGAGGACTAAGGGCTGAGTTTGTGTTCCTAGAGTAGGTGATTGGATCAGATTGATTTAGGAGGAGGCCATTGTTCCATGAGTTCTATGCATCAAGGAGTGACTATTATGTATCATAATTTGAGGTAGCATTACTGGTGGGGTGGTATGAACAAGGATGTAGGAAATTTTGTAGCTTGTTGCCTTTATTTTCAGCAGCTAAAGGTCGAGCATTTGAGACCTGGTGGATTGCTTCAGAGGTTACCCATTTCCGAGTAGAGATGGTAGTGGATTACTATAGATTTCATGACCGGACTACCTCGGACTTCCCATGGATATGATAGTGTTTGAGTCATAGTAGATCGATTGACCAAGTCTGTGCATTTTTTTCTGGTGCAGGTTTTCTTTAGTGATGAGAGGTTAGCTTGTATTTATATTCACAAGATTGTGCAACTTCAAGGTGTGTTGGTATCTATTATTTTATATCAGGGGTTTGTGTTTACTTTGCACTTTTGGAAGACTTTTCAGGATGAGTTAAGTACTCGAGTCGACCTTAGCACTTCATTTTACCCCCAGACTGATGGTCAGTCAAAACGAACTATCCAGGTTTTAGAAGATATGCTCCGAGCATATGTGATGGATTTTAGTAGCCAATGGGCGCAGTATTTGGCTTTAGCGGAGTATTCCTATAATAACAGCTATTATTCCAGTATCGATATGGCTCCTTTTAAGACTTTTTATGGTAGGCATTATCGCTCTCCAGTTGGTTGGTTTGATGTTTCTAAGGTGTGACCTTGTGGTATGGACTTGCTTCGTGAGTCCTTGGATAAAGTCTAAATCATTAAGGATAGCCTTCGTGCAGCTCAGAGTAGGCAGAAGTGCTATGTGGATCGTAAACTACATGCCATGAGATTTGATAAGGTTAATTATATTTTTCTTTGAGTTTAACCCATGAAGGGTATGATGAGGTTTGGAAATAGGGGCAAGCTCAGCCCCAATTATATTGGTCCATTTGAGATTCTTCGGATCATTGGTGATGTCGCTTATGAGTTATCTTTGCCTCTAGATTTATCAGTCGTTCATCTAGTTTGTCACATTTTTATGCTTTATTGTTATATCCAAATGAGTCTCATATCCTTCATTGGGAGCCGATTCAGTTAGATGAGTGATTGTCTTTTGTTGAGGAGCTGATCTCTATTTTGGCTAGGGATTTTAGGCAGTTGCGCTCTAGAGTTATCCATGTGGTTAAGGTTCAGTGGCGACAACGATCTGTAGATGAGGTTACTTGGGAGATCGAGTCTGATATGCATAGTTCTTATCCCCAGCTCTTCGATGATTCAAGTATTTCTTTTTCTTAGTTTGAGGATGAACTAGACTTTTAGTGGTGGATGATGTAACGACCTGAATTTTGATGAAATATGTGAAATATGTGTTTTTATGATTTAACTATTTTACCCCTCCTCATAGTTGCATTATGGTATTTCTGGGGTGGGGGGTTGATTGGTATGGTTCTCAATGCATTCTGGTACCATTTGTGCGATAGTGTGGTTTTAGGAGACTTCAAAAGTCTTATTATGGACTTATGTGGTTATCTTTTGATCTGTGTAAAGAATTGTTAAATGTATTGTGCCAGTAGATATGGAACGTCAATTTTAGGGTGGTAACATATTTGGTCTGGTAATGTGGCATTTAAATCGCATTTTGACGCTTGATTTGGAAACTTGTAATTTGGGGTTTCAGAGATCAACTCTGTGAAAATGATGTCTTTTCAAAAATCTGATTTCGCCATTGAGTCTATAGCATTGAATTTAGTGTGGTTATATAGTTTATTTGCATGTATCGACTTTCGAATGCATCTCGAGGCCTTGACGAAAACTTCAGCTAGGTTTTGGTGCCTCTGTGATCGCACCACCTGGGTGGCGATTGCACATGTATGTGCAAAGTAAGTAGTGCAATCACACCTGAGGGTGTGGCAATCTACATATCTACTACTGAGGCCAGGTTGTGTGATTGTACACCTGGGTGCATGATTGTTGCATCTGAAAACCTAAAAGAGGTATAAATAGACCTTTTAGGTCACGAATTAGCTCATTATTTCTCTTTTCTCTTGAGAGTTAAACCTTAAAATAGTGTGAGAGCTTATAAGTGAAGCTTGTGGGTGCTTGGGGATCTAGATTAACATCCATTCCTTAATTCTCTTACAATTTTAAGTTGATTTTGAAATCGTTTGTGAGAAGTAAGGCCGTGGGTTGAAGTGTTGCGGATCAATTTTCAGCCTTGAGGTAGATTATGGGATATTGTGAACCTATTTTCGGTCTTGAGGTAGGTTAAGGCTTAACTCTTTCAGACTGGATGGGATAGTTAATTTATATACAAAATGCATGTTAAGGGTGCGGAAACTAATCATGAAAAATAACTATCTTATGTGTTGTGCCCGTGTAGGGGCTCATGATGATAATTGTATCTTGGTTGATGAAGAAGCATGTTGAGGTACCATTGTGTGTTATTATATATTCATACTCTATTGGCATATGAATCATGTGGAAATTTATGAATGATTGAAACTAAAAAGGGGATAATTGACTCACGTAATTGGTATATTGGTTGGTTGTTGAAATACGCATTGTGATTGGTTGTGAACATTGCATCATCATTCTCATGGCATCCCAAGCATAATTTAACTTTTGTTGTTGTATGCTTTATATATATACTTGTTGTTGTTGTATGTGTACTTGATGTGTGCCTTTTGTTATGTATATGCTCTCAAAAACACTAGAATACTAGAGATTTTAGAAACACTGGGAACATCAGATTTTATAGACCTTCTTCGATGGAGGTGTCGGAGAGGAGTCATGGACATTGGTATCGAATATTGGATCTTATAGAACTTCTTCGAAGATTATGCCAGAGAAGAGTCATAGATATTGATTGTATACTGGTTGACGAACCCCCCTCCCCCTCTCTCCATGGGTCCTACGTCAAGAGGCTTGCCTCTGTAGGTGTATACGGGGTAGTATACAGGTTGACGAACCCTCCATGGATCCTACGTCGGGAGGCTTGCCTCTGTAGGTATATACGGAGGTTGTGCGACAACCTCATGCTTTACCCTCATATCATTATCATCATCATCATCATCATCACCATCATCATCATTCTTATTGTATTTACTCCATTATGTTGTGATGTGATTTATATGTTATTTTGACTTGTTATCTATCTATTTTTCTATCTTGTCTTACTTGTATGTAATGTTCTTGTATATAATTTTCTCCTTTTCTTTGCTTATATGTGGTGTAAATGTATGCTCGTAGCCTTGTTTGGTTCTTTGTTTTAATATTTGTGGATATTATAGAACTGTTAGTGCAAGTGGTGTGGGCTACCGTTGTGGGATATTTTTTGATTGCAGCTAATATGCCCTTTATGTGTATTTTGTATGTTTTATTATCTACTTTGCTCGGTCGGCCTATGATACCTACTGAGTACAAGTGGATCGTACTCACGCTTACTGCATCTTTTTGGTGCAGCTCCTAGTTCGAGTGTTGCCCAGCTTGATTGATTCAGGTGATATTTGGTACTTTTAAGGTAGTGGTTGACTTTCAGGCATCCGGGTGTATTCCACTACCTTTCTTATAGACTATGTTTTTACTTTCATTTCAGAGACAGGGTTTCTTTTGTATTTGGATATCTTATGTATTTCATTTGGATTTGAGTTGTAACAGATAAGTTCTTATAATACTGTTGTCGTCAGGTTTTGGGGAGTTATGGATGCATTACTGGTTCTATTCTTTTCGCATTTACTATACTTATATGGTTCGACTTCATTCTAGAAGCCCTACCTTGGGGGTATTTCCGTCTTGTTCTCCTTTTTGTATCGATTTGTGTGATAGGCTTACTTGTCAAGGTACACCGCGATAAGTGTCATCATAACCCTTATTTTTGGATGGTGACATATTTACTCAAGCTTTTCCAAATGTAGGAGTCATTTGATTTATGGGTAATGACGTTGTTTATAAATCTATTTTTATACTTATTTTGTAAGATTTTACCTAGAGGTGAGATTATTTTTCATGAGCCGCTAGTTGAGGCTAGAGATTAAAGCTGAATTCTTTTTCTATCTGATTTGTGTTTGCCTAATTCTTTCCGACTCTTAGAAAGTGTGACTGTGTCTTAGTTAACTAGGTGAATTTTTCTTTTTTCATCTGATAAACCCCAAAGGAAATTTCTTTGAATACGATCCATATGATTAATAATATTCTTTGGTAATTATTTGCAATTAGGTTGATTTGCATAGCATATGTAGGTATTTAGTTAATACGGATTTGACAAAGATGGTTCTTCCAGCTAGTGAAAGAAACTTTGCTTTTCATCCGTTCAATTTGTTATTCATTTTATCAATTATAAATTGATAATCTTTTCTTTTAAGGTTTAAGTTAGTCTTTGACCCTGCATATTTTTCAAACTCTAGAGTGAGTTATATTTGTAATAATGAAGTTGGAATTTGAAGTGTTATGGTTCACGTCTTTTGAGAAGAAAATTCTCGATTTATTGAAACTAATTGTTTGGCCCGACATATCTCCAAATGCTTTGAATATTCTAAAAATTACACAAATACACAACTTATGTTTCAACATATACACAGAATGTTATGTATATATCGGCTATGTTATGTATATTAATAGGGAGAGAATAAATTAATTTAAAAAGTGGGAGAGAGTATAATTACTTTCAAAAGGGTTGATATTTATGTTATTTATACTTGAATATTTGATACAATATTATTGGCGTTGACAATATTAGCTTTTGCAAAGAGGATTAAATCATCCGCAAAGTAAATGTGAGAGTGGTGTAGACGATGGAGTAATTCTTATAGAAAATCAAATCTTTTGAAATATGGCTTGGGTTATAATTCTAGATAAAGATTCCATGCAAACGATAAATAAATACGTGGTAGAGGATCTCATTACCTGATGCCTCTCGTAGGGTTAAAGAATTTTGTTGGGTTGTCATTAACTAAAATAGATATAGAAGATGTACATTCCATTATAAGATTGATCATATCTTTAGGAAAATTAAGACTTAGGAAAATATAATGTAAAACCATTTAATTCTATCAAACGCTTTTTCTAAATTTATTTTAATCATTAATTGCTTCTTGAACTATGATGGCATTATCAAAAGCTCTTCTACTAGGATAAAACTACATTGGAGAGGATTTATGATTTTATCAAGGAATGAGCAAATTCTATTTATCAAAATCTTGATTATGAACTGTATTACATAAGCTAATAGGTCTATAATGTGAGACTTGCTCAGGAATGGGCGGCGTCCCTTTACAACTCACAATGTTTGCTCAAAATTGTAAACAAGGTAGAAATGGCAAACTTATCTCGTGCTAAAAATTAAATAGGACATGACATTCAAGTGAAATATAGAACTTGTTGCAAGATGCAAAAAACTACAATAGACTCCTTTCTAGGGGAACTCAACAGCATCATTGAACACTTGTTGCTTGTGGACCTTCCTAGTTGCAACTAATTAAAGATTCTAGCATAGTAGAGATACTATAACATACTATTAAGTTACAGACATATTTGTCGGAGAACCAGAAACCAGGTATCATCACGGGTACAATTTGGTCCCTAGTAGCTGCCTTGGTTTAATCATAGTTGGCAGGAAGAACCCTGACGGAGAGAACTAGCTCTTCTCCTGGTATTTATGACAAATAACACTCTTATCAGCATTGGCTAAATGCTTCTTTACCAGGTCACAGAATTCAAAAGAAACCTAAGCATATCTATGCTAAACATATTACGGAGATTTCAAGGAGGAAGCTAAGAGCTCTCCAAGAAAGGAGATACTCGTAAATCTTCTTTAATTGATCTTGTAATGGAATAAGAATGACCATTTCCTTCATTATTGATCTTCTTTAACAGCATGTACTACTTCAAAAAGTCATCAACTCTTCCAATTTATTGAACGCCAAAGACAGCAAAGAAAAGAAGCAGAATCCCCGGTTCACATGTACTGGGTGTTACCTCTTTGAACACGAAAATGGCAATGACTGTTGTTTGAAGCTGGATGCATCAAAAAGCTCCATAAACCTCTGATCTGACACTCTTGCTTTGGCAGCAGCAAAACGTTGGTACTCGTCAAACACAGATGTTAGGCACCACTTCTGCAATTTTCTCAAGCATCCAACAAGGCACCCAGTTCGGTGCTGGAAAATGGACACACAGAAAAGGCATAACTTAAATAAGGTACTTGTACTATGGAATGTGAGGCTACAACATAAGAAAATAAAAATTACACACCTTCCCGCGTTTGCAGTGAATCAACACCGGGTGATTTCTAACATCTGTGAGCAACAGATTAAAACATTAGCACATGAAGATAGCAGTATTAACTCACTTTGACTAGCAGTTTGTAAAAGGATATTCTCTTCTGAAAGAGCATACCGATTAGAACCCCCAAAGCTTCGCGAATTTTCTCTTCTGGAATATTAACAAAAGGTTCCTGAGAGCATAATTGTAAAAATCAATCGCCAATAATTATTTTTCATACAAGAACAAAACAAAATACTCTTCTGGGGCAACAATAGATTTGATCAATTCTTTAGCATCAGTAAAGTCCAATGACACCACACCACGCTGAAAATTTTCTACAGTATCTCAACTAAGCAATGAACCCAGGGGGAGGCACCGAAAAACAGAAGAGTAAGATTACTTGAGCCCTTATCAATATTTCCAGCATGAGTTTAATAACCGTTCTTGAGTAACTTCTATTTTTCTCCTTTTCTTAAAAGCAAATTTAAAACTACCAATCAATTTTGTTTAATCTCAAGATAAACTCATGGACCATGTCGACATTGATTGCTACATTAAGCAAATCTCAAGCTAGAAATAAAGTGTGGCTCACGAACATCTCCAGGAACCTTTGTTGGTATTGATGAGCTAATAAGACAAACTAAAAGGTATAGAATCAGGTTCTTTTTTAAAGTGTAATTTCTTTTACTGCATATGCGGAAATATAGGGAGTAGTCTGTCACCCGATAACTGAGATAGACATTTAAAAGTTAAGTTGGGACAAGAGAGGACTGAAGCCAACAACCTACCACACATAGCATCTGCCTGGTTAATCATATAAACCATAGAGAGATCAAAAAGATGAAATGGGGAAAATTTCCGCTAACTTCAGCAGTTAGATGTTAAGATAAAAAGACAACGGTAAGGTAACACATCATTTGATCTTTCCTTGAAGATCCAAAAGAAAAAAATAAAACTTTACCAGTCAGTTAAATGAATGAAATGAAGTCTACAGCTAAATTTTAACTTTTAAGTGATTGCCAATGTGCCTGGTGTTTCCGCACCTAACTTTTCCATTGCCATGCTCTTTCACTTCATGGAGAGGAGGACTATCCTATTTAGTTAGTTCTAATAAAATAGCTACACGAGAGTTGGATCCGAACTTAACCATAATTCAAGTTTATACATGAATCGACCTTCTCAACGTGGGGAAAAATTAATGGCACTACGATGGTAACTATGATACATGCATAACCAACAGCATCCCATACCAGAGGCGGAGCCGGGAGCCATCCCATAATATAATTTTTCGTCGAAGGGGGTTTGGACAAACCCCCTATTACTAGGCTGGCTCTGGCTCTGGCTCTGTACCATACTCAAGAACAAAATCTTTTCAATACAAAAACAAAATTAAAAAATAAAAAATAAATGAAAAAAATAAATAAATAAATAAATAAATAAATAAATAAATAAACTAAGTTCTTACAAGGTAGAGCTAAGAATGCAATAATCTGAGATTTCCAGTTAGTACATATCTTATGTTTTCTGAAAAGTTTCAAGGGATACAAAACACATAAACGTTGAGGTGTACAAGTAGGACATAGAATCTTGAAGGTTGATCAGGATTCAGGATAAAGAATAATGATCTTAAAGCCAGTTTCTTCTGAAGACACTCCAAGTGTGCATAACTAAGAGAGGTAACTGTGGTGCCCACTAGGTGTTGATTTAAGCAAGGAAATAACTGTAAAGACAATTTTTTAATTTTTAGGCGTAGATAATAGCATATCAAAACAACAATCAAAAAAAGAAGAAGAATAAACATAGCCAGACATTTACTGATTCGTTTCTTTAAAGTAATACTTGTGGTTATCCTTACATCAATATTTCTATCACAAGAAAGTAGTATTAATAATTAAATTTCTAAACCCTACGTGGACCACAGCCTTTGAGATCAGCAATGGCCAAATTTTAGACCTATCATCTTGTGGCATTCTCTAAAATGCATTAAATTATTGTGCAACCTTCCAGGTTGCCATCCTCACTCATCACAATACGAACCCCTTACATATTAATTTTCCTCAAACTTCTAAGAACCAAAAATTGAAATGGCCAGTTAATTCAATCCTTCCACATGACTTAAGCAGAAGATCATATGATGCAGACAGAAAATGAATTAACGGATATAAATGTGTATATTATGCACATATAGAAATAAACAAGCATCATTTTATGATGTACATGGAAACAGATATAAATATGTATTCATCAGACGTAGTCAAAATTTTATATTCAAGTCGTAGAAACCGCCACCAGCAGAAATGCAAGATAAAGCTGCGTCCAATAGCCTTGTGGTCTAAGCCTTCCCCGGACCTCACATACAGCAGGAGCTTTAGTGTGTAGGACTATCCTTTCTAGCCGGAATTTAACGTTAGAAAAAACTATTCCATGGTTCTCTTTTCGATGGACTGTACTCCTATAAACGCCCAAATTAACTTATACTACACTCTCCGTTTGATTTTACTTGACATATTTTGATTTGACACATCTATTAAGAAAAATAATTAATAGCATGACCATTTTACCATAGAAGCCGCAATAAATGATGTTTACATTGTGTTTTGAAATGAATTTGAAGGGAAAAAATTGCGTTTTCTTAATATGTCAAAAATGACAAGTAAAGTAAAATTTAATTAAGAAATTAGTAATAACAAGTGAAAACGAACGCAGGACTACTATTTCCGAAATCTTCTACAGCCCACTAGGCGTGCTTTCAATTATTTTAGTGCCTCTCTCTCTCTTCTCTTCAATCTAAATCATCTCATTTCTAACTTCCAAAAATTGACATTCTCCTACACCATATTTAGCTGAAGAGAAAGTAAATGTAATTAATTCACTTACACAAATAAAAGCAACGAATCAACGGAAAGAAGCAACATTTATCAGCAAATCATCATATAGAAATGAGAAACATACTTTGCAATTTTTAATTCCGAACTGAAACAGGCGAATATCATTTGCTTTGAGAAACTCCATGTTTGATTCCGGATATAGTTCTGGACACAGATATCTGTCAACAACCAAAAAAAATAATAATAACAATTCATCAATTCTATTATCACTCTACATCAAATAAACACAAAGAGAGCGCCACAACATCCGTCTCATCCAAAAACTTGAGCTAAATAATTACTCCTCCTGTTCCAAAATACTTGTCATAATTTCCTTTTTGCGAGTAAAATGATATGAACTGTAAGATATATTTTTTCATCGTATTGATTGATATGAGAAAAATTGCATTTATAATACTTCGACTATAATTTTTGAATATCTAAATTTTAATTTTAAAATTTGAAATTAATCTAATCTAACTTAGTTAGCTTTAAAATTTAGTGAAACCGACTCTCGTGAAATAATAATGGCAAATATTTTGGAAGAGAGGGAGTAGTACTAGCAAAATAGTAGTAACAAGTAGCCTACATGATGGAACGAAGGCCAAGTGTTTGAAGAAAGGAAAAGTTATCAACGTCAGGGAAACCGGACCGGAAAATGCCATTATCGACCATAGAGAAGTTGAGAGGAGGAATGAAGAACTCTTCACCGCTATTTTCATCATCGGGGGAAGTAAGGTTATAGGGATTATTATCGTCGGCGGTGGGGATCGGCAAAAGCTTGATGGCTTGTGGAGGAGAACGGTGGTGGTGCCGCTCGACGACGGCGACTTCAATGGTTTTACACGTGTCAGTTGGAGAAGCAACGGTTGCGTGTTGTTTCATAGTGACTGAAGAGAGAGTGGAAAAGAAGGAGAGAGAGAGAGAGAGAGAGAGAGAGTAGTTTTGAATTGAGTGGAATTGGAGATTCTAATACACTACGGGAGAACTTTCTCGTTTTGGAACTTGGAATTTATAGGCACAAATATTACTCAATCTATGTGATAGTTCGATTTTATTTTAGAAAAATAGTAAAAAATATTATGTTTAAAATTATAATTACAATAAATAATAATATTTATATAAAATTATTATTTATAATAAGAGTGACATTATTTTACTTATTAATTGTCTTTATTAATTAGACAAGCGCATATTTTATTCTTACTATTTACACTTTACTATTCCCTCAAATATAATTATATCTTTTATTTTATTTTCATTTTATTTTATTATTATTTTATTTTATTTATATTTTTTTCACTTTATTTTCTCTCTTCTATTTCTCTTTTACTTTTCTTTTTTATTTTATTATTTTATTTTATTATTTTTTTTATATTTGACAATAATTATCTCTATAATCTTTAAGATTTCAATATAAAACATCATTATTATATTTCATTTTCTTATATTTCTACTTTTTTTTCTTGCTAATTTTTTTTCATCTTATATTTTTATCATTTTATTTTCTATTTTGATTTATTTTTCTTTTTACTTTATTTTCTCTCTTCTGTTTCTCTTTTTTTTTTTTCGTTTTCGTTTTTTTCCTTTCTCATATCCTTTTTTCTTTTTCTATTTTCGTTTTGTTTTTCTTTTTTCTATTTGATTTTGTCTTTCTTTTTTTTATTTTTACACTTCTATTTCTCTTTCTTCCTTTTTTTCTTTTTCACTTCTCTTTTTTTCAGTTTTTATTTTATTTTTTCATTTGTTTACTTTTCTATATCTAACTTTTATTTTGAAAAGATAAATATATATATCACATACACATATTTAAAAAATATATATAAAATACATAGTCATACAGATTTTGATATGTATTTCTGTACAAAACATATATATATATTTACGAAATACATATCATATTCATATTAATTTGTAACAAACATAACTATACTGTATATCTTCATATGTATTTGCGAAATACAAAGGTAACTCATATAAAATAAGAATATACATATGAATCAGATATGTATTTTGTTAATACATATGCAGAGCTATATGTATTTTTTAATTAAATTTTTATTTTTATTTATTATTTGTTTTGATATATTAAGAGAAGATAATTTTTATTTTATTTTATTAAGAATATATTAAGAGAAGATAATTTTTTTTTATTTTATTCTTAATATAGTAATAATTATTATTTTTTAAATTAACTTTCAGATATCATATAAGTATAATTTAATTGAGGTACTACCATAAATAGTTATGATATTAATTATTTTTCTTAATAAATATGTCAACTCAACAAGTGATAAATTAAATTGACCGAAAAAAGTATTATTTATTCGCCTAATATGTCTTGAATTATTTAATAATTTTTATAATTTTATCCTTAACTTTTTTCATTTGTGTACAATCCGTTCTAAATTTTATTTGTAAAATTTCATTAAATATATTATTATTATTATTGTATTAATTTTAGTATTGATGAATATACATAAATATAGATTATATTAAAGTAAATTTTTACATAATTTTATTTTATATTTTTTAAAAAAATAATTCTTATATTTAAAGTCACGTGACAATAATTTAATAATTACTTAGAACGCCTTCCATCTATATTGACAAGTACTTAATATGAGAAGGAAATGGCGACTTTTTGGACGAGGAACAGTTAGTTCTCAGGGGCTGGGGTCAAGTGATGCTTTAGCTAAAATGCGCCTCTGCAAGGTGACTGTTCAATGTCGACGCTCAATTGTCAATACTCGTGGATGCCTATGTTTGAAAAGAATAATCATCTAAATAGAAAAAATTATACTAATTCGATCATTAAAGATATCTAACAGCTAATTATTACTATTAACTAAAAAAATCTTTAATTTTATTAAATTACTTAATTATATATTTATATGATTTGATGTAAACCTGATGTGACTAAATATTTATCATCAATCCATTTAGAGGCCTCTCTTTTATCTTTGACATGCATGTAAAAACTTTATGCCCATGGTGGTTAGACGAAAAATAATTTTTGATTTTACATGTTATTCTTTCTTATAGGACTATTACTGAGGTGATTCAATCATGCTTTGTGAGTGCTTAATTAGACGTAAGATTCGTTTGAGGGAAAACGAGAATTTAAATTAACACACTGCACACATAGAGACAAAGTGACAATTGTGTAGAGTAATATTCATTTATGATGACAATTTTAATTCTTCAAAAGCATGAAGAGATGTTACCCCCCTTGCTTCATTTTTTCTTGTATGCTATATTAAAATAAGATGTTTAATATTATTTATTCAATTTAAAAAATGAATGGATAACTTATTATTTTTATTTATTTTATTTCTGTTATTAAATATTATTCATTATTCAATGCATTTTTTAGAGAATTAATCAAAAAGTGATATTATAAAATTATCTGTTATTTATTGTTTCTTAATATTTGTGTCAAGTTAACATGATCAAGTAAATATGTGACATTTCGACGCACCAAATCATTTTAAGAAAATGCTACTGGCTCATGGCAGATTAGGGGGAGTTTAATGGATAAGCGGGTTTGCCACAATTTCGAGTGAATCATCAGAATTTTAGTAGATATTGTTATAATTTTGAAATAAATCGTACAAAAATTATGGCGGATCACCAAGAGTTTTGAAAACTTGTACCCTAACATTAGACAATATTACCAAAAGTTTATGAGAAACTTCGCCAATATGTTTCTGTTTCTAAATTTATTTAAACCGATTCAAATCAACTTCAAATTTAAAATTTAACAGTGTTTTAATACCAATCCCAATTGATTTTGATGTTAAATTCAACTCAGATAATTAAAAAAAATATATATATATCAACAGATCATATCTTCTTCAACAATCAACTCGACAAAATCCTAATGGTACTTTTCAAGTTTCTTCAATTTAATTGATCACAAATAAACAATTGTTGGTCAATCTTTTAAATCACAATATATTTGATCAACCCAATAAATTTCAAGTATCAAATAACTTGAAGAAGAAAAGAATGGAGACGAAAAAAAATTGAGGAAATTATATTTGCATTAGAAAGGGGTAATGTTAGCACAACAAATGTGGTAATTGTCACACTAACCTTCTCCCTCTCTACACGTTTTACCTGGCAAGAAATATTTTTCTCTAATCATAGAGAGAAGAAATATTTATAGGTACCTAATTAATTAGGATTCGTTTCGTAATTGGCTTAGAAGTGAGTTATGTAGAAAATAGGAAATGAGTTATTTGTGTTGAAATTTTAAATGTATAAATCAAATCAATAAAATTTAGATTTTTCAATCTCAGTATTTTTTAAATTTTTTTTTATTTTCTCGAATTGGTCGAGCTGGTTTGGCATGGACGGAAAAGTCATTTTTCAAGTCAAACGAGTAAAACGGTAGAAATTATAGATTTTTTGCGAGTTTCAGTGGGTGTTAGCTCACGGTCTGGGGAGTGGGTTTAGGCTTTAGAAAAAAAAATTTTGAGTGAAACTTCTCAAGTGGTTTCCCGCCGGCCTATTAAATGGATCAGGTTGCTTTAATGGGACTGAAAAAAAAAGTCATTTTCCAAGTCAAACGGACGAAATAGCAGGAATTACAATTTTTTTTTCGAGATAAAATCTTTATATAAAAATATAATTGAGTTTTGCTTTAAATATTTCTTAATCCTTGTAAGATACTACCATCTTTAGGTGTTTCTTATAAAACACACACAAATACAAAATGAATGATTGCAATAAAACACTCAACAACACTAATGATAAAATTATATAAAACAAATATTTCAAGTTAATAAGTTATAGTAAAAATAATTATAATTTAAAAATATTAACTCATGCTAAAATAAGTCTATTAAGTATTAATTACATGAATGAATATCAAATAGAAAAATAAATTTAGATTATATATTTATGCAAAGTTAAAGAATACATATCCAATATTAGTGCATTCATAGTGTTTAATAGAATACTAGTGAATTTGACCGCACTTCGTGCGAATAGTCTATGAAAAATATCAATAAATTTATGTTATAATTTTGTAAGCTAATTTTATTTGAAAGATAAAAGAAGAACCATGTGAATTATTAATATCAACTATAAAAATACCGTCTATTGCCCTTCATATTACTATATATCCATACCAACACCAATATTATATATGAAACTAAAGATACAAAGAAAGTGAAAATTTGCCTAAATGATATATGTCTACATATAAAATCATATTTTAACAAAGAAATTCATTTAAAGAAACATAGATTATATAAATATATTTTTAAAATTCTACCAAATGCTTAATAAATTTCATGATAATATTTTTGTGGAGTGCATACAAAAGTAAATTTTATCAAAGCAATCGATAGAATTTTTAAAGCCGATTTATAATTCTTTGCAAAAAAAAAGGATTAATTAGATTAAAATAAGAATGAAATTGAAACATTGTCAACAAATGATACAAAAGCAAGTGTCGATCTAATGTATGGTATTCGACTTCATCTGAAACATAATACTTTTGATAAAGCATAAATTTGTGTGAAAATCTATTAAAATTACAACAAATAATATATATGAACTTATAACTTTGAAAGTACAACAAATTTAATCTACTAACCTAGGATATTAAATTCAAAAAAATAACAATTTTTATGCATGCATTAACACTTACAAGCTTTAGAAAGGTACGATATATTTTTAAAAAAAATACATATATACACATACATGTAATCTAATTCTCAAAAATTAAGGCCACAACTTTGTTGATGCAATCGTCGCCAGATCGCAAATATTAGATGTGAGCTGATTCACATTCTCGACTGATGTTGAGCACTCCGACTAAGAAAATCTATACATAAGAATTAAAAGAACAATCAATAGAGTATATTAAATGGCAAGACACTTCCATGCATGGAGATACAATGTTATCAAATATGAGAATGCAATCTTTGAGATACCGATAATTGCTACTTAAAATAGTACTATGAAAACGTAACTCAAAGAAAAGCTAAGAAATTTTAGGAGAAGAGATAAATAGTTACGATGAATAGGGACATAAACAAACTATCATTAATTCTTAATTATATTATTAGCCAATATAGTGATAGTGACATCTACAATAATAAAAGAATTTCATGGTAATTATTTTTTATTTAAAAGTTATTATGAAGGTGTTAACATTTTGAAGAAATGTCATAGTTATATTTTATTGTATCAATTGTTAATGGTGAGGTTAGCTTCTCCACCACCTAATACAAATATATGTAAATCTTGATATAGATTACATAAGATCTTTGCTTGAAAAGTTTTTCACATATTCACGTAAGTAGAAAGAAAAAGTTACTTCATGATTTTCCTCTTCTCAGCAGCTTGTAGAAATGACAAATTTGAAAACAAAATATTTTTTCTGGAAATGAAGTAGACATGCATATACATTTAATTTAAAATGATGAATACATATAAACATGATTTTTTTAATCAGAAGCTCAAAATAAAATGAATAGCTCTATGAAAGAACAAACATAGATCGCCTTAATAATCTGGTTAAAGCCAATATATGAAAAATGTAAAATTGAATAAACTTGCTTTTAGTTAAAAAATTCATAACCCTTCAGGCTCTGCACATACAGACACACATAGAGAGAGAGAGAGAGAGAGAGAGATTTGTCAACTTCTAGGTTAGAAGATGAAAATCTATATGCATAAGTATCATTAAAGAATATAAGTCATAACTAAAATGTTTATGATTTAGAATAAGGAAGGTGAAAGAGTAACTAAAATGTTACAAAATGGAAGAGATGCAGAAGATGAGTAATAGAAGAGGTGTAACTGATACTTATTAATACTCATTAATAATTGATTTTTGATTGTTTAATATGACACATAAAGAAGAAAAATAAGGTCAAAACTTTTAAAATATGAGAAGAAAAGAAAAATGACCATTTTGATTGATAAGAGGCGCTACCTCAAATTTCTTTCTTTTTTTATTTTTAGTTTTACTATATTTATAGATTTTTAGAATTTGCTAAAAAATAATAAATATATTTTACAAAATTTTAGTACATCATATTGAAAAATATAACCAAGAGTAACCCAACTATATGAACCTGTTTTAGATTGGCTTACTTGAGAAAATTAAAGAAAATGTATCGTTTAAGTCTTGAATGGAGGGATTGATGACATTGACCAACTTAAAGGGTCAAACATAATTAGAAAACTTGATTAAGTTAATTGTGGAATTGATTAATATTTTTAAAACTTTTTAATCTTTTCAAAAATACAAATTAACCCAACCCACACCCCTCTTCAATCCAAATCAATCAGTCTCTATCCTTTCTCTCTCTCGACAGCTTCTCTCAACTCTTTTCTAACCAACAATTTTGTAAAATTTCTCTCTTCAATCTCCGGTGATAAATAATCGGGCGAGTTCCTTTTCGACTTTCAACCGTCAATCGACGTGAAGACTTTTTCGGCGACAACAACTTTGAGTTCTTCGTCATCTTATTTCTTCTTTCACGGGTAAAAAGTTATGTCTTTTTAGTTATGAAGAAACAAAGGAACTTGAGCCAACTTCTCTTTTAGTATTGGTTAATAATTTTAATATTTCTTGCTTAAATTTTAAATGTGGACTAAATAAAATCCTAATTTCTGGCATTTCTTCTTCTTGTTGTCATACTGTTGATTCAATTTGTTGGTGATTTTTTATCACCATTGATGTTATTAGTGTATGTGTTGTGTTGGTGTTGCTGGTTGATTTGTTATTTTTCTTGGTAAAAATGGTGTTGCAACATATGAACCATCTGATGCAAAAGATGAACCATCTGATGCAACAGATGTAAATCTGATGCAACAATACAAATCTGATACAACAGATGAACAATCTAATAGATTATCTGTCTGTTGTGACAGATGACTCTTCCGTTTGGAAAAAATCTAATAGATAACTCATTTTGCAACAGATGAGTGATCTATTTTTAGTGTTTCTAATGGATTACTCATCCGTTGCAACAGGTTGTTTATAGGATGCAATAGATAACCTACCTGGTGTAACAGATGTGTGGCCTATTTTTATTGTTTCCAATAAATTACTCATCCGCTACAACAGGTTGGTTATATGCTGCAACAGATATCTTACCTGGTGCAATAGATGAGTAATCTATTTTTATTGTTTTCAACGGATTACTCATCTATTGCAATAGGTTGGTTATATATTGCAACAGATAACCTTTCTGGCATAACAGATCAGTGAGTTATTTTTACTGTTTCCAGCGGATTACTCATCTGTTGCAACACGTTGGTTATATGTTGCAACAAATAACCTTCCTGGTGCAACAGATGAGTGATTTGTTTTTACTATTTCCAATGAATTACTCATCTGTTACAATGAGTTGGTTATATGTTACAATAGATAAACTACCTAATGCAACAAATTAGTGAACTGTTTTTATTGTTTCCAACGGTTTACTCATCCATTGCAACAGGTCGATTATATATTGCCAAAAATAACATACCTGGTGCAACAGATATGTGGTTTGTTGGAACTGTTATTTTACTATTGTGCATGTTAGATTTACTATTATCCCTTTTTAACGATGCATTAATCAATTATAATCTATTTTATGTTCCTGTTAATTTAAGATAATATGGCTCCCCAAAAAAAACGAACCAAGTCCAAGTAAAGGAACAAGTGAAATAGCTAGGCTACATCCACCACTCTATGAGCTTTCTTTACAAGCGTTCTCTCAATCAGGAGCATAAGATAATGAACACGGAGAGGAGAAATATTTCAAAAGAGATTATCCAAATGCTAATAGCCTTTCCGCCGAAGAGTTGGTCAAAACCTTCAGCATTGATTGTTATCCTGTGAGAATGTAGTGCGATGGTGCCGCAAATTGAACGGGTGATTTCGTGGTTAAGTCGGCGATGGGAAAATCTTTCGACGCCTTCTGAAAAATACTTTGAGAACAAAAATTGAATTCTTATTTTAGGGAAAGCTGCTTTGGGCAATATCTTGATTTACCGGAGGATAACAATGCTCGTTTCTAGATGAAAATGGTATATGATTTTTTCAAACGTAGGTTTATGTATGAAAACAAAGATAAGATGGATGAGGTGTGGATAAATTACTGTGGCATGCCTGTTTGTTTTGGTTGGAAGAAAGTTTGTCATAGTTACCGTACTAAAATATTATCCTCCTTCTCCTTCTCAAGCTATACCTACTCTGACACCCTGCACACCCAAAAAAGGCAAAGGCAACTCGAGTGATTGTGATAATGTGGTGTCCATTGTTGGTTCAAGATTTAGAAACAAAAATTTGATAGAAGCGTTGAAAGGTAAAGGACTTTCAAAGAAGAACAAGCAATCATTGTGCTTGGTTTGGTTTGTACATAATATTCTTTAGGCGAGAGACGTTAACAACAACATAACCCTCAGTTTAATAAATCTCTCCGAGGATCTTGAGGCGTTTAACAGCTAACCTTGGGGTTATGAAAGCTTTAAAATGACTGTCAAATATTTGTTGACTCTGTTAATATCAAAGACAGTCAACTTATATGTTTTTTCATGGGATTTCATGGTAAATATTTCTTTTATTATGATCTGATTCATTTTTTTATTTAATAATGCTTTTGATTTATTGGCATTATGTTATAGGCTTGGGCATTTGAAGTCATTCTTTATTTGAGACAACAAGTGAACTACCAGAAAGAAGTTTTCTATCAAAGAATCCTGAGATGGTTATCGGTCAAAACTGATAAAAATATAAAATTTCTTGATCTTTTCAATACCCCGAAGGAAGCAGTAAGTCTAATTCTCATTAATTTTTTATTTTAATTAATAATTATTTTAAATGATTTCATCATCATTCTAATATATGTACTGATTTATTTTAGATTGTTCATCTGTGGCTTGTTCCGACCAATCGAGAGTTGAAGATGCCATTTTTTCTTACTTTACGGTCTGTGCAAATTTTATCGGACCCTAAGATCGTTGATAGAATAAAAATAGAATTGTTTAGAGCAACAACCATCACAAGGAAAATAATTTTGGAGGATGGGCTTGTTGTTATTGATGATGGTAGTGGTAGTGGTAGTGGTAGTAGTGCTGCTTTTGAGGATAATGATGCTCTTCTTACAGTTTTTGAAACAACAAGCCATTATGATTATGATCATACTGGTTATACAGATTTTTCTCCAGATTTTTTCACATCTAGCGAATGTTCTGCATGCAAATGTCAAGACTGCAAGGCAAAACATGATGGAGTGATTAATGTTATTAATGCACTAAATGCTTCTGTAAAGAAAATGACATCTAAAAGAGGTGTCATTCCATCAAAGAGGATTTCATATCCATATACTCCACTAGAGATCAAGGTGGCTAAGAGAAGAAGAAAAAATATTTCCAAGGCATCATCAAGCATCGAAAAAAGCAAAATTGCAATGCCTTTGTCTTTGTCTTGCATCGTTGTTCAATGTACAAGGGCCACCAGAGAGTAGCATGAGGTAAAGAAGGTGAATGTATATCATCTGGTCCAACAAACAAATAGACATATATCTGTTTTAACAGATGATACATCTGCTGAAAATTATCAAACAAATATATACATCTGTTGCAACTGTTGTCTAACCTGTTGCATCAGATGTGTTATCTGTTGCAACATATGTTCGTATGTTTGAGAAAATCAAATATGTTTTTGTACTATTTTAATTTTCCAACAGATGAGTCTTATGTTGCAATAGATGGGTCACCCGTTTGAATTTGTCCCAACGAATGATCCATCTGTTGCAACAGATGAAAAATCTATTGAATATCTGCAACGGCTTTCCAGGTGGATGTCACAGTAGAAGCTACTGCTGAAGAATATAGTGTCACAGTTGATAATCCATCAACTGCTTTCAAAGAAGAAGAAAAAGTGGAGCCTGTTAGCTCGGGAGAATGGGAGAATTACCCATTTGAAGGGTTCAACATCTCGGATGAGGCTCCAAAAAAACTAACAAAGTTGATCAACGACTATTCAGAATAGATTGCCGATGGGCTGTTAAAGCATCATGCCGGCAAGTACATAAATCAATTTTAAAGATATTGATTTAAACAATTCTTGTTGTAAGAACATGACATTAACACATATAAATCATCATGTAGAAAACAGAATGAAGAACACTACAAAGTGAACGAATCAAGTCTTGATTTTGATATGTTCGACTTTGTTGTTGCACATCCCAAAATGAAGAATTGGTTCTTTTTAATGTCACAGCCCCAAACTTGCTGGAATGATGAGGTTTAAATGTCATACATATTATAATTAATTAATACTTTATTTAATTGTATCTGCTTATTAATTTTTTTCGTCATGTAATCCGAAATGTTTGATAATATATGCAGCACATCATGTCATTTCTTACTACCTCCGAAAGAAGGCCAAGTTGCAAATACAAGAACAATACAGATACACGACAGGCAATTATTTGTACAAAGCATACATCAATAATGTCTACGATAGGTATTGTCAACAACAGTCGAAAGTTTCCCAAAATGAAGAATGCTTAATCAACATCATCAAAGCTTTTAATAGTCCAGCTGGCTTACCGTGGCATTTGGTCAACGAAGTGTACATACCAATCAATTGTAGTGATGAATTTCATTGGGTATTGGCTGTTGTCGTTCTAATAAAGAGGTGCATCCGAGTTTATGACTCGATGTCGTGAAGGAGACATTTCAGGACGTCGTCTGAGATACAAAAATTGGCCAAAATATTACCTACTTACCTTGATATAAGTGGCTTTTTGGACCAAAAGGTTCATATTGATTGATCGACGATTGGAGCAGGATAAAATGGATAATCCATTTGATGTACAATATGTTGAAGGAATTGCTCAACAAACCATTGCTCAACTTTTTATTACCGCTTATGCCGAGTATCTGAGTGATGAATTACAAGTATCAAATGATGGACTTGATGCCGGATTACTCTGCAAAAGATATGTTTCTCTTTTATGGAAATTACGGAGAAGCGAAAGCTAAGAAGCCGTACGCAAGCGACATTAAAGATCCACGATGACCAAAATTGAATTTTGTAGCACCAGATGAAGAACAAGTTGTCCAAATTGAGTAGATATTTATAGCTTGAGTCTATCAATGTAATAACCTATCCTCTTTGGTTTAACTTTTTGATTTATTTGTAGAGTAGATCATTTGTACCCATAATAATTTTTTTACGTTTCATTTATTTGTTGAGTTATTTTATGCAATTTTTGAAGGATTCGATTTATTTTATGTTGTCGATGAATATAGTTTAATCCTTAGTTTTGAACATGTCAATTGAAATGGAATACTAGATTCAAATATCGCAACAGATAATATATCTGGTGCAACGGACGACATATCTTATCAAACAGATTTAGACATATATTGCAACATATAGGTCATCTGCTAGAAATTATATAACAGGTCTTCCTACTTTTTTTATTTGTTCCAACAGATTACCTATCAGTTGCAACAGATTATACATTTGTTGCGACAGACAGACTGGAAAATATTTGCATAATGCAACAAATGACCAACCTATTCCAACAGATAATCAATCTGTCACAACAAGTAATATATCTGTTACAACAAATAGACAATTTGTTGCATTATAAAAATTCAAATTTCATCAGACATAAAAATTATTACCACCACATGTAAAGTGAAGTGGCTTGAAATAAAAATTTGTTATCATGTTCGTCTCTGTCTTTGTACATATTCTTCTTTATACACGGGCTCCAACCATTTAGTTAGGTCATCTGCTGGAAATTATATAACAGGTCTTCCTACTTTTTTTTTGTTCCAACAGATTATCTATCAGTTGCAATAGATAGATTATATATTGCAACAGGTTGTATATCTGTTGCAATAGACAGATAAGGAAACATCTGCATAATGCAATAGATGACCAACCTATTCCAATAGATAATTAATCTATCACAATAAAAATTATATCTGTTACAAAAAATAGACAATCTGTTGTATTATAAAAATTCAACTTTTGCCAGACATAAAAATTATTGCCACTACATGTAAAGTGAAGTGGCTTGAAATAAAAAATTATTATCGTGTTCGTATTTGTCTTTGTACGTATTCTTATTTATACATGGTCTCCAACCATTTAGTTAGTACCCCATAAGCCCAGACCTCTTGCATCTTTCCCACAACGGCATTGCACATACCGGTTATTTCTTTGTCGGTCAACAAACACTCGATGTATGCAAATGAGTACGGCCCGCATGCTTCATCGATTTTATTTTTTTGGAGGTGGATGTTCCTATTTCAACCTTAAAAATTCCATGATTACTCATCAAGACTTTCACCGGCAAATTATCCATCAGTTTACTCTGCATCAACAACTTGGGGAACAACTTCAAGAGTGGTTGAACGTGGGTTAAAAACGTGTCCTCGTTGGAAACAGGTAAGTTGCAGTCATAAACCTTAATTCCCTCATTGAGTAGTATCTCAACAGCGAGAAAATGTTTGACTTTCACATTCATGACTGCAAGGATTCTCTTTGCCTTGGTCCTGGATATGGTCTCTTCCTTCTAGCATAGTTAATCATATCTTCATCCCATTTGAACGTAGAAACTAACTTATCAAATCTCCAGCCACCGAGACCACCCTTTTTACGGAGATCATCGTACATATCCTTGAAATTATTGTAGAAGTTGAGGTCTATTATCCTATCGACAGCATCATAAGCATCCGAGTACGCTAATTGCCTACCTCTTATAAGGCTGAGAATTTCATCAACATATTGTGGTATAAGAAGACAATATTTAAATAGGTTAGTAATTGTAAAGAAGAAAAACAGGGTGGAATGATTCTGTTGCAGAAAGTTCTCTGAATCAGTTCAAAAATTACCCAGCTAACGCAACTTATGCAACAAATGTGTATTATGTTGCAACAGATTAAACATCTGTTGCGTAGCTTCTTTTTCATGAAGTAGATTGGAAGGCTAGGTTATCCACGTACCACTCACGCATATTGGTCATACTCATGTAGTCTTAGGCATCAAATAAATGCATGGTGTATTCTTGTGAAGGTTTTGTCTTGTCAGTTATGACTTTTTCTAGTTCATTCATCTACTCGTCGCCAAGTGTCGCATATATTTTGACCTTCTTCAGTGGCCCCTGAACTCCAACAACTCTTAGAGTGGGAGAAGTTGTAATTTTTTTAGATTTTCGATTAGAGAGTACTTGGCTAATTGCTCTTTTCTTCCTTCTAACCACCACTGTAGGAGTGTATGGCTCTAGACACCCCTCTTAGATTTCAACTCCTCGGTAGCTTTAGCAATAGCTTCTAGTTTTTCAAGGAGTTTATACTCTCTATCCTTGCACACTTTGCATTTGTAATGAGAACATGAGGGTGAAGAGGGGTGAGAGGGACCACTGTAAGGGTGGGAGGGATCGGTGTAGGGGTGAGAGGAACCTGTGTAAGGGGTGTTTTCAAACATATTTATTTTTTTCCTGAGCACCAATATGCTCATAATCGCGACTGGCAGTAGTAGCAGCATCAGGATGGATACCACCATCATCAACAACTCCACCAGTAACACCCCCAGAAGAAGCACCCGGATCTGTTGCAGTAGGTTGGTCATGAAGAGTTTCAACATTAGGATGACCTTGCCTAACTGCTCTTCTTATGGATATTGCTCCAGCTAATTCCTTCTTTATTAACTCCACCATTGGGTTTGCTTTTGTATCAACAAGGCCTAGAGTAATAAAAGAAGTCTTCCCCAACTCTTACTCAGTAGGCACGATCCAAGGATGCACAACGTATAAAAAAAGATAGGAGGCATTTAAATCATATAATAATAATTTGCAGTTTGTTGGGTTATATGTTAACACAGCTAACTTATGCAACAGACGATCTAGCTGCCGTAATAGTTGATTTATATGTCACAATAGATTGATAATAAGTTGCATCAGATTACCCATTTGCTGCATAATTTGCAGTAGATGGGTAATCTGTTGAGTCGGGTTCAGAGAACCAGAGCAACAGATGGTTAACCTGTTGCAAAATATGGATCGTCTGTCCCAACAGATGACCCATCTGTCGCAACAGATGGCACATCTATTTTAATATCTTTCTTTGAGGCAAATTATTTAAGTTGAAAGAAGACGTACGACATCATTCGGAGGGTTAAAGAGATCAGCCTCCTTAATATTTTTTTTGTTACCCTTTGCAGCCAACCACCTAAGGATCCTTGGATGAGAAACCTCATCCGGCTAATCCTTGAACTGCTTCCGAAGGAGAGGAATGGCTTCACATGCCCAAGCCTAAAAAATGTAAACATGAAGCAAACAAAAAAAGTCATAATAACTATATTCAATATAAATTAATGGATGAGTAAAAATAGTGATCAATTTTATCATGAAAGCTCAAGGACAGCCGTATAATGTGATTGTCCCTTTGGATAACTTTATCAGTAAATATTGGACAGTTAAGTAGTAACTGTCATATCCCCAAGGATAATTGTTGAATTTCTCAAAATCATCAGTAAGCTCCAACAAATCATCTTCTATGACTTTCCTAACGTCTCTTGCATATAAAACGGAATAGATAAACTAAACTAAGCACAATTTCTCCCTGTAGTGCTTTGGTATGTTTTTATCCTTGAGGTATGCCATCAAATCCTCCGCTTTGTAGCTACATCCAATAATTTGCCACAACCCATCTTTTTTTCCTTATGTTTGTTGGACACTTTGTGGGGTGTTTCTTTGATGAGAGGTTCTTCTAGACTATCATATCTCAAACCTGTCACTACGGCAAACTCTTTCAATCCAAAAAAAACTGGCATGCCACAGTAATTGATTCAGATTTCATCCATTTTTTTCAGCCTCCTTCGAATCTTTATCATCCCCCACGTACTTGATCCTGCGCTTGAGAAGACCATATACCATGCTCATTGAGAAATGAAGAGTATGGTCCTCAAGCAGCTTAAGAAAGTATGCAAAGCAGCTCTTGTTAAAAAGTCCGTCTATGTTTTCATTCTTCATAATACTCCTAAGTTTATCAAAATGTTTCCCCAACTGACATTTAAGTACAAGATCACCAGTAATTTTTTTAGGTCTATCCATCGGCATCGCAACTCAAAACCTGTCGATACTAATAGTTTTGAAAGGATCATGTTGGGATTTCGATATTAATTCATGCCCCATTGGTGAAAAGGAGTTATCACTTTCCTCAGCTTCATTTTGCCCTGACTGAGATTGTTCAGGAAGTTCCTCCAAATCTATCTGTACTCTAGCCTTTTTTGTTGGATGGTCAGAAGTTGATCCACTTTTAGTTTCTTTTCTTTTGGGAGACATCTTTTAACTACAAATAATAGAAAAACAAAAAAAATATTGGATTTGATGTCTGTATAATTTTTAAAAAAAAGGAAAGACAAATTTCAATAAATTATTCTATGTCACATTACAAAAAAATACTCCAACGGATAAACCATCAGTTGGAAGAGATGGGGAATCTGTTTGAAGACCTATTTAATATCTCCCAATAGATCTTTCACCTGTTGCAATAGATGGACCGCCAAGACCTCACCAACACCACAACCAATGCCACCACCAATGCCACCAAGAACAGCATCAATGCCACCAATACCAACACTAAAACCACCGACACCACCACCAAAACCACAAACACCATCCAACAATACCACAAACACCACAAACACCATCCAACAATACCACGACAGTCAATAAAATAATAAGATAAAAACTAGGGTTTTCTCGGGTGCTTCCTACTTTTTTAGCATCAAAACTCAAAATTGTTAACCCATTCTCGAAGATAATACTACTTAAAGTCTTTTTTTCATCATTAACTATAAAGCCCTAATTTTTTGAATAAAGAATAAATGAATAACTCTTCTCAAACTCTGTTACCTGTGAATACAGAGAAAATGATGGATACAGCGAGAATAAAGTAAACAATAACAATTATGTGGTAAAAAATAGGAAGAAAATTGATCAGTTTTGAAGAATTGAGCAATATCTTGAATAGTTATTATCTGTACTATTGAGAGAGAAAGAGAGAGAGAGAGAGAGAGAGAAGAGCGAGAACTTCAGATTTGAAATGAGGAAAATTTTTTCACGTAAATGGATGATTTGTAATTTTGGAGAAGAATGACAAGTTTTGAAATTGTTAATTTGGTTCGAATTGATCTTAATTAATTTTTAAAATTTTAAAAGATATAATTTTTAAAATATTAAGTTAATAAGAATCTTTTCAACTCAGAGTGATCAATCGACTACTCGGGTCGGGATGAATGCATTACCAACACCATGCAATTGGAAAGATTCAATTGAAGTTGTTGTTGACCCTACGAACTCATTCATCCCTAGTTGAACCTAAATCAATTAAGGTACTAGCTTAAAATTAAGTTAATGAGAATCTTTTTAACTCAGAGTAATCGATCGACGACTCGAGTCGGGATGAACGCAATACCAACACCATGCAATTGCAAAGACTCAATTAAAGTTGTAGTTGACCCTATGAACTCATTCATTCATCCCTAGATCAACCTAAATCAATTTAGGTACTAGCTTTACATTAAGTTAATGAGAATCTTTTCAACTCAGAGTGCTCGATCGACAACTCAGGTCGGAATGAATGTAATACCAATACCATGTAATTGCAAAGACTCAATTGAAGTTGTAGTTAACCCTACAAACTCATTCATCCCTAGTTCAACCTAAATCAATTTAGGTACTAGCTTAACATTAAGTTAATGAGAATTTTTTCAACTCAGAGTGATCGATCGACAACTCGATTCGGGATGAACGTAATACCAACACCATGCAATTGTAAAGACTCAATTGAAGTTATAATTGACCCTACGAACTCATTCATCCCTAGTTCCACCTAAATCAATTTTGGTACTAGCTTAACATTAAGTTACTAAGAATCTTTTTAACTCAGAATGATCAATCGACGACTCGAGTCGGGATGAACGCAATACCAACACCATGCAATTACAAAGCCTCAAGTGAACTTATAGTTGACCCTATGAACTCATTCATCCCTAGTTCTACCTAAATCAATTTAGTTACTAGCTTAACATTAAGTTAATGAAAACTCACTCATCCCTAGTTCCACCTAAATCAATTTAGGTAACATTAAGTTAATGAGAATCTTTTCAACTCTGAGTGATCGATCGACGAATCGGGTTAAGATGAACGTAATACCAACTCATGTAATTGCAAAGACTCAATTGAAGTTGTAGTTGACCATATGAACTCATTCACTCATCTTTAGTTCCATCTAAATCAATTGCATGTTAAGACGATTCGCTTTAATTATTCTTTTGTTCAGACGATCGATATGGAATAATAAATATTATCTTATAAGTCGCTTTTTCCCCTAATGGTCGAGTGACTTCTTACCTCTCCAAATAAACCGACACAGGTGAACAAGTAGAGTATACTAGGGCGCTTGAGAGAACCATGTCGAAGGAACTCGGCAAAATAACCTCGTAACTTCGGGAGAAGGGGTGCTAAAAAATGAGGATACATTGTAGGAAAATCAAACTTCCAACGAAGAGAAGAAAATGAAAGGCTTTCATCAAAATTCTCGTAGAATCGAGAATGAATCTTTTTGACCCAATCCAACCAAAATTCCTTTATTTATCATTTTTTATCATCTGTTCTTTTTTTCTCTCTAATCTATCTAGTTCCTTCTTGTACAATCATCTAATGAAGTCTCATCAAACAGCTCATCCTAAAAATTTGATTTCGGAGCGAAGATTCATAGCCTACATTGTAAGTCACGGTCCAAGGCTCTGACAGGACCTGGAGGTCGGATAAATCTTCCGAAGAGGAGGGATTGGAAGGGCCACATCCAAACATCTGATTGGGGAACGGGGAAACGCCTATGAAGCTCCAGCGAAAAAGAAAGGCCTGCCAGGCCGCATGCCCTTGTTCCAGTCGGTGAAACCGGTGAACCATGCGAGCTGGTTAGATGCGTGGGGATGAAATCTGTTGCAACAAATGACTGAACTATTGGAAATTTTCAAAAAGATATTCATATCTATTGCAACAGATGATATATCTTATTTTATTAGCAAATAGACATTTGCATTTGTTGTGACAGATGACTGATTTGTTGAAAATTTTCAAACAGATATTGATATCTGTTATAACAGATGACATATCTGATTTAATTGTCAAATGGACATTTGTATTTGTTGTTACAGATGACTAAGATATTGGGATTTTTCAAACAGATATTGCTATCTGTTGCAACAGATGACATATCTGTTTGAAAATCTTTTATTTCTTTTAATTTTAAAACAAGCTTATGTCTGAGTAGATAAAGTAGTAATACTAAAGACGGTAAAAAATATTTCTTGGATAACTCAAAAATTAGTTCATTGAGTAGTCTTATCTTGTCTTTTCAATGTCACCTGTCTTCCTCGTGCCCCTCAAATTATTAACGAATATTGAAACTCACATCTTACATCTAGAGTTATCTCATCTCTCCTTTAGCTTCAACCCTAAATTTATTTTATTCATCTCTCATCTTTTTCTTTCTCTCCTCTTTAGGGTTATCACAATCTTTTTTCTCTCTTTTCTCTTCTCTTTCTCATAAAGATTCTTTCAGATCTAAACCGATCTATATCTTTTCTCGACTGAAATTATTGTTTTGATCCCCTTTAGACATTAAGGTATGGTTCACTATTGCTCTTTCATTCTCGCCTTCTTCTTTGCAAGTTATTTACATCTATTTTTTTATTTAATTACTATTTATCCATATCATATTTATTTAAAAAAATTTAAAGGAACTTTTAAGTGTTGAATAAATGAATTGAGAATTTTTATTACAATATGCGAAAAAAGTCATCAATTGGAAAAAGTTTAAAAGTCTTGTTGGCAGTATCATTTTTTTATCTGAATTTTATTTATTTCTTTGTTGTTGATGTTGCTATTGATGTTGTTGGTGGGGTTGACATTATTGAAACTTGTGGTGTGGTGTTGTTGATAGTATTGGAACAAAGGATGTTGCTTCTTTGTTATTGGTGATGTTGTTGATGGTGTTGGAATAAATAATGTTGTTTCTTTGTTGTTCATATTTTTTATTTGTTGTTTCTTTATAGTTTATGTTGTTGTTGATGTTACAATAGACGGAGCAACTATTGAAACAAATCAGACCACCAGCAAAGTTGGTTTGATGTATTCCAACAGACTCCACATCTGTTGCAACAGACTCCACATCTGATGCAACAGATGGATAATGTTCTTTCTGTGACATCAATTTTTTCCTCTTCTTTTTAGATATAAGGAATTGAAAGTTGATCAAATTTTACCCGACCAACATAAGAGGCTGCAGTAAAGATGGGATCGGAGGAATAAGCTGCATGCAGATGGTACCACTTCATATGTGGGAGGTATGTATTACTGATAATGTTATCATGGAAACACACACAGAGTACACTGATTTTATAAATTTCATTTTTAATGATTAGTCATTGATCATTCAAACAAAATATCTACAATTTTACAGTTAAGTTTGGTAGGTCCGAACTGATAAGGCTAAAGGACCATGAATATGGTTCTGATACCTTGTTAAGATTTAATGTCGGTTGTTGCTCATGTTTATGTGTCAATCATTGTGAAAGGATCTAGTTTTGGTGGCATTGTAAAGAAATTCAATAACGATTGGACTAATTTTCAGGGTGCATTGGACCCTTAGAGGGCCTTCGAAGCCTCTCACTGCTTCAACCAAGAATAAAATCAATATAGTTATTATCCTAGCCTAAATTTATATGGTTTGGTTGCTCGAGGTGATAATTATACGTCAGAAGGTGCGATAGGAGAATGTATTCGAGGGAAAATGGGTGGTTGATGAAAGACTATATCATCTAAGAGCTAATTAAAGAGGATACATATGGTAGAAAGTAACTTCTAGCAAATCTGACTGATGAAACTATCTTAGAATATGAGAAATCTGTATCAAGTGCAAAATAAAAAATTTATCTGTTGTTTCTCTAAAAGAAAAATAGTACAGATAGTCTCTTTGCTAGGGAGCTACGTCTAGGTAGTATGGTTGGGATTATCACCTAGATAGGAAATAGTAGAAGACCAAGATAGCAGTCTTATAGGCATCGAGGGTTGAAATAATGTACAATAAGTCTAGAAAACTTGCACCAATAGCAACTACAGTTAAAACAAAGAATCTAAGCGAAGACGGCAATTTTTGAATTTTAAATTGCATCACATGCCTTCTTGTTTGTGGTTTCGATTAGGTGCATTGTTGTTGACCTGATCGGAACCACAAATAAGATTGAAAGACAGTTTGAGTGTCATTACTTCCTTAGTAATATGGTTATAATTAATTGTGTTTTCTAGACTTAGCATGTTTATAACATATCTTGGAGAAGATTGGAGGATTGTTGTAGTATATGAATTTTGATAATTTTTAAGCTTGCCTCCTGCTTTTTGATTTGGTACACAAGCTTGTCGTTGCCATCTTTGAAATTGGTATAGAGTTCCTGATCTTTTGTGAGATCGATCAGGAACACTATCTTCGAAGTTGTGGCATTCTAGAAGCCCTTCAAAATACTTTCTTCAGAAGCCTTAAAGGATACATGTAGGGTCGCAGTGTATGTTTTTAGGTCAAAATATGTTGATGCACAGTCAAGATATGGTCCCAATAGTTGAATAACTCACTTTTATCGAGTGTTGCTCAATGTAGCTTACTCAACCAACCTTCAAGGGATTTAATAAATTAATAAGCAAGGAGTTACATAACGTTTGATCTAAATTGACTCTACCAAACCTACAAACGTTACGTAACTCTTGAATTATTATCCTATCAAAAAACTTTGCCCGAGTTAGTACACAAATCAAACGAGCTCAATCTCTCAACCTTTCTGCTAATCGTTCTTCTCCCATATAGAGGAGAAGATATCTGTTATGCAAAAGTCTACACTGTCGACAGAAATTCTTATCAGGGTGTAAGTCTTCAGAAGGAATCAATAGTAATCTCTTAATATCAAGTGATATTGAGAGATTACTACTCATTCCTTCTAAAGACTTTTGCTCTGGAAAGAATTTCTGTTGATGACAAGATATTCGTCATTGAGAGATTACTAATAATGTCTTCTAAAGACTTTCGCTCTGGCAAGAATTTCTGCTGACGGTGTAGACTTTTGCATGGCGGATATCTTGTCATCAGCAGAAATTCTTGACCGAACGAAAGTCTTTAGAAAGCATGACTAGTAATCTTTCAATATCACTTGATATTGAGACACTACGATTGATGCCTTCTAAAGGCTTGTGCCTTGACAAGAATTTCTGGCGATGGTGTAGACTTTTACATGGAGGATATCTTGTCATCTATATTGGAGAAGAATGATCAATAGAAAGGCTAGGAGAAGAGCGATTAATAGAAAGGTTGAGAGATTTAGCTCATTTGATTTATCCACTAACTCGGGCAAAGTTTTTTGATAGGGTAATGATCCTGGAGTTATGTAACATTTGATAGGCTTGGTAGAGTCAGTTTAGATCAAACGTTATGTAATTCTTTGCTTATTAATTTATCAAATCCCTTGAAGGTTGTTGAGCAAGCTGCATTGAGCAATTCTCGATAAAAGTGAGCTATTCAACTGTTGGGACCATATTTTGACTGTGCGTCAACACATTTTGACCTAAAACAAATATAGAGACCCTCCATGTATCCTTTAAGCCTTCTGAAGAAAGTGTTCCGAAGGCCTTCTACAATGCCACAACTTCGAAGATAGTGTTCCTGATTGAGCTCACAAATGACCAGGAACTCTATACCAACTTCAAAGATGGCAACGACTAGCTCGGATACCAAATCGGCAAGTTGGAGGCAAGCTTGAAAATTATCGGGATTCACATACTACAGCAAGCCTCTGATCTTCTCCATGAAATATTGAAAGCATGCTAAGACAAGATAACACAATCAATTAATCCATATTTCTAAGGAAGTAATGACACTCAATCTGTCTTCCAATCTTATTTGTGGTTCTGATCAGGTCAATAACGGTGGACCTAATCAGAACCACAAACAAGAAGACATGGGAGGCAATTTAAAATTCATAAATTTCCGCATTCGCTTAGATTCCTTATTTTAACTGCAGTTGCTGTTGGCACAAGTTTTTTAGACTTACTGTACATCATTTCAACCCTCGATGCCCGTAAGGCTACTTTCTTGATCTTCTGCTATTTTCTATCTAGGTGATAATCCCGACCACACTACCTAGTCACAGCTTCCTATCAAAGTGTCCATCTGTATTATTTTCCTTTAGAGAAACATCAGACAAATTTACATTACCAGATATACTTTCATATTTGCACTCGATTCAGATTTTTCATGTTTTAAGATAATTTCATCGGCCAGATTCGCTAGAAATTCCTTTCTACCCTATGTCTCTTCTTCAATTAGCTTTCAGATGATATAGTTTTTCATCAACTCCCCTTTCCCTCGTATACATTTCTTTCAGCTCTTTCTAGCGTATAATCATCTTCTCGAACAACCCTTTCATATAAATTTGGGCCAGGGGAATTTCTATTAGTTTTTCGTTCTTGTTTGATGCAGTGCGAGGCTTCGAAGGCCTTCTCAGAGTCCAATGCACACTTAAAGTTAAGTCCAATCGCTATTGGATCTCTATAATGACACCAAATATTGATCCCTTCTCAAAACTTGACACGCATAAACATGAGCAACAACCGTTAATAATTCATGACAAGGTATCTGCACCATCTTCATGGGGCCCTCAGCCTTATCAATTCGAACCCATCAAACTTAATTGTACAATGCAGGATCTTGTTTGAATTATCAGTGCCTAATCGATTAAAAACTGCATTCACAAAAATATTGTACTTTGTGTATGCTGTCTAGATGACCTTATCAGTAATACTTAACTCCTACACATGACAGTGGTTCCATCTATTTGCACGCACCTTATTCTTCCTAGCCCATCTATGGCTAAAATTAAATAAACAAATGACTAACAAGTTGCAACAGATGCCACATTTGTTTAAATTGTCAAACAATTGCAGATATTTTTTACGACAGATGATCAATCTGTTGCAATATATGACATATCTGTTGGAAAAATCAAACATATATATCCATTTGTTGCAACAGATTATCAATATATTGTAAGTTATCTAACAGATGGAATATATTTTGCAACAGATAACCCATCTGTTAGATTTATTTTAAAGCAATTTTATTTTCTTTTTGAAATATAATAAAAGATAAAATGTTGTATTTAGATCTCTTTTTTTAATTTACATATTCGAAAAGTCACCAGTTTTATTTAATTAAGGGATGAACGGTCGTGGATTTTTGACTAACCCCTTTGAATTCAATCATTTATAAATAGGTCCCTCCTTACTCATCATTCTACTAGACTTACAAATATGGCTGATCCAGATTCGTACAAGAAGATTCATATCGAGTCCTTGCAGAAATTTCAAAGGCAGTTTGATGAACTCCTGAGGGATTTGGCCGACTTCAGAGCAAAGCTGAGGAGGGTCCTGCTGCTGCAGATTGAAAATTATCCGATTGACAATAATAGTAATAATAATAATGATAATAATAATAGTAGTAATAATAATTAGGTATGTTTTTTCTTAAGCGTATGTATTTTCCTCCTTTGGTATATCGGATCTATCCAAGGGATTCAAAAATCTATGTTTGGTGGTCGACCTTGAATTTTTAATTCTTATTTAATATTTAATTATCATTTTGTTTATTTCTTATTCTCAACATGTCAACGGTTGGTGGAGGGATTGAGCATTTGTGGCAACAGAGGTTAATCTAATGCGACAGATGGATCATATGTTGCAACATGTGGTTATTAATAAAAAAGGGTTATTGTTGTTATTGAGAAGGTGAAAAGACATGACTTTTCGATTATTTAATATGAAAAACGGTTCATAAATAAATAATAAGGAAATAAATGATAAACACAATTTATAACCGTAAAAGAACAGTTATTTAATTTTAATAACTGATCGTGACTTTTCACCATTTTTGTTTTAAAATTATTTATTTATTATATAATAAAAAAAGTCACAATATTGGATTAATTAACTTTTATGATGATTGTTAAGAAAAAAGTGAACAATCGTGTATTTTTGTCTAAAACACATTCAGCAATATTGTTGATGCATCAAATTCCCTATCTGTTGCAACTGATGTATCAGCCATTAGAAGAAATCAAAAAAACTATTAAAACAGATGGCCGATTTGTTGCAACAGATGGTATATTTGTTGCAACAGATGGTTAATCTGATGCAACATTATACAATCTGTTGTCAGAACTCAATAAAAATGGTTAGTATTTTATTAAAGAAACGGTTATTGAAAATGTGTCTTCGATTTTTAAATTGAGAAAAAGATTATTTAATAATAAGAAAATAAATGATAAACACAATTTATAACCGTAAAAAATGGTTATTTAATTTGAATAATTGACATTAATATTAAATAGGCTCCATTTCTTTTCACAAAAAATATTTTTATTTTAAATTTATTTTTTTATTTATATAATAAAAAAATCAGTAAATTTGGATTAATGATATAATGATAATTTTTTTTAAAAAAAAGATAGATTATATGTTGCAACAGATAGATTTTCTATTTGTTGCAACAGATGACATATTTGTGGTCACAGATGAGCTATCTGATGCAATAAATATAGAATCTGTTGTCATAACTCAATAAAAATGATTTTTGAAAAGAACTAATTAATAATAATAATCTGAAAAGTCATGACTAATCACAATATTTCTTTATTTAATTAAATCATAACTTTTCATAGTAATCAAAAATGTAATTAATAAATGGAGGTAAACAGTTAGATTATATGTTGCAACAGATAGATTATCTGATGCAAGAGGTTTTCTATTTGTTGCAACAGATGATATATCTGTTGTCACAGATGAGTTATCTGATGTAACAGATATAGAATCTGTTGGCACAACTCAATAAAAACGGTTCTTGAAAAGAACTAACTACTAATAATAATCTGAAAAGTCATGACTTATGACAATATTTTTTAATTTAATTAAGTCATAACTTTTCACAGTAATCAAAAATGCAATTAATAAATGGAGGTGAATAGTCGCGCTTTTTTGCCACTCATTCAAATTCAATCCTCTATAAATAGGTCCCTCCTTACTCAATCGTTCATTCAACTACACTCTATTTATTTATTGCATCTTCTCTTTCATATTACATTTTCCACCACTTTCTCTTCCCTGACTCAGGTAAGTTTTTTCCTTGCCAATTTGTAGTATATGTTGTGTTACATTCGAATATTCTTTTCTTTACTTTTGTTTTTACGTTTTTTGTCAATTCATATGTGTTCTAGATATGAATGATCCAGTGTGGGACGTTGCTTTTCTGCAAGACGCCGTGAATGAACTTCGGATGTAGGTTCGTGACCTGCAATGAAAACTGGGAGCAGTTAGAGCAAGGATGCTCTGTGAGATCCGCAGGCTGAGGAGGGCTTTGCTGCTACCGGTTGAAGATTGGCTGGCTGGCAATAATAATAATAATAATAATAATTAGATTATTTTTTTCTTTTCGTCTATGTATATATATTTTTATTTATTTTTGTTTAATAAAAACATTATGTTTGATCAACTTTGACGTTTTAGTTCATATTTAATTTTTATTCTGTCTATTATCTTCTCAACAAACATGTGATGAGTGGACGTAAGGAATAATTTTGAATCCAGTAGCAATAGCAAAAGTTGAAACATATTGGTTATCTGTTGGGTTTGTGGCAGGGACTGATTTGTGTTGCTCCAAATAAATTACTCATATGTTGCAACAGATAAGCAGTCTAATGCAACAGATAAGCAGTTTGATGCAACAGATAACTAGTCTATTTCAACAGATAACTAGTCTGTTGCACGACTTTGATGTTTTAGTTCATACTCCCTCTATCTCAAATTACCCGACCCAAATTGAGATGATACATTGATTAAGAAAAATAATTAATAACATTCCTAGTTTATCATAATACCCCTATTAAATAATGTTTACATTTTAATTTGAATAAAAAGTAATTAATGCAAAGGATAAAACATGAAAAAAAATTATCTCTTATTGATTAATGAAAAAAAGACAAGTAAAATGAGAAATCAAATTAGAAAATTTGGGACGGGTAATTTGAGACGGGGGGAGTATTTAATTTTCATTCTGTCTATTATCTTCTCAATAAACAAGTCGGGGACTGGACGTAAGGAATAATTGGAATCCAGTAGCAATAGCAAGAGTTGAAACATATTGGTTATCTGTTGGGTTTGTGGTAGGGCTAATTTGTGTTGTTCCAAACAGATTAATCATCTGTTACAACAGATTACTCATATATTGCAACAGATAAACAGTTTGATGCAATAGATAATCAGTCTGATGCAACAGATAACTAGTCTGTTGTAACAGATAACTAGTCTGTTGCAACAGATAAATCTTCTATTGCAACAGATTACTCATATGTTCGATTCATGTTACGGGCACTATAGAAGCATAAACATGAATCCAACATATAAGTCTTCCATTGCAACAGATTACTCATCTGATACACCAGATGAGTGATCTGTTTAAATTGTGGCCACTTATGTTGGATATATGATCGGGTTCTATCCATTGTTGAAAAAAACAACAGTAATTGTGTACCCAAATGATAAATTCGAATAAAAGATATAATTTTATTTACCAAAGTCACCTATGAAGTAATGCCTAAGAGGAAATTGATGTAGGAAATAAAATTTGATCAAACAAATTGATCAGAAAGCAGCAGTAGCGGTAACAACAACAACAATGGTTGACAAGAAGAAGATGAAGATGATGATAGTGAAGCAGAAGATGATGAATAAAACAACAACAATAATCATGAAGAGAGGGAAAACAACAACGGATGAGAAGAAAGAGAAACGCGTTTTTTTCCCTCCGTCTCCTATAAAGTGTAAATTAAAAAACTTGTGAGTTATTTTCAAACTTCCCCAACTTTCTTAATCCATACTTAAGTAATTGTCACCTTCACTCAATTATTAATACTTGTGTCACCTACAGCCCAAAGCCCCAGCTTACTTTATGTATGTTTAAGTCAAAATAACTTTTATGCATTTTAGAGTATTTGGGTGAACTAAAGATATTTTAAAGCATTTTTTAAAGTTAAAAATATAAAAAAAAATCAAAAGTCATAAATTAGAAAATTTCTAACTTATGAATAAAAGTCCATCCAAGCATGCTCTATATATTCATCCTTCATTCAAATTGTTAGTCGAGAAATTAATTACGTCTTACATATTCATATATATGTATTTAGCGGGCTAAATTTTACTAAAAAATTCACAAAATTAACAAAATATATAGTTTTATATGCATGAACAAATGCACACTTGTGCAGACAATTTTATGAAAAAAGCAAGAATTAATATAGTAGATACCTACATATTTTGAATCTTTGTAGGCGTATCACTTTCTCTCTTTCTTTTTTCACAAGCTTCAAATAAAACATTTCAAATATAACACATTCACACACCAATCTGCAAAAACAACAAATCTAAAGTCAATAAATATGAAATATAACTGGAAAAAAAAAGCCTCATACAAAGAGCAATAATATAACATCTTCAACTGAATATGATAAAAATAGAGAGGACAAGGACATAAAAAAGTGATAACATTGATATCTAATGATACATATCTAAAACATAAAATCTATCAAAAACCAATTAAGTAAGCACAAAAGAAGAAAATAGTATATTAAGAAACCAGGAGATTTGCAAGAAACAAAAGAAATAGAAGGAAAAGAAAAGAAATTGCAGATTAAGAAGAATTTTGATTTGGAAGGAAACAAAAGAAATAGAAAGAAGAGAGGGGTTGAAGGAAAAGAAATGAATTCTTGTATTGCAATTAAAGGTCAAGTTCATCCTAGTCACTTCATGACTATAGCCTATAGGTAACGTTTATGCTACTTATTGCTCTTCATTATTTCACTTACATTAAATATAATTTAAAAAATTAAATGAATGAGTTTTGAGGTGAATTTTTAATCTTTTAAAATTTAAAAATGGTTAAAAAATCACAAAAAAGATAAATGGCATTGGAGACCTCTAAAACATGCCATATAGGATGGACTAATAGTCTTCTTTATATATATATATTGATTTTTATTTGCATTAGTATTGATTTAGCTTTATTTGGGTTACTAAAATCTATAAGCTATAAAGCTTATTTGATCATTCAAAATTCTAATTTTAAACTTGAAATAATATGTTGAAGGATAAAAAAAAAATGAAAAAAATTAAGAAAGATTTATAAGTTACATCATGTTAAATATTTCTATGTATTAAATATTTTATATAATGGTATAAATATAACATCGGATTGATTTGTTTTAGTTTGAATTTTTTTTTTTGTTAAAATCAAACCAAATCAAATATAGTTGAATTTTTTTTCAATACCAAATCATTAATCGACCGCACCCCCTACAAATGGTATCAGAGCACAGTAATTTAAAAGATATGGAAGTGATATACGTGTTAGAGTTAGTTAAAATAGCTATGTTGGAATTAGTTAAATTAGTTAAGTTAAATTTAGTTATTTATTAAATTAATTATGAGAAGACCATTTAAAAATACAGAGGCTTTTAGAAAAATTAAAGAAAATTTAGTTAGTAATTATTCAGAATATATAAGTTTAAATAAAACAAAAGAAAATCCACAAAGATTAGCTTATTTAATTACATTAATATCTAGTATTGAAGCAAAATTAATAATCCATTTAAAATCTAGAAGAATGAGACATATACCACCTAATTATGATAAAATTAGATTTAGATATCCACCAAAATATTATAAATATAATTCAAATGAATAAAGAGCAAAAATACAAAGAATTAAAACAATTTATCTCTGAAAAACGTAAAGAATTAAAAATAAGAAAAGAAAGATTACATTACAATATATTTGCCGGAGTTAGTAAAAATTCAATAAAAATACAAAAAGATGAAATATCAAAATTAGAATCTCAAATAGATAGTTTAGAATATATATATATCAACATGAACTATTCACAATAAAATGAATAAAGAAGAATTTATAATAGATGAAAAAATATATGAAAATCACGAAGGATCAAAAATAAAAATAGTATTTTCTAATTTAGGAAGAAGATATAAGAAAATAGAAGAACATTTATATCTAATGTTAGAAAAAGAAGAATTAAAATTAGAAGATAAATTAACAGCAATGGTAAGAATAGAAAAAGAAAATGAAGAAATAGATAGAAAAAAGGAAATAGAAAAAATTAAACAACAAACTACGGAAGAAATACGAAAAATAGAAGAAACTAAAAATAATAGAATTGCTGAATTGGAAAAAGAACTACAAATGTTAAAAGATTTATACGAACAAAGACAAAAAGAAAAAGAAGAAAAAGATAAAGAACAAAAATTAATAAACGAGATAAATCAATTTAAAGAAAAATTAGAAATAAATAATATAGAGGTAGAAGAAACAGATAATTATGATTCAGAAGATAGTGAAACATATACGGAAATATTAACAAATATAAAAGATTTAGAAATTAACACAAAACAAGAAATAATTAATGAAGAAAATTTGGAAAATAATAATACAGAAATAAATACTCTTGACAAAAAAGAAGATGAAAATCTAATACCCAAAACAACAAAAATAAGAAAACCTATATATTACAAAAATAAATTTAAAAGATATAATGAATATGACAAATGGACACCAAAACAAATAGTTAATAAAAATTATAACTTTTTAGATCTAGACTGTAAAATAGATACAGAAAAAATAATACAATTATGGATAGGATATATGACAAAACAATTATTAGATAATAATATAAACATAACAGATGCACCAGAATACATAAAAAAAACACTAATAGGATCAGTAAAATTATGGTTTACAAATTTAACTAAAAATAGTAAGAAAGTATTAAGAGCTAATAAACCTATGGAAGGAGCAGCATCAACAACAACTAAATTAACACCTATAGAATTATTGAAAAAATATGAAACAGCTATAAAAGATGAATTTGGTAGTATGACAACATTAGAAGAAGAACAAGATGAAGAAAAAGATACAAATAGGAATTTAATGATAAAATTAACAATATGTAATATGTGTTATATAGATGAATATACTTGCGCATTTAAAGAATATTATTATAAAGAAGCATATAGCATAGAAGAAAGTAAAGAAATAAGAAAATTATACTTTAATAAATTACCCGAACCATTTAGTTCAAAAATAATAAAAAGTTGGGAAAAAGCAAAAATAGTAGATACATTAGGAGCTAGAATAAAATTTTTACAACAATGGTATAGAAAGTTATGTGAAAAATATAGAGAAGAATTAAAAATGGAAAAAACATTAATAAGAAATTTAGCATGTCGCAAAAATAAAATAGCACCTCAATTTGGATGCGAAGAAAGATATTATAAGAAAAGAAAAAGACATAAGAAATATAAGAAATATAAAAAATCAAAATATAAATATAAGAAACCAAGAAAAAGATATTATGTAAAAAATTACAAAAATAAAAGACCATATAGAAAGAAAAAATCTATAAAAGAATGTACTTGTTATAATTGTGGAAAGTTAGGACATTTAGCTAGAGATTGTAAATTACCCAAAAATCCAAAAAATAAACAAATATCCGAAATAAAAATAGAAAATACAGAATATATGCAAATAGATTATATAGATTATGAATTAGAAAGTGAAGACAGTATATATGAAATTTCAGAAAACGAGACAGATACTGAAATAGATAGTGAGATAGATGAACCAAATGACTGAAGAAGATATAAAAATAATAACAAAGGAAGAATATTTAAATGACGAAGGAACAGAACAAAAAATAATATTTGATAGTAATATATTTGATGAAATAAAAGGAAAAGAGTTAGATTTAAGTGTAGAAAAAATATTTAAAATACCAACAATAAAAAATATTTTTAGTAGGAAAAAAGATGAATATTATGTAGTATGCCAAAAAGAACATGTAATAGACTGTAGATATGCAAAAGGAAAATCTAGTATACCACTAGTAACAAAAAGGATAATTAATAAAGAAATAAATGATATAAAAAGTAAAGGAGATCCAATAAAATACGTACACCTTGGAGGTACAGAAATATTAATAAAAGCATGTTTTAGAGAAGGAATAGATACACCAATAGAATTATATTTAGCAGATGATAGAATTATAAAACCTATAGAAAAAAGCATAATAACTGCCGTAAAAGGAAATTTAATATACCAAAAATTTAAATTTATAATAAGTGCAAATTATTCAGTAGCAGTAACAGATAGAAATATAGATAAATCATTAGTATTATATTGGAAGATATCAGGAATAGAATTAACCCCAGGAAGTAAAATATTTACAGCGAGATGTAAAAATTTATATGTATTAACAACAAAACATAAAATAACAGGGAAAAATAAAATTAATAAAATACAAATAGATAGCCCATTTGAGCAAATTGTAAAAACAATAGATTATAATGACTATAGCTATAGAGACATAGATATAGAAGAAAATTTAGAAATAGTAAATGATAGAATAAGTACAACGAAAAGAATAGCTAATGAAAAACCAGAGTCATCGAGCTCATCAAAAAGAACAAGTTATGAAACAAATTCAATAAGTAATTTAAACCAATATTACATAACAGGAAAAATAAATGAAAAAGAACATTTAATACTATTAAACACAGGACAAGAAGAAAATTATATAGCAAAATATCTAGTAAAAAATGAAGAAATAAAAACTGATAATGATATATGCCCAGATCTACCGAGAAGTTTAATAAATAATAAAGATATAGCAGAAAAAGAAATAATAATAGGAGGAATTAGAAAAATAAAAATCGAATTTGAGGTAAAAGAAGAAATGCAAAAAGCAGATATAATATTAGGAATAAAATGGTTAGAACAAGTAAAACCATATAATATAGAACATACACAATTAGCCATAACATATAATAGGGAAAGATTATTCTTAAGAAGAGCCTTAACATAAAATGAAAATATATGTATTAATGAAGATAGTAGTGGAAGGATATTACAGTAGATATTATCCGTCTATGATAGATACAGGAGCAGAAGCTAATTTATGCAGATATAATTGCTTACCAGAAAGTAAATGGGATAAATTAAAAATACCAATATTAGTTAAAGGATTTAATAATGAAGGAAGCTTAATTACTTATAAAGCTAGGAATGTAAAAGCACAAATATGGGATAAGATATTGACAATAGAAGAAATTTATAATTATGAACTAACATCAAAAGATATACTTTTAGGAATGCCATTTTTAGATAAACTATACCCACATATAATAACTAGAAACGATTGGTGGTTCACAACACCATGTAAACAAAAAGTAAGAGCAAAAAGAGTTAATAATAAAATAAGAAAGAAAACTGATTGGATAAAAGGAAGTGAAAAAATTACACAAAAGTTAGAAAATATATAAAACGCTGAAGATACAATAGAATTAGTAGTATTCTCGATAAATAAAACAGAAATAACTACATTTTCAAAAAATTAGATAGAAATAGTTAAGAAAAAATTAGAACAATTATATAGCGAAGATCCGTTAAAAGGATGGGAAAAACATAAAACTACCATAAAAATTGAATTAATAGATAAAAACAGTATAATAACCCAAAAACCATTAACATATAATTTTGACGATTTAAAAGAATTTAAAATGCATATAGATGAATTATTAGAAAAACAATATATACAAAAAAGTAATAGTAAACATAATAGTCCAACATTTATAGTAAATAAACATAGTGGACAAAAAAGAGGAAAAAGTAGAATGGTTATTGATTATAGAAATTTAAATGCAAAAACTATAACATATAATTATCCAATACCAAATAAGATATTAAAAATAAGACAAATCCAAGGATATAATTATTTTAGTAAATTCGATTGTAAATCAGGATTTTACCATCTAAAGTTAGAAGAAAAATCTAAAGAATTAACCGCATTTACGGTACCACAAGGATTTTACGAATGGAATGTATTACCATTTGGATATAAAAATGCACCAGGTAAATATCAACATTTTATGGATAATTATTTTAAACAATTACCTAATTGCATAGTATACATAGATGATATATTATTATATACAAAGACTAAAGAAGAACATATAAAATTATTAGAACAATTTACAGATATAATAGAAAATTCAGGAATAAGTCTAAGTGAAAAGAAAGCCGAAATTATGAAAAACCAGATAGAATTTTTAGGAATACAAATAGATAAAAGTGGAGTAAAAATGCAACAACATATAGTACAAAAAATAATAAATTCGAAAGAAGAATTAGATACAAAAAAGAAATTACAATCATTTTTAGGATTAGTAAACCAAGTAAGAGAATATATTCCAAAATTAGCAGAAAACCTAAAACCACTACAGAAAAAATTAAAAAAGGATATAGAATATAATTATAATGAAGAAGATAAAAAACAAGTTCAAAAAATAAAATTACTTTGCAAGGAATTACCAAAATTACAATTTCCGGATGAAAATAGAAAATTTATATACATAGTAGAAGCAGATGCCAGTGAATATAGTTACGGAGGAGTACTTAAATATAGATATGAAGCAGAAAAAATAGAACACCATTGTAGATATTACTCAGGTACATTCAACGAGACAGAAATAAAATGGGAAATAAATAAAAAAGAATTATGTTCATTATATAAATGTTTGTTAGCATTTGAGCCATATATTGTATATAACAAATTTATTGTGCGAACAGATAATACACAGGTACGCTGGTGGCTAACAAAGAAAATACAAAATTCAGTTACAACAAAAGAGATTCGGAGACTAGTTTTAAATATATTAAATTTTACATTTGTAATAGAAGTAATCAGTACTAACAAAAATGTTATTGCAGATTACATATCAAGACAAAGCTACACAAACTGAAATGATAGAAGAAAATATACATGAAAAGATACTCAAAGCCCTAACTACTCTTTCATTGAAAGTGGACAGTATGGGTACTGAGATAGTAAAGATGGGGACTGAGATAGAAACACTAAAGCTAAAGACTAGTGAAGATAAACTGAAGTCTATAGCTATGAATCAGCTAACTCAGCAATGTGCAGAGCTATGTCGATCGGAAGACAATAAAATTTCAGAGCTAGAAGGAGATGTTGGGATACTCCATAAAACCCATAACGTTTATCAATCTACTTCTGCAGGTACAAGCAAAGGAGTTAGAAAAAATATGAACCTAAACAAGCTATTTGACAAGCTATATACACCAAATACATCAAAAGATCCCATGTTTACACCCCCACAAGTTACCACATATCGAGATAGCCTAAACCAAGACAAAAAGACATACAACTACACAGCCCGCACATATATAGAAAATATTTACAACGTACAAACTTTCTTAAATAGCAACCCAAAGCTACAAATATCCAAGAACCAGATACAAACTATATAACCCAGAAATTAACCGGATACAACAAGCTAATTGCCTTACCTAAAACTAAACCAAGCCTAGTTAAAACTTGCTACGAATATGGATTACTTAGCACCGTATATACCACGGACGGAACTGAGATATCCACTATACCCGAGATATATGAAGCATTTACCACATTTAAAAGAATAACCAAATGTACTTTATTTTTTATAAAAATCTACACGGCACCAGCAGAGATATTATTTGACGAAGTTAAGAAACCTATACAAGTTGTAAAAATAGGAATGACACGAGATATGATTATACCACAAGATATTGGTACACAGCCAGAGATACCCAGAATCGAGATACCAAAATTTTATGCGAACAAAAGAGTTATCGGACTATCTACAATTTTACAAGAGCTAGCAAACACATATTGTAACCAAAATCCTATATGGAGTTATTATTCAAGAAATCATGTATTAATATATTCGAATTCAAAAGAGCTACGGGAAACAGATATGGAGACTATTAGGCAATGGATTATGACGTTGCTTAAACCAGAGACAGAACCTATCGCCAGAGCTATTAAAGAAAAATTTATTTTAGAGGAATTATTGACCAGATATTGCAAAACTATTGGACACAAATATCCAGACCACAAGTGTTCAAAATGTAATGGAGGAGATAATGACGTCCCAGCAGTGCAGCTAGAATAAAAGAAGATAAAGACGACAGCTGAAAAGATAAGACCGGAGCAATAATGGAGATACAGTAAATCTAACAAAAACCATGGAAACAAGATATTTTTAAAAAGTTACGTAAAGTCTTTAAATTATTGTATAAAGTCTTTAGGAATTATTGTACTTTATTATTGATAAGAAGACTTTTCTTGTTTTAGCTAGGTAGTAGGCTTTATAGCCTTTAAGACTTTTTTAACCTTTTTTTTGTTTTTAGCTTTAGGATTCTTATCTTTTAGGACACATGTAAAATACTTAGAAAAATTTGTAAAGTTTGCTTCACTTATAAATAAGAAGAAAGAAGGCATTACGGAGGTAAGCCTTCTTACATTCAAGTAAAAAATTCTCTCCGTCCAAAATACTTTTGCCTAGTTAATTAAATATATACACTGCAATGAAAAAAGCTATGGAGCAACAAACCTCAGAAATATCAAAACTACCGGAACAGGTATATCTATTTACGATTATGAATAGCTAAATTCATAATTCCCGACAATCATGATATGATAAAATAAATTCATATTAGTTACTTTATAGTAGAATTATTCGAAAAATAATATGTTAAGAAGTTTATTAGCAAAGTGGAAACGGAGAAAAATCCCAAGGAACTATGCCATCCTAAAGGTGAAACCAATGAGGCAAGAAGCCGTGGTGGGGAGTAACCAAAGTTGAGGCGTTGTTTAAGGGAAAAGTATCCGAATTACCATGCTAGTAGTGACCGAAGAACATGTTATTTAAGAATAATCTAGTATATAGTAATCTGAGATGACTATATTTTATTATGTATATGGTTGAAGGGAATATTTTGAAAAAAACAATTTTATGATAATGAATGATAATATATCTGATGTCATGATAGATAAATTTAAGATACTTATTTTGTACGTACTTAGAGATATAGATGTTGCAGATATAAGAAAAATTATATTAGAAAAAGCATATGGAAAAAATTATACGGATAGAATAAATTATATACCACACATACCTAACTACTCTTATAAATATTTATTATGTTAAAATTACGTACGATTTTTAAAGATACGCAAAAAATACAGTTACTGGAAAAACAGATAAAAATAAATATAGACAAATACATGGAAAATAAAAAATATATAAAATCTCTTAATAAAAATATGCAAAAACTACTAAGTCTAAAACAAATAGCTATAAAATATCAATTTTAAAAAATAGCCCATTTAGACTACCTTAGAGTTTTAATCTTATATATACTTAAAGATATTGAAATAATAGATATTAAGAAAATGATATTAGAAGAAGTAATAAATTACGAAATTGAAATGATAAATGCCACAGCACAAATATACGAAGACATTTACCCAGAAGGATATTATTCAGACCAAGATTGTGGATGTTAGAATATATTAGAAAAACTAGAGAAAACCAAGATAATCTAAATAATGAAGTTAATTATAGAAACCATATTAGAAGAATAATGGAAAATCTAAAAGAAAAGTTAATATGGATAGAAAAAACCTTAGAAAATTTAGAAAAAAGTACATGTAACAGTTTATATAACATAAAAAACTCACTACGAGAAGAACAACACAAAATAATAAATGACATAGAAAATCTAGAATTAGATATACACTACAGTACAGAAAGAATAAATTATTATACAGAAATTTGTAACTCAGCAGTTACTACAGGATAAAATAATAAACTAAATAAATTAATGAATACATCTCACAAAAAGAATAAATTATTAAAACAAAATCTAAGAAATAACCACGTACAAAAAAGAATAGATTCATCAGTTATAATAAATCTACTTATTAGCCTAGTTATTTTGCTAGTTATCCGCACCCCCATTTAATACTATTAAACACAAGACAAGAAGAAAATTATATAGCAAAATATCTAGTAAAAAATGAAGAAATAAAAACTGATAATGATATATGCCCAGATCTACCGAGAAGTTTAATAAATAATAAAGATATAGCAGAAAAAGAAATAATAATAGGAGGAATTAGAAAAATAAAAATAGAATTTGAGGTAAAAGAAGAAATGCAAAAGGCAGATATAATATTAGGAATAAAATGGTTAGAACAAGTAAAACCATATAATATAGAACATACACAATTAGCCATAACATATAATAGGGAAAGATTATTCTTAAGATAATAACAATTTTGCTCACCCCTTATGATGCAGGTATTAGTTATTCTGCCTTTTATCCCACATAAGATAGTATATCAATTATCTCATAAATTATACCATACACACTCTATCCAATAATATTTTTTCAGTATACTAAAAATAAATGTCAAACAATATTTGTTCAGTTTGAACAAAAATCAATGGATAATTTACCCTTTTTTATCCATTTTACTCTTACTATTAAATACTATTTCACACAATTCATTTTTCAAGACATTAAGTAGTCGTTTGGCCATGAAAACTAAAATTTTTCAGAGTTGGAGTTGGAGTTGAAATTGGAGTTGGAGTTGTGTTTGGCCATGTATTTTTTGATTTTTTTTTTTGACTTTTGAAAAAACTTTTTTAAATATGATTTTATGCCCCAACTTTTACAAACTATCAAAATCACCCAACTAAAATTTACCTACTAATGGAAAAAGATCACAATTAGCCACTTTTATAAAAATAATTACATATACATGGCTATATTTAATGAATTTCAATTATGACATATATAATATTTACATTAATAGCCGTTTTCTCATATTTAAAAATTTTAACTATGGATGTTATATTAACAAATCACTGCTTCCTATTTTTTAGATAACAAATATTATCTTTCAAACAAATTTATTTTTTTAGGAATTTATCTAATTTATTTCCTTTATTTTCTATTCCTAAAAAATAGGAAATGATGAGTTGTTATTAAATTTTAGGTTGCCGCTAATTTATTTCTTTAATTTTCTTATGCGTGAAAGATTTTATTGTGTGTGAATAAATTATTTCTATGTAAAACATACTTTGCATATTTATGGTATATTATATCATATACCATAAATATATAAATATGCTTAGTATGTTTCTTTATACTTTGTATATTTATATATGTGTGTATATGGTATATACATGGTATAAACTTCATATATAACATACTTTGTATATTTATGTTATAAATATGCTTAGTATGTTTCTTAGTACTTTGTATATTTATATATGTGTGTATATGGTATATACGTGATATAAACTTTATATATAACATACTTTGTATATTTCTGTTATTAATATAATACTTTATATATTTATGGGTATAAATATAATATTTTGTGTATAAAGATACCAAGCATTATAGTATATAAAGGTAGCAGTTACAGTTTAAAGTATAAATTTGTTAAATTGGACATATTTTTTTATAAAAAAATATGTATCACCGGTTTATATTTTTAGCATATACATGGTATAAACTATTTATATTTGAATAGTATAATAAAGATGTACACAATATAATATATATAATCAAATTAAAAATGAGAATAATTTATGGCAGTGGTAAACTAATCTGCTACAACTTTAGTAATTCCATAAATATAGAAAACGATTATTCATTATTAATTACACGACTATAATTCCTTAAACGTCCGTATCACAACAGAAAAATTTATTATTATAGTAATTAGGATCATTAGCAGTAAAATAATCTTAAATAAGGGAGAAAAATAATGATGAGAGAGAAAAAAGATATATATTAATTAGGATAGCATTAAGTTTGAAATTATAATTACCTTATTTTTTAAAACTGCTATATACGTAATATTGAAAAAGTAATGTTATAAGGAGAGTTATATGTAAAAATTTAAAAGATTGAGATTATATGTAATAATAATAAAAGTTGGAATTAGAGTTGAAAAATTGTGAAAACATTAAAAACCTGTTTTCCCTTTTCAGAAAAATTTCCAGAATTATTTTCCGAATTTTCATGGCCAAACACCATAATTTTCTACTCCAAAAAATTTTTCGGAAAAAAGAAAAAAAAATTCATGGCCAAACGAGCCCTAAATTTATTGTATTCAAAAAATAATATAGTAAAATTATCCTCTTTTACGTAACAAGTATTGTTGAACAGAAGAAATATTAATTATGCAGTTTCTAAATTGCAAAACAGAACATCATATTAATTTTGTATATAAATAACTTACTTTCTAATTAGCTACCAAACATTTTACTCCTTTTGTTTAGATTTACTTGTCACTGTTTTTCTAATTTTATTTTATTTTTTACTTGTCATTTTTGACAAATTAAGAAAAATATTTTTTTTTCATGTCTTACCCTTAGAATTAATTACTCATTCTTCAAATTATTTTTCAATACTAAAGATCAATTAATAAGGGTAATATGATAAAGTTACTGTATCGATCATTATTTTCTTAATAAATATGTCAAGTCAAAATGTGACAAATAAATTCGAACAGAGATAGTATAACATATACAAAAATTAGTACATAAATAAATTGCCTTTTATTAGCTATACGATCCCTTAATATCTGTCTAGAATAACATATAGATCCCAATAACTTATTTTTTGTATTATTAATACTTACATAACTTTAATCAATTAATAAATAAACCTTTTATGCTAACAGATTAGATGAAATAATTGTCACATCGAAGATGATTATAGCAAATACAATTAAATTAATATTGGTACCTGTAATTTGTTTGAAGGGCAGGATTGCTGCTTCTTTTATTTTTTTTGTGAACCGGCTATTGTTATGTAAATGTTTTTTTCTCGTTTGACGTTTTCGGGGAAGTATTCTTTATCAAAGATTTTTTTATACTCAAACTTGAAAATTCTAAAATTAAAGAAGAAGCAGTTTAATTTCATCGACGACATCATATTCTTTGATGATGTCGTATAAATATTAGTATCTATATATTAATCAGTTGATAATAAGAATCACATATCTCAATTATTGTTGCAGAGAAATGACTTTTCCAATGACATATTCCTTTCTTAACATTGGTTATACCAAGGGCTGCTTTTCTTCATTTATTTTTTCCTTTTTTTTTTTTTTTTTTGCCATGAGCCAAAAAGGGAACAGCATGTCATTTTGAAAATTGCTCAATATTCCAGCTATGGGGAAATGTAGACCAGAAGAACAGAAAAGCAAGTCAAGAAGGGAACTGATTCTTCAGATATAAAGGTCACACTATTGAATATGCAATTTGGACCCAGGAAATTAAGTCTAGTGTCTTTCAAAATGGTCCATCTTGAATTTTTTTGTCTTCAAAATATTTGATTTTGAATTTTTGTCTTTAAAAGTGTGTGGTCTTAAATTTTTATTACTGTTAAATAAGTTTTAATGTTTGCCTACAAGGCAGAACTTCTGGTCAATTGTGTAAGTTCATTATCTTCAAATGTCATTAACGTCTGTCATGTGGGCAACATATCTAAGTTCCATGTCAATAATTATGCAAGTTCCTTGTCTTGAAATGCTATGAACTTCTACCTTATGGGCAGAATTTAGCAAACGGGACCAAAAAATCAACCACTCATATGAAGGTCATTTTTGCTAGAATTTTTTAACGCCAGATAAAATAACGAGATTAATCATTTTAGGGCTAGTTTTAAGCTTGACAATTCAATTTGTATAATCTTATCAAATAAGCAAATCATAGTTCATAAATAATGAAAAAAGATTCTATCAAATACAATTCTATCAAATAATATCCAATGAACTTATAGATCCATGCCATGTGTATCATAAAAGAATATTTGGTTGAGATCTATTTCAATTCATAAATACTCGTAAAAAAATTAAAAATAATATATGGTACTTGAGAATGAACCTAACAACTCTTATACTCGACAAAGAAAACTAAAAGGGAGGCAATATTTTTCTCAAACTTTAGTAACCTGCCAAATCTCTCTTTTTTTTTGGTAAAGATTACTATCACTGATAATCTATATCTATATATAAGCAAAAATGATCCTCTGGACCCTTGTACTATGCCGGTTTTGTAAGTTGGACACTTCTACTTACATGTTTGTCATCTGGATCCTTGAACCCATTTAAAAACAACATTTTGCACCCTTTGACCGTTGATCTTGCCTATGTGGTATTGAAATGGTGACTAGGACAAAGAGAGTGTAGCCACTCACCGGGGGATGCGAGTGGAGGTCAATTTTTGACCAATTTTATATTAAAATAATTAAAAAAAAAAAAAAAAAAAGATCTTTTTTTCCATCCATCCTTTTTAATTTAAAAATATTTTTAAAAATTTTAAAATAATTTTAAAAAATTTTTAAAAATTTAAAAAAAAATTTAAAATATTTTTAAAAATTAAAAAAAATCCCTCCCCACCCCACCCTAGCCCATCCCCACACCCCACTCAGCCCCGTTCCACCCCACCCCCATCCCCCTACCCAACCCCAACACCCATCCAGCCCTTCCCCAGCCCGTCCCCACCCCCCACACCCTACCAGCCCCATCCCACCCCATCCTCAGCCCCTCCACCCCACCCCACTCCATCCCCAGCCCCTCCACCCTACCCCACCCCAACCCCGTCCCCGTCCCCTCACACCTCACCAGGCCCGTCCAGCCCCCCCCAACCCCAGCCCCGTCCCCACTCTCTTATACCTCACTAGCCCCGTCCAGCCCCTCCCCACCCCAGCCTCCACACTCTTTCTAGTCCCGTCCCCACACCCCACCCCAACACACTTCCAGCCCCCCCTCCCCCACACCTTCACTTTTTTATTTTTATTTTAATTTTCCCTCAATTCAATTCTTTTCTTTTCTTTTGAATAAAATTTTAAATTGAAATTGAAATCTTTTTTTGGGGGGATTAAAATTTAAATTTGAATTGAAAGTGAGTGATAGTGAATATTGAAAAAAATTAATGAATTTCGCTTGAAAAAAAATTAAACTTTTTGTGAATTTTTTAAAGATATTCAAATTTAAAAATAAAAAATTTATTATGTTTGTATATATGAATTTATAGTTAAAAATTTAAATTAGTTGGAGAAGAATTTTAATTATTTGGAATGAATTTGATGTTTAATTTGCGAACAAAAATAAAAAGATGATTATTCAAAATTTTCTATAATTATAATTTTTTCTTATTTAATTAAATTAATTTTAATATTTAATTTGCTATTTAGCATTTTAAAAATGACATGGGATTTAATGTAATACTTTTTTTTAGATGACGTGGCAGCTGACGTGGGGAGAGTATGTTATACTCATCAAAAAAGGGTTTAAAATATTACTTTTTAGTGGGTTCAGGGGTCCAGATGACAAACATGTAAGTAGAAGTATCCAACTTAAAAAACCGACATAGTACAAGGGTCCAGAAGGTCATTTTGACTATATATAATAAAGCAAAGAAGTTTGCATAAAATTATGCGAAGTGGCATATTGAGAACTAGCCACTTGGTATTTTGGCAATAAAAATCTATTTTCTAAGCAACAAAATTTATTTTACTGATTAATTATTTATTTTATATGTATATTTTTAAATTTTCACATCTATTTTCATATATATATATATATAATAAAGCAAAGAAGTTTGCATAAAATTATGCCAAGTGGCATATTGAGAACTAGCCACTTGGTATTTTGGCAACAAAAATCTATTTTCTAGGCAACAAAATTTATTTTACTGATTAATTATTTATTTTATATATAGATTTTTAAATTTTCATATCTATTTTCATATCTATCTATATATATTTAGATATAATAAAGCAAAGAAGTTTGCATAAAATTATGCCAAGTGGCATATTGAGAACTAGCCACTTAGTATTTTACCAATAAAAATCTATTTTTCTTGGCAACAAAGTTTATGTTACTGATTAATTATTTATTTTATATATAGATTTTTAAATTTTCACATCTATTTTCATGAGGAAGTTATTGTATCAAAGTTGTTCAAGAAACAATATTCGAAGGTACTTAAGAGGGTTAATAACAACCCTCTCTCCCTACCTTCTAACGGCTCTCTCCCTCTCTCTCCCTACCTTCTCTCTCTCTCCGGCCCCGTCGCCGCTGCCGACCTTCGGCGCCGACCCGACCTGACCTCGGGCCCCGACCTCCGGCTCTCGGCGTCGACCCCAGTCGCCGCTTCCCGCTGCCCTCCGTCGCCGACCTCCGGCAGCCCCCCTCGCTCTCCAACTCCGGCGAGACCCCCACCCGCCGGCTCCGGCGAGATCCAGCAGCCCCCCTCGGTCTCCAGCTCCGGTGAGACCCCCACCCGCCGGCTCCGGCGAGATCCAGCAGCCCCCCCCGCAGTCTCCAGCCCCGACGAGATCCAACATACCCCCACTCTCCAGCTTCGGTGACATCCAGCAGCCGCCGCCCGGTCCCCAACAGCCGCAGCTCGGTCCCCAACCAGTCATCGCTCGGTCTCCAGCCGCCGATCGGCCTCCAACAGTCGCAGCTCGATCCCCAGCCGCAGCGCCGCCTACACCCGCCGCTCGATCGCCAGCAGCCGCAACACCCAAACGACGACCAGTCCCCTCGGTCTACATAGCCGCAGCTCCATCTCAGCACCGGAACTGCCCGGAACTCGGTCTACGCTGGGTTTTGGGCTCCGGCTTGGTCTATAAGCATAACCCGGTGACTTCTAACCTTTGTTATTTCATTCTTTGTATTATGCTAATATTATCCCCTGTACCTTGACGTGCGTGTGATTTGTTGATATTGTCTGTTGTCTATTGTTGCTGTTGCTGTGGTCGTTTCTTGCACTGCTTTTGATTGGGTTATCGGCTTGGGGCTGTGTTTTTGGGGCTGTGGGTGTCGAGCCCAGTGGTGTTTGCTCCCTATTTGAGTTTAGTTTGGTTTCTTGATTATTTTTTTGATTTTGTGTGAGCCTTGTATTTCTTGCTGCTGCTTTGCTACACCATCGTTTATATTTTCATATTTTCTTATATCTCTTGTAGTAGTGGCTGTGGGCGGTAATGGTTGAATGGGGTCATGTTCGAGGGGGTTGGGGCGTGGGGCTGTTGTGGGGGCGGGGGATGAGGAAAGGACGGGAGTGGGAGGAAGGCCAAGGTTTGGCCGCGGGGGTGGTACAGGAGGGCGTGTGGATAGTGATGGTAGGCTGAGGGTTGGGTCTTGGAATATAGGGACCCTTCAGGGTAAGTCTATAGAGCTTGTGAAGATCCTTAGAAAGAGGAGGATCAATATTGCGTGTGTTCAAGAGACCAAGTGGGTAGGGCCTAAGGTTAGGGATGTGGATGGTTACAAGCTGTGGCACTCTGGGAGCGAGAGGCGTAGGAATGGAGTTGGCATCTTAGTAAATGAAGAGCTTAGAGGTTAGGTCGTAGAGGTGAAGAGGATCAACGATAGGTTGATGACTATTAAGTTGGTCATTCGGGGGTTTACCCTGAACGTGTGCAGTGCTTATGCGCCGCAAGTGGGCTCGGAGGGGGAGGAGAAGATGCGGTTTTGGGAGGCTTTGGAGGAGGTGGTGAGAGGCGTGCCTAGCTCGGAGAAGATTGTTGTAGCAGGAGATTTCAACGGGCACATCGGGGCGTTACCGGGAGGTTTTGGTGATGTGCATGGCGGTTTTGGTTTTGGGGACAGAAATAAAGAGGGGACTACTCTATTGGAGTTTGCGAGGTCCTTTGGGCTGGTGGTGGTGAACTCGGGCTTCTCGAAGAAGGACGATCACCTAATCACCTTTCGAAGCGCGATAGCCAGGACCCAGATTGATTTTTTATTGCTTCGAAAAGGGGATAGGGTGTTGTGTAAGGACTGTAAGGTCATCCCGAGTGAGAATCTTTCGACCCAGCATAGGCTCTTGGTTATGGATTTAGGTATAAAGAAGAATAGAAAGAGGAGGAGTAAGGAGGGTAGACCTAGAATTAAGTGGGGCGGCTTGACGCCAGTGAAGGCGTGGGAGATAGGGGAGAAGTTAGTGGGAATAGGGGTGTGGGAGTGTAGGGGGGACGTGGATAGTATGTGGGATAGGGCGGCTAGGTGCATCAGGGAGAATGCAAGTGAGGTGTTGGGTGTTTCTAGGGGCCGAGCCGGGCATCATCGGAGGGATTGGTGGTGGAATGAAGAGGTGGAGAAGAAAGTGGGGACCAAGAAAGGGGTGTATGCTAAGTTGGTTGAGAGTAAGGACGAAGAAGAGAAGCGGGTAAACAGGAAAGAGTACAAGCTAGCTCGGAAGGAGGCTAAGTCAGCTGTCACGGCAGCTAAGACGGCCGCTTTTGAGAGCCTGTATGCAGGGTTACAGGGAAAGGAGGGGAGAAAAAGTTGTTTAGACTCGCTAAGTCTAGGGAGAGGAAGGGTCGTGACCTCGATCAGGTGAGGTGCATTAAGGGGGAGGACGGTAGAGTGTTGGTGGAGGACGGCCACATTAAGGATAGATGGCAGTCGTACTTTCATAGGCTCTTGAATGACGAAGGGGATAGAGCTATTGTGTTAGGGGAACTGGAGCACTCAGAGGAGTGTCGGGATTTTAGTTATTGTAGACGTTTTAAGGTAGAAGAGGTTAGAGAGGCTGTTCGCAGGATGCGAAGGGGTAGGGCGACGGGGTCGGATGAGATACCAGTGGAGTTTTGGAAGTTCGTTGGAGAGGCTGGTGTAAGGTGGTTGACTGGATTGTTCAATGAAATTTTCAAGACGACAAAAATGCCCGAGGCTTGGAGGTAGAGTACCATGATCCCTCTCTATAAGAAAAATGGGGACATCCAGAGTTGCAATAACTATAGGGGGATTAAGTTATTGAGTTACTCTATGCAGATTTGGGAGAGAGTGGTCGAGGTGAGGCTGAGATGGATAGTGTCTATTTCGGAAAACCAGTTTGGGTTTATGCCTGGCTGCTCGACGACGGAGGCAATTCACCCGGTACGGAGGCTGGTGGAACAGTATAGGGAAAGGAAGAAAGACCTGCACATGGTGTTTATCGACCTGGAGAAGGCATACGAAAAAGTCCCCAGGGAGGTGCTTTGGAGGTGCTTGGAGGTGAGTGGAGTCCCGCAGGCATATATCAGAGCAATTAAGGACATGTATGAGGGAGCGAAAACCCAAGTGAGGACGGTGGGAGGAGACTCAGAGCATTTCACCATCTTGACAGGATTGCATCAGGGATCTACTCTTAGTCCCTTTTTGTTTGCTTTGGTGATGGATGTGTTGACGCGGCGTATTCAAGGGGAGGTGCCGTGGTGTATGGTTTTTGCAGACGATATAGTTCTGATTGATGAGACTCGAGGGGGTGTGAATGACAAATTAGAGGTGTGGAGACAAACTCTTGAGTCTAAAGGGTTCAGGTTGAGCAGAAGCAAGACAGAGTATTTGGAATGCAAGTTTAATGACATGAGGCTGGAGGATGAGGTGGTAGTGAAGCTGGAATCACAGGAGGTATGTAAGAGGGATAGTTTCAAGTATCTCGGGTCCGTGATCCAGGGTAACGGTGAGATTAACGAGGATTTCTCGCACCGTATTGGGGCGGGATGGATGAAGTGGAAGCTCACGTCGGGGCTGTTGTGTGATAAGAAGGTGCCGCCCAAGCTTAAAGGAAAATTCTACAGGGTGGTAGTCCGTCCGGCCATGTTGTATGGAGCGGAGTGTTGGCCAGTTAAGAATTCCCACATCCAAAAAATAAAGGTGGCAGAAATGCGGATGTTACGCTGGATTTGTGGGCTGACTAGAGGGGATAGAGTTCGGAATGAGACTATCAGGGAGAAGGTTGGTGTGACTCCAGTGGAGTGCAAGATACGGGAAGTCCGATTGAGATGGTTTGGACACGTGAAGAGGAGGGGCACGGATGCCTCGGTTCGTAAGTGTGAGAGGCTAGCGTTGGATGGTTTTAGGCGGGGTAGGGGTAGGCCGAAGAAGTACTGGGGTGAGGTGATTAGGCGGGACATGGAGCAGTTACAGCTCACCGAGGACATGACCCTAGATAGGAAGGTCTGGAGGACACGAATTAGGGCAGAAGACTAGGGCCAGTTTGGGTCGCTAGTGTAGGGAATTACTTGGTGGGGGTAGTATCCTTGTTATGATTCTGTGTTCCTTGTTTTAGTACGAATCTGGGTGCTTTCCTCTATTTTCTTTTACTTATGGGTGTCGTATTTATGTTATTTATGTTATGTAATCTTGTAATCTTGTTTTGTGCTTTACTATGTATTTGTGTGGTATCTCGTGTCTTGAGCCGGGGGTCTATCGGAAACAGCCTTTCTACTTCTTTAGAGGTAGAGGTATGGACTGCGTACATCTTACCCCCCCCCCCCCCCAGACCCCACCAGGTGGGAATACACTGGGTTTGTTGTTGTTGTTGTTGTTGTCACATCTATTTTCATATCTATCTATCTATATAGAATAAAGAAAGAAGTTTGCATAAAATTATGCCAAGTGGCATATTGATAACTAGTCACTTGGTATTTTGGTAACAATAATCTATTTTCTTGGAAACAAAATTTATTTTACTGATTAATTTTTTATTTTATATATAGATTTTTAAATTTTCATAATATTGTAAAAAATATTGAATGAACACTATTATTTATTTTAATTCTATTATTTCATATTTTCATATTGTGATAAAAATAATTATAATTGACTCCTATGAATGACCACTATTATAATTATTTATATATTTCAACTCTATATATACAATAAAGAAAAATGTTTGATGAATACTTTTATTTATTTTTATTTATTATTTCATATTGTGATAAAAAATAATTAGAATTAACTCCTATTAATGAACACTATTATAATTATTTATATTTCATATCTATCTATATATATATATAATAAAGCGAGAAGTTTGCATAAAATTATGCCAAGTGGCATATTGAAAACTAGTCACTTGGTATTTTGGCAACAAAAATCTATTTTCTAGGCAACAAAATTTATTTTACTGATTAATTATTTATTTTATATATAGATTTTTAAATTTTCACATCTATTTTCATATCTATCTATATATATAATAAAGCAAAGAAGTTTGTATAAAATTATGCCAAGTGGCATATTGAGAACTAGCCACTTGGTATTTTGGCAACAAAAATCTATTTTCTAGGCAACAAAATTTATTTTACTGATTAATTATTTATTTTATATATAGATTTTTAAATTTTTACATCTATTTTCATATCTATATATATAGTAAAGCAAAGAAGTTTGCATAAAATTATGCCAAGTGGCATTTTGAGAACTAGCCACTTGGTATTTTGGTAACAAAAATCTATTTTCTTGGCAATAAAATTTATTTTACTGATTATTTTATAACAAAAAGCTATTTTATTGATTATTTAAATATTTACTATTATTTTATATTTTATATTTTGGTAAAATTTAACAAATATTTATTTCTATTGGGTGGAAGCTATTATGATTTCATACTATTTCATTTAATATTATTTCATATTATGGTTAAAATAAAATATATAATAAAGTAAAGAAGTTTGCATAAAATTATGTCATGTGGCATATTGAGAATTAGTCATTTGGTATTTTGGTAACAAAAATCTATTTTCTTGGCAACAAAATTTATTTTACTGATTATTTATAACAAAAAGCTATTTTATTGACTATTTAAATATTTAATATTATTTTTTAATTCATGTTTTGGTAAAAAAATAACTGATATTTATTTCTATTGGGTGGAAGCTATTGTGATTTCATACTATTTCATTTAATATAACTTTATATTGTGGTTAAAAAAAAAAATTCCATTTCTGTCGGATGAAAACCATTATGATTGTTCAATTATTTTTATTAAGATTAGTAGTTAATTATGTCATATTATTCTATGTTTTTATTGATTATTTATTTATTTAATATTATCTCACATTTCATATTGTGGTAAAAATAAATGATTGTTCAATTATTTCATATTAAGATTAGTAGTTAATTAATTTATATTTTGTCGATTATTTATTTATTTTATAGCCTTCGTATGTTTAAAAAAAGTGTGTAATATTAGTTGTACAATTACTTGACATATATGAAAAGACATATTGAGTAACTCAATATGACAGGGTAATCAATTACAATCAAGAAACATAATTGGAAAAGAAATATTTTAATTGAGATAAGAAACTTTTAGTATTAATGGAAGGATGTAAAATTTTGAATTCAAATGAAACAAAAATACGAATTTAATTGAAAGATAGTTAAAATTAGATATTACTACTATATTGAGACTAATCCAACTAGTTAAACAATCTTTGTATGAATTTCACTAATTACATTTTTGTATAATAGAAAATAGTTAATTGCCAATATTGAAACAAATATTATCAAATGGGGAATATGATAATATAGATGTCACCAATATGGATTGTGGTGCAGTGGATGAGGTTGCTTCAACTTTAACCAGAGGTCGAGGGTTTGAACCCAGGTATGGAGAAAACTCTGTTGGGAACGTTGCCACCTTAATGGGCTCTGCAACGCGCGATCCAGATTAGTTAGGGCACCGAACACCGGATGAAAAAATAAAATAAAAATATAGATGTCATCCCTCAAAATATGCAAACAATATAAATAATGATATTATATTAAAAAATTATGATTTCATTACAATTGAGTAAATCAAGAAAGTATTACAAGAAAAATTTGTGAATTAATAATCAATTAGCAATAAAATAACTTATATGAAAAAAATTTAATTGACATTTTTCTAAAAAATATTTCAACTTTAATCGCAAATAAGTTTGACCTATTTTTGTAAAACAATAAATGAATTAATATAAGAAAATCTGTAATTAGGAAAGAAAATAATTGTTATCTTATTTGAGTGATTAGAAAATTATAAAGATAATTAAATAATCAATTGAATATAATCAAATTATAATTTTATAAGAAATTTTTAAGAAATAAATCAGTAATTGAGAAAAAAATAATTGTTACCTTTTTAAAATTCTTCCCCAAATTATAAAGGTAACTAATATCAAATTAATATAATCAAACTATAAAAATATGAGAAATCTATGGGATTGAACTTCCGAAACCATAAAGGTAACTAATATCAATTGTTTCCATTTTTGAGTCCTTTATGTAATTGTACATTAATTGAATATAATCAGATATAAAAATAGAACAGATTTATGGTAAGTAGATATTTATAATATTAATAATAATTTTATTTTCATCAAATTAATTAGATTAAATTGATGTAAAAATCAATTAATAGAGAGAATTATTTTAACAGATAATATATGTAAAGTTACGTAATTGATATACATATATTGGTTAAAAATAAAAACGAACATTGACTACTACTTTAGCTATAAATATATTTTGAAATTTACAACATTAAATTTAAGGAACTTGAGTTTATATATTATGATTATAAAATTAATTCTTATTAATTAAAATTAATTAGTTGATTGTGTAGTCGTATTACAATTATGTCGTACATTATTTATTTAATGGAAATACATATAATTAATCAACTTATTTTGTGCAAACTACTATGAAATTATTAATTCAAATTAAATCATTTTTAAATGGTAAGTTTGGACTGTAAAAGAAAGGAGATTATTTTGTTGAAATTTTAAATTAATATGCATTAATCTATTTTAGTGGGGTATTAGTCTTCAACAAGATCTCCACATTTAAATGGAGTAATTGTATGGCTCTAGCATCTCTTATGTACTAAAAAAAATAGAGACAAAAAAATATAATGCCACAATATTTTTGAATTATTTAATTCATTTATCACGTTTTTAAAATATTGTTTATATCAATTCAGTGATGTTTATATGGAAAAGTTAAATTTTGAAAAAATAAATATCTTAAGTTTTATAATTTAAGTTAATTTATGTACTAATTTGAAAAAGTTAATTTATAATTTACATTCTATTTTTATTATATGGAAAATTTGACCTTATATGGTTATATATACTAATTCAATAACACAGAAATATTGTCACACTTTTCTTCTTTCTCTCTCTCTCTCTCTGTTATTGTTATTGATCATTAGCCTTATTGGTATTTATCAAATTTTTTATTATGAATATGTAGAAATAAGAATTGTCAATAGTTTGCTAAATATTAATTCAATTTTTTTCTTCATAAATTTCAGGTTTTAAATATAAAGGTTTCGACATAATAAGAATCACACATATTGATGAAATGTTATTAATATTTCAGAATGACAGTTCAGCAGAAGAATATACATATGAGAAGGTTGGACAATGTAATCACAATGTAACATAGGTTTGAAACAAGAAAATCATTTGTTGAAACTGATTTGAATTATTCGTAGTGATTCTTCTTTCTCGAGAAAATTAAGTTTGTTAATTTTTTAATCTCTTTATACAAATATAAATTTATACTATGAATAATATAATTTCTTGATTGTATATTATTTTGAGGTCTTGCATAATTATGATATAAAAATGATTGATTTTTTTTATTTTATTAATCGTTATTCAATATCATATTTTGGTATAGTAAAAGATACGCATATTGAAGGAGTTCACTAATTAATAATGATATTTCAAGTAAAAGAAACCTATGAGAAGGTCACCATATATTCAAACAATATAGGTTTGAAACAAGAAAATTATTTGTTAAAAATGATTTAAATTATTCATAGTGTTTTTCTTTCTTGAGAAAAATAAGTTTCTTACCCTAGTGATTTATTTATCCAAATATAATTTTTTGTAATATAGTCTCACTAAATAATGAATCTATTAATAAATTTTTTAAAAAAATATCATTTTTTTTGATGCGAATGAAAAATAAAAATTTTAAGATCTTGGTTGAGATTATTATGATTTATTCGTTTAAAATTTTAAAATTTTTAGAGATGAATTTTATCTCTTTTTTATATTTAGTATTTTATGATCCTATTTTGACTTAAATGTGAATGTTATAAATGGTATAACTAGAACGATAATATTTTTTCTTTATACTTGGTCTCCTTTCAATATTCGTATATAGGTAAATATTATTAACAAATTCAAATTGATTTTATCTACTTTTTTTTTTTCATTTTGAAGTAATTTATTATGAATTATTTGTTATGAACTATTCAAGAAACTATAATCGATTGGAGATTTTGACTTACATTTCATTAGTTTATGTTGGCTTATCTATTGGTCAATGAATTTTTTTTTATGCTTTACTATTTGATAAATTTGTAAATCTAAATTAGTAGTTTAATCTATCTTTGTTTAATGATTATTTTTACTTAAATATTATCCGCACATCGTGCGGGTACTAATACTAGTATGTATATATATAAAAGCAAGAAAATAATCCACGTGGCAAGATATTAAAAGGCCACATGGCAATATTTAGGACAAAACTTAATAGTTTTGTAATAAAATTTTGAATTAAAAAGTATTAAATATTTGAATTTGAAAATGCATTATCCTTTTAAAAAGAAAACAAAATCATAAGCTTAAAAATAAAACTTATGATTGAAGAGTCCTAAATAAACTCTTACTATTTCATAAATTTCTTTCTTTATATATAATAAAATATATTTGAATATATGTTATTTAACAAAAATAATAATAAATAGTAGTACTTAGTGATAATGCTTACTCAAAACGTGTATAACAATAATAATAGTATGGTTACATTATTATTATTATAATAGTAATAATAATAATAACAATAACAACAACAACAACAACAACAATAATAATAATAGTAATAGTAATAGTAATAGTAACAATAGTAGTAGTACTTCATTCAGTTCTAAATAAATGATTTTAGCCTTTTCATTGTCTCCCTACATAAATGGTATTTTGAATTTATATAAAGATAAATGATAGATATTATGTTGGAAATAATATTTTGAATCATAACTCAAATATTGAACTGATAAATAAAAGTTTGAATTTAAAATGAAATATATAACTTTTTGAATTAAAAAAGGATAAAGATCATATTCAAAACTGAATTTGAAAATACTTTTTCAGTATGCAGATTTTATGATTGAAGAGTCCTAAATAAACTCTTGCTATTTCATAAATTTCTTCCTTTATATATAATAAAATATATTTGATTTAATAACAATAATAATAAATAGTAGTACGTAGTGATAATACTTACTCAAAACGTGTGTAACAATAGTAATAGTATGGTTATATAATAATAATAATAATAATAATAATAATTTTATAAAATAGTAACAATAGTAGTAGTACTCCATTCATTTCTAAATAAATGATTTTAGCCCTTTCATTTTATCCCTACATAAATGGTATTTTGAATTTATATAAAGATAAATGATAGATATTATGTTGGAAATACTATTTTGAATCATAACTCAAATATTGAATTGATAAATAAAAGTTTGAATTTAAAATGAAATATATAACTTTTTGAATTAAAAAAAGATAAAGATCATATTCAAAACTGAATTTGAAAATACTTTTTCAATATGCAGATTTTATTTAGCTATTTAATAACTTTTTGAACTTTTCAATTTAAATTTAAAAAATATAACAAATATTATTAAAAAAAATAAGCTTTGAAATATAAAAAGATAACTTTATTAATTTATTAAAAATAGAGATAATAACTAAGAAACAAGAAACATGTGGTATAGGTTATTTAGAACTCTTTTGGAGTTACGTTGAGCTTATCCTAGCAGATATTGTAATTTATACAATCTCTTATTTTAAAATTTTGATGAAATCTTATTATTTCATAAACTTATCTCTTTTAGATATTATAAAATATTTAAAAACCATTTAATTTAAATTTTAAGTGAAAAATAATAATATTAATAAATAGATGTAGTAGTGGCCGTAATAATATATTTGACTTATTTGAATTTTAAATAAAAATTAAAAATATTAATTATAATAATACCAATAATAATAATTAACAGAAAAATAGTAATAGTAGCAGTAGTATTACATTGTACGAATAAAGTAATCGTGACACTAATAATATAATATTTATAACAATTAATTCCACTTAATAGATTATAGAATAAATATGAATTTTATTTGAAAAGCCTAAAGATAAGAAAAGAATAATTAATTGATTTTAAAAAAGAAGAACTATGATTAACTAAAAATTAAAAACTTAAGATTGAAGAGTTCTAAATGAACTCTTACCATTCCACAAATTTATTTCTTTTAAATGTTACATCAAATTTATTTGAATACATACGATTTAATAAATAAAATTAGCAATAGCAATTAAGATTTTTAGCCTATCCTAATTTTAATTATACAATTATGATTAAAAGAAAAAGGTAACACCTAAATAATTTAAAAATTAAAAATCACCTTAGTCAATCTAAAATATTATTAGCATTTGAAGTTAGGACTCTAATTAATTAATAATAATCTATAGACAAATAAGAGTTAAAGTAATAATAGTAGTACATGGTGTTAGTAGAGATAGTAAAAAAAATAATAAATAAATAATAATAATAATAATAATAATAATAAGTAGCACGGGCAGTATGTAGTAATAGCATCGTAGTAATAGTGATCGAAGTAACATTGTAGCATCGTTGTTGTTATTGTGAAATTTGAATTTGAATGATCTTTGAGTTGGAATATATTTCTAACTTCTTAACCTTTCTATAAATACTGCTACAATGCTATATAATACTAAGACTTCATTTTCCTTCTTTGTTATTGATTATTAATTTTATTTATGATTTTTTTTTTAGAAATTTAACATTTTTATATGCAGATGATTGATAGTGCTATTACAGATTAATTTGTTCCACTATATCCAAGTTTTAATACAAGTAAGTAATATTTTTTTGTTCGTTTGATTTCTGAAGAAAATAAATTCAATTACGTAAATGAAAAATAAAATCATCTTTAATTGAGAAGTTAAGTTGATTCTTTTTAAATGATAACTTTTGTTATTATTTTGATATAATTTATTTTTAAAAAATAAATGCTCATATTAATTTATGTTCTTCTATTTTTTTTTATGAAGAATTAATTATTTAATATGATGATATGAGAAGTTATAGAGAATTATAAAATTTAATTATTATGAGTTGAAGTTTGAAATTCACATCAATTATTCAATATTAGATAAAATTTAAGTTGTGATAGTTTATCTATTTCTATTTTGAATTTGAGATGAGAATATTTTGATGATAAGAAAAGTAATCTTATAGATAGTATTATATTTTTATTTAAATTTTTAATAGATAAAGTAAAAAAGAGATCGTGATGACTAAAACACAAGTAACAACTTAAATTTTATAATGATAGCTTCTTTTGGTGGTAATGTTTTAATTAAAAAACATAAAATGTTAAATCATCATGAATTTTTAATGTTGTAGCCTATGATATAATTAAATATTATGTTTACAGTTACACATTAATATTATTTTCCGCATAAAAATTTATGGTTTTACTTTTTCATGTAAAATTCATTTTCAAGAATAATATTTAGAAATATTACATGCATTCTGGAAATTCTTTTGATTCTTAGGATGGGTTAATAAATTTTTTTAATCTGAGTAAATAAAATAAAATAAAATATATTATAAAATTATAGTTTAATAGATGTAAAAGTATTTAACTTGAATTTTGAATTATAACCACATAGAACATATTGGATTATTTCAGAATCTTCTTTTAATTTATATTTTATTTATTTGACATAATAAAGCTTATTTATTCTAATTTCTATATAATAAAGTAATTAGATAATACACATATTACCATTCATAAATTTTAAATGAAAAAAATAGGGAGAGTGTGGAGATGAAAGTGGAGGTAAGGGTGGGAGTTGTGGAGATGGAGATGGAGATGGAGATGGGGGTGGAGGTGGAGAGGTCTTTCTATATATAGAGGGAGAAGCTCCGTGAAAGGAAAATTAATGATTCATATAAATCGCTTCGTGAAAAATGTCTCGAAGAAATTCAACGAGTAACTAATAATCTTGTTATACAGAAAAACTGAAAAAGTAACTATTATGCCCTTTTTTGACGAATCGTATAGCTTTACGATTTCATTGACTAAAAAGATTATTAAATGAATTGTAATTACAATTGAAACGATCAAAAAGAAAATGTGAGTTAATATATGCTCTAAGGTTGAAAATATCATAAAAATCTTTAAAATGAAGAGTCCCTTAATTACATAAATCTAAAATAAAAATCGAAAATTGAATTCAATATAAGATCTATTTATCCTTTTTAGAAAACGACATGTATGTATGCATGTATGTATGTATGTATATATGTATGTATGTATGTATTACATTGAGAAATAATATGGTAGTTACACTTTCTTTAAGGTAATATGATTTAACTTGCTCGAAAGAGATATTTTAATATAAAACTATTATAAATAATACTTTAATATTATCCGTGTATTGCACGAGTACATATACTAATCTTTTTTAATTAGCACAGTGCACACCCTAGTAAAAAAATTACTGTCTTTAATGTGAAACAAGTTAGTTGGTATGCGCAAATTTTGGCGAGCAATTATATTTCTTATAAATTACTATAATGTATAATGCAGTCACAAATTGCAGATACTGAAGGCATAGTAAAAAGGCCAACAACTGTATACCCAAATTTTGAGAAACTAATCTAAATATTGCCGTCTTTTAAATTTTTCTTTCGTAAGTATAAGAATTGTTGGGTACATTCTCAAGTAAAGTTAACTGTGGTTAGTGATTTTTACCATTTTTAATTCTTTTCATGAGTATATATGAATTAAAATAGATTTGGCATAATCTATCGATAGGACCTCAAACTTGTCCCAAAAATTTACTTAGACCCCTAAACTAAAGTTTGTACCTATCAGACCCCTAAACCCCCGAATTTTGTTTCAATTGAGCATTTTTTGCCTACATGGCACACCGCGTGTTGTCTACTCTCCGAAGGCGCGTGAGTAATATTTTTTTTACTAAATTTTGAATAAAAAGGTATCACGTAGCACTGACGGCCCCCAAAAATTATTAATAAAACAAAACTTTAACAAAACACTAACCATATATATTCCCCCCTTCCCCCTCGCCCCTCCGACACACACACCCCATACCCCCTCTTCATCTTCTTCCTCCCCTTTTTTTTTTTTTTTTTTTTCTGAAACTTAATTTTGTTCATCAGTTGGAAAACCAACACCAAACTTGAGGAGTAATTGGATCGATTTCTTAATTAATTTCAACTTTAAGTTAATTCCCTTTTCAAAAATCAATTTCTTGATTCCACTGTGATCTTGTATACTTTACTCGTAATTTCAATGTGTTTTCAATTTCAAATGATGCAATTTTACCCAAATTGAATGAATTGGATATCCAAATTGTTCGAGAATCTGAAAAGGTGGAAGATTGGACACCCAAAGTGTCCAAAAAGTGAAAAAATGGACACCCAAATTGTTCAAGAACATGAAAAGGTGAAAATTTTGGAATCCCTAATTGTCCAAAACGTGGATAAAATGGACAACAAAATTGTTCAAGAAGCTGAATTGGTGTTGGTGGCGGTGAAATTTATCATCTCTATCTACTTCTCCATTGAAGAAAATCTATTGTTTTTCTTTCACGCTCATGGTGTGTGTGCGTTTTTCCCGTGTGTGTGTATTCCGTGGTGTGTAAGTGTGTGCGTTATTGTGTAGAAGAAGAAAAATGGAGATGATGATGTGGGTTTGTGCGTATGCTCTGTGTGTGTGAAGAGTAAATTTGGGGGGGGGGGGGGGCTGTATATGTGGAGAAGAAGGTTCAACATTTTAAAAAAAGAAAGGAATATGTTTAATCCACGTGGAAAATACTGAATGGATTAATTATCCATGTAAGCATGCTTAGTAACACGCGTTGATAATGTGATGAAACTTGGGGAAAAAATGCTCAATTGAATCAAAATTCGGGGGTTTAGGGGCCTGATAGGTACAAACCTTAGTTTAGGGGTCTAAGTGAATTTTAGGTACAAGTTTAAGGTCCTATCGATGGGTTTGACCAATAGATTTCAATTATAAATTATTTTATGATACACATGACATAGATCTACAAATCCATTGGATATTATTTGACATAACATAATTGTACTTGATCGAATCTTTTTCCATAAACAGTGTATCAAACTATCCTAATTAAAGTGTTGCATCAACAAATTGTTAGAATTTTGTAGACATTCTTCTTTCTTAGATGAAGGATTTTGTATCTCTATAAATAGAAGATAGATCTACAAATCCATTGGATATTATTTGACATAACATAATTGTACTTGATCGAATCTTTTTCCATAAACAATGTATCAAAATATCCCAATTAAAGTGTTGCATCAACAAATTGTTAGAATTTTGTAAACTTTCTTATTTCTTAGATAAAGGGTTTTGTATCTCTATAAATAGAAGATTTCTCTTATTTATTCATAATACAATAGCATCCACAATGTAGTTCTTTAGGAGTTTTGTTTAGGGGTAGATTTCTCCCAATAGATTTTAAGCATTTTGATTTAGTTTTCAATATGTAGGTTTCTTGGTCAATCATATCAAATAATGTATTTTTATTATAGTTTTTTCTTTGTCACCTGATTTATCATCTTTATAGTTTGCAAACTTTAAGATTCTGCATGACGTTCTCTCGATTTCGAACCCAACACAAATTACATATTTTCATGTTTTTCCTTACAATATGTGAGATTATATGTTTTTACAAACTTTCAAATGTACATAATTCATAATTGTAGGAAGATCTAACATTTCAATAAATCAATAATAATAGTAACTGAATATTTTTAGATATAAATCTCATGCATACTCTAAACAACTTCTTTACATTGAGTATGACTCAATCTTTTTTTTTTATATAAATTTCGAATCATCAATTTATTTTTACAAAATGTAAACTTATAGGTCAAATAATTTTAAACTTCTGTAACAAAGGTGAAATTACAAAAATTTCAAATGGAAACCCTAAATTTAGCCCGCTCAATTTCATTCTTAACCCGGCCATTTGAACACCTCTACTAAAGTTTGATACCTTTTGGTCTTTTATAGTATTTTTTTTAATTTTTTGAGAATTCATCAAACTTCAAACTATGAATACGCAGACAAACCAAGATTTATCCATATACATTGCAAGTAGCTTTTTTGGGACTATTGTTAGTTAATATTATAAAAACTAACGGTCAACATTTAATTTAAGAAGAGAAAAAATGATAGAAAAGAGTAATTATAATGAGGTGATTCATCATGGATGACGAGGCAAGCACAATGTGGGGCGTTAAGCGATGGAGACTGGGAGGCAGGCTGCAGGTCCTCCTTTCCCTTCTTAAGTTGCAAACAAAAGGGGCCAATGTCCATGTCCTTGTGCTCACTGCTGCCTCTTCACCAACATTCTTGACACCCCCTACCCCCTACTTCCAACTCCAACCCTACTTCAATTTATCCTACCAACATCAACTTAAGATGTTTAATGTTACTAACTAATTACGTAATTTTATTATAAATAATATGTAACATGATATTGTGAAGAGTTCCTTATCGGTATTTGGAAGTGTTTGCAACATAATTTAATTAATGAAAATACATTGTAATCATAAATAAAATATAAAGAAATAAAAATTTTATTGATTAAAGATATGGGTACAATTCTGTTACTCTATTTATTCTTCTTTCTTGATTTTTTTTTTTTGTAATTTAAGGGTCGTTAGTAGCGTATTTTTCGAAATAGAAAGATTTAGATTTGATATGGATTTTCTCTTTAATTTGAGAATTGTTAGTAACGTATTTCTCAAACATAGGAAGAATATGACTTGGACAATTCTTCCTTGAATGAAGCTCAAGGTTCATTTCTTTACATGGTATAAAGCATGACCCATTTCATTTCTCATTTTCGATGTTAGGCCCCCGTGTTAAATTGTTCACACGTCGGATGCACACTTCTAAGTATGAGGAGTGTGGACATAAGAGTTTACATTAGCCCTTTAAGGAATAAGTTGTTTCTTTAATATGACTTAAAAAAACCTCACATCTTCATATTAAGAGTTGAATTATGCTCAAGATCTATTTTTTTTATACCGTTATAATAGGTTAAAATAGATTGATAAAGATAAAAAAAATTTAATGAAATATTATTTGTAAATCATACTATTTATGTCATTTTAAGTATTAACCTAAAATAAAGAGTTTAAAGTTGAAAATTTGACTTAAAAACATTTCAAGTGAAATAATAGTATTCACTATATTTTCAACGTTCAGTATTCATATTTTTTAACTTCAAAAGAATAATGTCCGAACATGGGGTCGATCATTCTCCTTTGGTTCATATATCAGCAATTTCAATTAATTTATTCCTTTTTAAAAAAAGTTGACGTTTTAAAAATGAGATAAAAAATAATTTAGATAATTTTTTTATGATTAAAATACAGTATATTTCTTAATTAAGGAATATATAAAATTAAGATCGGAAAAAGATAAAAAATATCCCTGAACTATTTGAAATGGATTGAAAATATCCTCCATTTATTTTTAAACTCAAAAATACCCTCCTGTTTATATTTTTGGCTCAAAATACCCCTCGATTAATTTTTTGGCTCCAAAATATCCTTCTCTGACAGAATGCCACCAGGCACGCCACGTGGATAAAAATTTCAGTTAACTAGTCTATGTCAGTATACACGTTAAAAATCACTCCATTTAATTCATCGAACCATCAACCCATTTTATTCTATTTAAAAATTTAACCCGATTCATATTAAAAAAATCCAAACCAAGAGAGAAAATTCAGTTCTTCAATTTTTTTTTCCGAATCATCCCTTTCACTGTCTTCCATTCCATTATTAACATTTTCAAAGTTACGAAACTCACTTCATCAACTTGTGGTTGTCCTACATTGCCACTTAACTTTCTCTCTCCAAATTTCAATTTCGTCTACGAATTACCATTCCTCTCACTACAATTAGATTACTCATTAGACAAATTCAGATAGGACATCCAGTAGCAATCCGAGCTCTTAAAAATCGAGTCTACTATTTGAGGATCCAATTGTTTAGGGTCGACTCGACTAAAACCCGATTCTTTCGGGTCAGCAATTTGAGGACTTGATTTCTTCCTCATCTTTTACCCTGATTGATCGGGAATATCTTAACTCATCACATGAAAAATCAGCAATCAAATTTTTCAATTTTTTTTCTCTTGGGTCGGATTTTTTAAATATGGGTGGGGTTGGATTTTTTAAATAAATAAAAATGGGTTGATGATTAAATGGATTAAATGAAGTGATTTTTCATTTGTGTATACTGGCGTGGACTGACCAAGTAGAGCTGGACATATTTTGATTTAAACCGAAAAAATTAAAAAATCGAACCAAAATTTAATTTTGGATTGGTTTCGGTTTCAAATTTTAGAAATTCGATTAAACGGTTTGGTTTTTAATGATTTTTTTAAATTTGATAAACCGAAAAATCAAAATTATATAAATAATATATTATAATATATAAATATATATTATATGTAAATATACTAAAAATATAATATAATCTGATTTAACATATAAGTATATAAATTATAATCATTTAGTAACCCAAAATACTAATATACTGCTTTGCTTTCGACCCTAACAGGCTGCAGAGACGCTTAGCCATCCTCAGTTCGCCAGTTCATTTGAAATTTCAACATCACCAAAGACAGTCGGCAGTTGTTTGCTTAGTTCACCACTGTCGTCGGCAGTCGCTGCCGAGTGCAGCCACTACCGTCACTCCAATGGCGACGACTCAGCGAGGTCGATATTTATGGTTATTTCGTATTGAATTAATTATATTTGGGAATGAAAAATAGGTTTGAAATAAAAGATCATTTTTCTATAAAAATCACCAATTTTAAATGCTCACTACTTTAATCTTTAAAACTGAAATAAAAATTTGAAATGACCGAATCAAATTTGTAAAAACCAAACCAAACCAAAATAATTTTGGTTTGGTTATGGTCATCATTTTCGTCAATTTGAAAATCAAAAAACCAAACCGATATTGAACAATCAAACCGAACAAACCGAATGTCCACCCCCATGGTCAAGTGACCTTTTTTATTCACTTGGGGTGTTTGGTGACATTTCGTTAGAGAGAATATATTTTTGAGAAAAAAAATTAATGGAGGAGTATTTTTGAGCCCAAAAAACAAACAGAAAGGTATTTCTGAGCTAAATGAACGAATGATATTTTTAATTCATTTCGAATAATTTAAAGGTATTTTTAAATTTCTTTTATTAAAAATATAAATAATATGGTCGACCACAGATAGTTGTTTCCTTTTGGTGATTTAACAACGTAAAATAATCAAAACGTGGGAAACTTTATCACTCAATATACTTTTTGTCACACGCCTTTACTTTTAACCAATGCGCTTCTTAAGAAAAAAAAAGTTCTTATTTGACACCAAAATAATTTACAACCATTAAATCATCTTTTGAGTGATAGCTCCTTAGTCTTTATTAAATTCATTTTAGGTGTTAGAATTTAGACTAGCTAGTCTTGAGTACTTTTCCACAATTTGCGTCTTGTAATGCATTAAGATATGAAACTTAAAAGATAACTAAAACTTTGAATATTTTATGATAAAATACTAGCACTTTTTGCTTTGTTATTTTGGTAATTACTATATGCAACTTGTTGACTGTCATAATCGTGACCATAAGAGGAAATAAAGTTTCAAAAGGGACATAACAATAGATTGACTAATTACGATCAACAATTAATTGCTCTTTAATTTCAAGACGGCAAAGGGATAACTATATCTCTGAACTTTGATAAATGCATCATATATATCCTCCATCATATTTTGGATACATATTACTCCTACCGTTAATAAAATGATATGTATAAGCCTCTCACACAAATGGTAGAGGCATATGTTTACCCTAAAGTATGATAGGGGGTATATAAGTATCATTCATCGTAGTTCGGGTGTATATTTGTCTCTTTTCAATTTTAACTTTTTAATCTCAAATAATTAATTTTTATCTCAAATAATTAACTCAAACCCACTACCCGACACAATAAAATTGATTGTTGCTACTAGTTGTTGTTTACTGGTTAGAGGAACTGGAGATTAGGTCAGAGGTGGTTGGAGCTAGGGGTGCAACGATGATTCGCCGGTGAGGTATTTTTGGTTCGACAAAGCCGATAGCTATGTGGTGTTGACCGATGATGGGTGGTGTTTTTCTGACAGAATTTTGCTGAAAATTGAAACATGAAAGGTTCAATTTATTTAGTTTTGTTTTGGGGTATTATGAGTTAATGACTTTTTTAGAAAAATTGATAGCAATACGTATTACTGTATTGTGTGTGCTTATTGTTATAGGGATGAGAAAAATGCATCTGCCAGATTGTCATCTCTTAGACTTTAATTGGGACTGGGTCGGGTAATGAATTTATTGGATAGGCAAAAGGTTTGGATTAATAATTGGAATAAAGAAAATTAAAATGAAAAAGGGACAAAATATTCTCGAATTATGATAAATGGTACGTATATATCTTCTGTCATACTTTGGGTACACATATGCCCCTACCATTAGTATGAGGGGTATATACATACCATTTCATTAACAATAGGGGCATTTATGTATCCAAAGTATGACGGAGGGTATATACGCACTATTTATTATAGTTCAAGGATATATTTGTCCATTTTTCGATTTCAAGATGAGTTCTTATTTGATTCTTTTGCATATATGGAGAGAAGATAGGAATAATACTTATTCCTAATAATTATATTTTATTAATTCACAAATATTATGACATATTTACAATCTTAAAAGTATTTTATAATCATACAAATACTAATATATGTGGGTGAAAATCATTTTCAACCCAACTTTGCTTTAGAACAAACTCTTTCCTCAATTTTGAACATTAATCAACCCTCCCTCCCCTCCCCTCCCAATAAAATCTTTAAATTATCTATTGTACCTATCATTATCAATTTTTTCTTCTTCTTTAAAAATCATAATATATTTATTTTTTAAAAAATTTATGCAATAAATTTTTCATACAGAAATATAAACATTATCTTTTGAGCAGAAAAAGTGAGAAATACTAATTAAGTATATAAGTTTCACGATCCGAATCGAGGCCCTGACTGTAACAGGCATCCCGAACCATAAAGGCCCGAGAGACCCCTTAGCATGCAATCAACAGCATAACTCATATTTAAAATAAAACGCGAAAGATAAACTGAAAACCAAAAAATCCCATAATAAAACTTAATGCTTCAGGATAACAATCCATGACAAGCCAAACAGAGTCTACAGCCATCTACAAAGCCTCTAATAAACTGAAAACACTAGTCTGACTGGGCTGGGACAAGGCCCCCGGCTGGACCATAAAACTGAATGAAACTAACGTTTGGATAGAAGGTCTTCCAAAGTAAGGGAGGTTCACGAACTCTGAACGTCTGAGGAAAATCTACTGATTTGCGGGACAACGAAACTGTGCCTCGAAACCTGAAATATAGGGGGTCAATACTCAAAAGTATTGGTATGTATAACAATTCAAAAATAACACATACTTTATGTAAAATAAGTGAGAGCATTATGAAAATAAATTATCATTGTATATATATGTATATATATATATATATATATATATATATATATATAGATAGATAGATAGATAGAGAGAGAGAGAGAGAGATGGGCATAATCAATGAGCTTTAAAATATTCTTGAAACATTCTTGTAAGTCATGGCTCAATTCCTTTTTTTACGCCTGAGATAGATAGTACACCCTACAAGTTTAGTGCCCACGGTCTATATGGGTTCACCATTAACTCATCGGCCAAGCCCCCAAATTCAAGTTTTTCGCAAAGATAGGGGTCTTACATACTAGTCTAGTATACCAGTTCCCAAAGGCAAGTACACATTGACCATTTATGTGATCGGAATGCCAATCATATCTCCCGAGCTTGCAAAACTCGATTTTCAGCAATAGGCCCTTTTACTCAAATGCTTTCTTCGAGTAACTATCAAACTCTCTTTAAGCCCAATTTTACTTTTACAAGCATGCATCTTACTGAAAATATGATCTGAAATATGAAAATTCTATAGTCTATTCTGATTCTGTCATGGCATTTATCTGATTTGGTATCGACATACCAAGACTTGCAAGTTATATAAGCCATATTATATCATATCTTAAACTTTTCATTCAAAACATGTTATTTGACCACCAAAACATTTAAACACTTCAAGAGAGTTCTTATTTCAAAACATATGAAACTCATGCAAAATACTCTTTTTTTAATATTTTGACAAAGTGTGGTCATCTCTTCCATCAACCACATGCAATTTATCTTTTAGGACACAAGAAAATTTATAAATTAATAAAATACCCTCTCATAGAATCATAAATCAAGGCAAATCCACAATTGATAACGAAACATTTAAAGTCACTCTTTTAACTATTCGTATAAACAACCACAACACATTAAGACAATGAATTTTATAACAAGAGAGAAAATTTCGTAAACCGTGCTCTCATACAGATTCTCAAAACTCATAACATTTATACACATAAATATAATTCAAGTTTAGAAAAAAAACCATAGTTCAAACAAGATTTCATCATAAAATGGGATCCCCAATGTATGTTCTTTAATAATTTCAATACCCATTGCGTATACATAAATATATATTCTTAAAACTTACAAAACGATAAAATCATGCCCATGAGATTTAGGATAGTCCCACATACCTCAACAGTGAAGAAAGCATAGAGAAATTTAACCCTCTAACTGTTGGAATTCTCAAGCCTTAGGTGTTTTCTTTGTTCTGTCCTATGGAATAAAACTTAGGGATTTCATAGAGGTAATAATATGCTTGGGAATATTTTAAATTGTGTGTAATACACCGTACTTTTCCTTGTTCAGTTCAGCTCCTAGTGTGTGAAGTGTTTAGTAGGTGAAGAGTGTTCACAGAAATCAGTTAGAGCCAAGTTGAGCTAACAACCTTAGATTTGTCCAAAAAGTTTGGTGTTCGATTCTACAAGGATCAACCTTGAAAGTGTATAACTATTGTGTATATAGAATTTTCCAGCTCAAGACCCACCAAATTGTAGATAATTGAGTCATCTTTCCAATTATACCAATTTCGCCTTAATCTGATACCTAGGTGAGAAGTTATGACATTTTTCCTGTGAGGCAGTAGCTTACCGCGATTATACCGTGTAGCGGTGAACCCCTAAATCACAATCGTCCTTTCCAGTAGATCACCGCAATTGGCCCGTGTCACACCAAAAATTATGGTGGAACAGGTAACGCATCGCGATGAAGTACAAATTTGCACTCATCCATTTCCAGTGACGTAACGCAATAGTACCGCATCACGGTGAAGTACAAATTCGGACTCGTCCATTTCTTGTAATGCAACGCGATAGCACCGCATCGTGTCGAGGTGCAAAATCGTACTCTAAACATAATTTTAAATTTTATAAGGGCATTTAAGTCAATTACTCACACCCTAATTCGTGAAAACGGATGATTTAAACTTATTCTAAGCATATTACTTTCTTTATTCACCAAATTTTTCTCCAAGAAAACCCTAAAGCTTCAACCTTGAGTTCAAGAAATCCAAAGTTTCACCATTCCTTTTTCAAGATAACCAAGAATTCAAGTTTTCGGGTCCAAGAACTTCAAGAAGAAGCTTCAAGAACATCGTTAGGAATTCATAGTTCAAGCTGTTGCATTCAATCAGATAAGGTATGTGGGGTTATGAACAAGGATACTCCTTTCATCCTTGTGTCCAAAACTAGTTTTAGAGTTGAATTTTACATGAAATTATATGAATTTCAGTTTAGGGTTCATACCCAATTATCATTGTTCAAAGATGTTGATGTTACAAGTGATTTAAATATTGAGTTACATGTTTTCTTTCACATCTTTATGCGTGTGGCATCACTTTATGGATTGAGACTTGAATTTCATTATGTTGACTAGAATTATTAAAGAATTTCAAGATTTTATTATTGAGCATGAACTTTGTGATGATTTAATATGAGTTTAAAGCAAGAGTTTTAAGCCCTAAGTGTAAGTGTTGATATTTAAATAAGATTATGATTTTAAGCACCTCAAGACTAATTTATATTCGAATTTTGAGCAAAATTTGATCTTTTGATCCTCAGCTAAGATATGAAATCCCCAAAGTTAGTTTTATTACAGTTTAAAGTAAATAGTGCATAATTATTTTTCATTGTAAACCCTTATGTTAGTCTTAAATTGCATTCCCTACAGAATAAGCATATAAATTTAAGGGAGTAGTATTTAACACCGAGTCGGGTATGTGTCCTAGTTCACATGCCCCAGAACTACGAGTCAGCGTAGGTACAAATTCATATCATTCCCATGTATATGGATGACAGACACAGATTGTGATCACTAAGCTCGGTTTATACTCCTTGGAAAGAGTATGACACCTCTCCCCAACGTGAGGTTTTTCCTTATGGGAACTAGACATTGGACACTATGATAGCTCACATAGTGTATGTCAGTTAGAAGAACCTCCCTAAATCTGTCTTAAAAACAGAATAACAGAATAACAGAATAACTTTTAGAAAACTAAGTTCAATGGCTCACCAATTTACTCAATATGGTCTTACTTAAGACATCACTTACAGAACTTCAGCTTTTAGTTTTCATATGATTACAGTGTTTCCTTCCTACACTTAGCATGCATGATTTGAAAACAGATTTCAAGTACAGATTTAGAACTAAGTGTGGTGGCTCACAGTATGCATATAGTATATTTTATCATTCGTGATTTATGATTTCATCTTTCAATTACTCAAGCCAAGGTGAGCCATTTATACTTAGCATACATTGTTAATAAGAAAGATATACATTCCGTCACTGTTTTACTTATGCATTTACCCTCCAAAAGTACTGATCCACATATATGTCTATGTGTTACATTATTTAGTAATGTAGGTTCAGGTGCTCAGTTCTAGCAGCGTGATTAAACGCAAGCATCTCTATCTACACCTCGACAGCTGGGGGGTCCTCATAGTTCGGGGACCCAGTTAATCCGATTTTTAGCTTTTTAGCTTAGTTTATTTAGATATTTTCAGTCAGTTCAAGTCAGCTGGGGGTCTCTCCCAGCGACTCTCTAGTTAGTAGTGCTAGAGGCTTGTCCGACTATTAGATATATTTCAGACTTACAGTGTCAGTTATTCAGATTTCCTAGTTAAACACTTTCAGACATTATGTTCAGTTAATTCTAGTTTAGTTTAGACAATATTTAGTAATTCAGTGCTGTTTTGCATGCTTAGATTCCTGTATTATGAGTTACAACTTTAGTAGAAGGCTTACAGGGTTAGCTTGAGACTACTCGTAGTCTTGAGCACCGTGTCACATCTCGAGACCCGTTTTTGGGGCATTACATAGTGAGAAATAGTTTAAAGGGGACAATACAAAAAGTCCCTCTATAATATTTGAAACTAACCACAGGAAACATAACCTCGACGACGCAAGGGCAATCGTGGGGACCAGCTCCATGGCACGGTGTCCGTCGCAAGGGACCAACATCCGTGGCATGGTATCCATAGCGGGGACCAGCCTATGCGGCACGGGGCTATCGCGGAGGCTTACGGCCTCTGTGTCCCAAAAATGCCTCGAACCTCGCCCAAAAATTTTAAAATTCCTCTGAGTTACCCTTTTAACAACTCCGAACATGTTTTAAGTCAAAATTTTATATTTCGAGCACGAGAAGGCTAAAAATATAGCTGAAACTTGAGGGTGTTACATTATCCCCCTTGGGAGCATCCTCGAATGATAGTTTGAAAACACACTAAGCACGATTTTAAAGAATTATGCGAACCAAAAAGTGTAAGATAAGATCAATAGCTTCCATATTGTTGACACCTAATTTTTGGCCCCCACAACTAAGTTTAGTCTCGATTTTATTTGATTTTCAAATAAAATTATATTATTTATTTTATCCGAATAAAAAGCTTTTCAAAATATTTATCTGAGTAATTTTACCATTTTAAGTAGAGATTATATATCATCGTAATTAATTATAAAAATAATATAATTTTGTTACTTAAATATTTATTTTATGATGGAATTTTAATCAAAGCTTATCTTGAAAATTAATTCAAATGGGTAAAAGGTTGATTTAAATACGATTTGTTCTCAAAAATAATTATTTGGATAAATATTTATTTGATTTTATCTAATCAAGAAGTCGAGATTAAATGAAGTATTAATTCGTATGGAATTTCAATTTAATTTAGCTAATATATTAGATTTGACCATAATCGAAATCAAATTATCCATAATTGCAATGCAATACGCCAATTGATTTTTAATTTGGTCAAAATTAAATAAATTTGGCTAAATTTTAAATCTCAATTAGATTATTCAAGAAGCCGGATTAACTAACGAAGAATGGTTTCACGTTCGCTATGAACAACTTATGTTGATTGGTGAGAAAAAAATGATTATCGTGTTTCATGGTTAGTTGTATCAACACAGGATGATCCGTGCCTTCAACAATAAAGTAAGAACTCGAACATTTGAAGTCGGGTAAATGGTTATCAAACGCATATTTCCTCACCAAGAAGAGTACAAAAGCAAGTTCGCTCTGAATTGGAGTTCGCAAGGTACTATCCAGAGGAGCTCTGATTCTATTTGAGATGGATGGTCAAGAGTGGACTAAACAAATCAATTTCAATGTGGTAAAGAGATACTATGTTTTAAGGATGTTTTTAGTATTTGTTTCCTTGATTTATTTGCAATCGCCTTTATGATAGTATTTGTTTTATGATATGTAATTACCTAGAATCCCTTTTCTTTTATGTATGAACAATGTTTGACCTGAATTCTTAAGAAAGGGATACGTAGGTGGCCTATGTCGGCTTCAGTTAACCCCTTAGAAGAATTTATCCTTTTCTTTTATGTATGAACTATGTGATGACCTGAATTCTCAAGAATAAGATACGTAGGCAACCTATATCGGTTTCGGTCAACCCATTAGAATTTTTCTATGTATCCCTAGTGTACCCTGAACTATGTTTGACTTGATTTCTGCTTCAACGAGATACGTAGGTACCCCAATGGCTCGATCATATAATCTCAAAAAATAAAAATTGGGGCAGAATTTTTGAAAAGGAATCACGAAAATTCACAAAAGGAAGATCATCATACCAAAAAGAAGATGAAGACTAGCGAAAACTTCAGATTCTCTCAAGCCAAGATCATCTCAAATAGTATTAAATTGGGGCACACCAGAGGTCAAAGTCAAGCTTTAGAAATCACAGAATGTGACAAAGTCTAGGTAGACTAAATCTCCAGCTATGACAGAACTTCTAATAGAAAGCCTCAATGACGATGAATCCCTGGCAATCCTCCGCCAAATGTCAGATATAGTTAGAACCAAGAGAAAGACGTTCGTTGAGATAGTACATGACATGACTGACAGAGATTTTCTAAAGCTTTTACAAAAAATTTTGAAATTAGTTTCTAAAAAGTAAGACTACTTTTGAAAATCTATACAAATCTTTTTACTTAGTGATTGCCTAGCATCTATTAGAACGGGGAGTCAGGGTGGATATCCTAACATGACGGAGCACCTGAAAGATGGAGAGGAGCAAATCAAGGATCGAAGGAGTTCAACATGGAGTAGTTTTACCTAAAACTAATCATTTTTATGTGGATACAAGGATCAATACACAAAAATAGAAATCTTTTTCAAAAATCCCCAAATGAGTTGGGAGCTATACCAAAGCATATAATGCTCAAGAATGGTATTTTCAGGTAATCCCATAAATGAGTTTAATATTCATTTATCAAGGATCTTTTGAATTTTCTATCTCATTTCTTGAGACCATGAAGGACAAACAAAAACACCTTGTCTTCTTCATAAATATTGTATATGGAATTTTTTCAAAAAATAGTCACTAGCAAAAACGATTTTGTGTCTACTAAATATTTACCTTGAGTGCAGGTACGATCAAAGGAGACGACCCTATAAGACCACGATCAAAAGATTGCTCAAGAAAAGGAATAAAAAAATTCATCCTCAAATTCGCCATGAGGCGACGCAAGGTACATGTAGAAAGCAAAAATACAGACAAATGAACTCAGGTGAAACTGTTTTCATCTCCAGGAAGGACATTTCCTATTATTTCATTACCAAGAGCGCCATTTCATATCATTCCATTGCCAAGAGGGTTATTTCATTTCATTGCCAAAAAGGTTATTGCATCTCACTTCATTGTCAAGAGGGCTATTTCATATTATTTAATTACTAAGAGGGTCATTTTATTTTATTTCATTGCCAAGAGGGTCATTTCATTTCATTTCATTGCCAAGGGGGCTATTGTATTTCATTTCATTGCCAAGAGGGTCATTCTTTCTCATTTCCAAGAGGGTTATTTTATATTATTGCCAAGAGGGCCTTTTCATATCATTCAATTGTCAAAAGGGACATTTCATATCATCTCATTGCCAAGAGAGTCATTTCATATCATTTCATTACCTAGAGGGCAATTTCATATCATTCCATTGCCGAGAGGGTCATTTTATATCATTTCATTGCCAAGAAGGCTATTTCATTTTATTATCTAGAGGGCCATTGCATATTATTTCATTGCCAAGAGGGTCATTTCATTTTATTTCATTGCCAAGATGGCCATTGCATATCATTTCATTGCCAAGAGGGACATTGTATTCATTTCATTGTCAAGAGGGTCATTTCATTTCATTGCCAAGAGGAACATTTCATATTATTTCCAAGAGGGCTATTTTATATCATTCAATTGCCAAGAGGGTCATTTTATATCATCTCAGTGCCAAGAGGTCCATTTCATTGCCAAGATGGTCATTTCATATCATTCCATTGCCAAGAGGGACATTTTGATATCATTCCATTGCCAAAAAGTCCCTCTAAGATATTTGAAACTGACCACGAAAAACACAGCTTCTGCGAAGTGGGGCTATCACGGGGACCAGCCTCTAAGGCGCAGTATCCATCCCATGAGACTAGCCTCCGCGGCGCAGTGTCCATAGCGGGGACCAGTATCCGCGGCACGAGGCTATCGTGGAGGCTTACTGCGTCAGTGTCTCAAAAATACCTCAAACCTCGCCCGAAAATTTCAAAATTCCTTCGAGTTCCCCTTTTAACAACCCCAAACATGTTTTAGGTTAAAATTTTATATTTCGAACATGAGAAGGTCAAAAATAAAATAGCCGAAACTTGAGGGTGTTACAATAAGATAATGATGTTCTATAATAAAGTAAATTTGCATAATGAGAAAGTTAATTTTATTAATCGTAATATTTAAAACTCTAATATTTATTTATACAAGTAAAAATAGCAGATAATAATAATTATACAAATATGTATGATGCATGAAACAAAAAAAAAAATTAATTAAATTAAGGTCAATTTTTAAAATTGTAGTTATTTAGATTTTAAATTATTTTAAACTCTAATTTATGTAACACTTCATTAAGGACCATCAAAACTTTTTTATTTATATAGACAATAGACAATAGACAATATCCTGGTCGTTTTCTATTAATTGACTCTTATACAAAAATAGTTGTATTTAACTAATTCTCCAATTTATGAAATCAAGAAAAGAAATTAATATTTTTTGTTTGTTTTAAATAACTGCATAGAATAGTAATAGTCAAATTTAAAATTTTAAAATACTTTTAATTAGATTAATTTAGTAAAATGCAATCTAATTAATTTTTTTTTAAGGAATGTGTCATAAGAAGAATAAGGGTCAAATAATATAAAACGCATTGAGTAAGAGAATGGAAAAAAACAAAAATATTCGCACATACATGTTAACATACTTAATGCATATAAAATAAAAATAATAATTATTAAAATAATATTAAATTTTGTAAAAGATTCATAAAAGCATTATTTTACTTATAATGTTAATGAACTCAAATAAAAAGTTATAAATACATAGGTTAAAAATTAAATTATATATAATACAAAGAAGTATTGCATAAATATATTTAATATAACAAGACTAAAATAGACATTATACAGGATAAAAGGAGAGTTTGATTATTATTCAAAGTTGAGAGTAGGAGTTTGATTTTTAAAACAAATTTGGAGAATGAAAAAAAATTTCACACATATATGCTCTAAAATTTTAAAAAATTATTTTCAGAAGTTTTTGGTTTTCAATCAACTATAACAAATAAACCGAATAGATGAGTAATAAAACAACATTATTTTTCGTATAGTCTCGTATGTGAGGTTTGGGGTGAATGATGTATACAACCTCTTTCTTACACATTGTGAAGAGAGAAAAATAATTTTTGATAAATGCTTTGTACAAATAAATAGAGAATAAAGGAGGAAAAAAATTAAACAATACTTAATGACCTACTAATCTTTTACTTAATCTTCAGTCTCAATATTCTCCAATCTAGAGTAATATAATACATTTTTCTTTTTGAGCAAAACAGTAACTAGGACCCGCTGAGACATGCAACAGTTTCATATAAACCAAAAAACCAGAACTGCATGATTCTTGATTTTAATACTATAGTCCAGAGTCCAGACATTATGCCAGCCAGCAAACGAGATTATTATATTAGAAAAGAAAAAAAGGGAATTATGTAGTCCACAAAATAAAATTGAAGAAAGAGAAGATCCCAAGGAATATGCTGTTTGCATTATGTAGATGTGTAGTTTGGGAATACGAGTCCAATTCGCCACAGCCGATTCCTCTTGTCCGTACATTCACCCCACTAAACACCCCTTATCGACTTTAAAAAGTGCCTTTTTCCTTCCCTTTTTCGTCTTTTTCCTTTTCAAGATTCGAATATTCACCCTTCTTTATCTTTTAAAAAAAAAAAAAAATGTATATATTTTTCGGAAAGTTGCATTGCCCCCTCCTTTTTAATCCCACCATTTTCTTAACTATGGTGGGATCTTGACTTTTTTTTAAAAAAATATAAAATTACATTTAACTCTTTTTTAATATCTATAATCTATAATCTATATTTATATCTATAATATATTAAAAATGTGAAAATCTTTAGAAAAGTGATTTGAACTTTGACTCTTCTTTAAACAAAACTGTCTTTTCGCTTTTTTCTTCAATTTAATATTTAATTACTTTTATTATATTAACTATACTCCTAAAATATATGGGACTCCTAAATATATAAAAGGAGAATCAATTAATATTTTTCTTTGTACTAATTAATTAGAAAAATACTCCTAAAATAGGACTCTATTAAGGAAATACTTTTATAAATATTAAGATGTGTTATAAATATATTTACATATAGTGAATGTCTATCTAGATCTACTTTGATATCTATTAGGATTTGAAGCATCTGTTTTTTACTCAAACTAGGAGTAAATTTTTTCTATAAAAAGAGAAATTTTGTTCATTGTATTTACAATCTGATGATCTCTCATCCCTCAAGAGATACAATCTGATGATCTCTCATCCCTCAAGAGAAGAAATAAGAATCACTCGCTCTATTCTCTCTACCCTTCTTATTGTTCTTTCTTATTTTATAACAAGATGCACGTTAAACTAGAGAAGAAATTGGTTTACTTATTATAAAAATATGATTGATGCTCATCTAACTTGACTCGATTGCGTGTCTAGATTTATGAATGCTCAATTTTCTAACCCTCAACCTCTTCACTATTTTTGTCAACATAATAAAATTCAACGTGTGTATATATATCTTCTTTATTTTCATTGAACTCATTCTTTAGTGTCAAAATTGTCTCTCAGACAATTATTTTTTTCATCAAAACTGAAAGCTTTGTGATTACTATTATATTATTTTATTGTAGTTTACAAGTCGTAGATGAATTTACTGATGGTAGATGAATGTCTGTCGGCTTTGAGAAATTTTTTGAGTAAATATTAGGTTTAATTGTATTATTTTTATATCTCTCTTTTGAAATTTTTTGTGTGTAAAGATAAAGTTTAGTTGTATTATTTTGATTCTCTAGTATCATATTATTTTGTTATAGTTTACAGGTGGTAAATGAGTGTCGAACGACTTTAAGAAAAATTTTATGTAAAGGTTAGATTTAGTTATATTGTTTTGATGTCTCTATCATCATCGTATTGTTTTGTTGCAGTTTACAGATGGTAGATGAATATCGATTGACTTTGAGAATTTTTTTTGATAAAGATTAGGTTTAATTAAATAAATTTTTCAAAAGGTGTTGATTTTAATTATTGTATTCATTTTTATTATTTAAACAAATATACTAATGTAACATCTGAACTCAATAAAGTAAGATACACGTCGAGATGCGTACACCTAAATTTTTATTTGTATGTCTGGTAAATATCAAAGTGAGTATAAATTCAAAGAAGTCAAAAGTCTTTAAGTTGGTTATTTCTAATTTATAGTTTTTTTATTATACTCTTTTCTTTCATTTTTACTAGTCATAATTTTTTTTTTTTTTAGTTATACTTTTACTTATTATTTTTCATATATCAAAAAAATAACTTTTTTATTATTTAATAAGGATACTATGGTAAAATAATTATGTTATTAATTTTTTTTAATTGATGTGTCAAATTAAATTGTGACAAGTTAAATCGAACGAAAAGAATAGTAAATACTTAACAAAATATCTTACTATTTTATCTTCAAGTTTTCTTAATTCACTGAGTATATTTTGCAAAATAAAATCCTAACTTCCTCTTCAATTTACATTCGTCGTTCCTTACTTTCTTTACACGAAAATCATTAGACTTATAATTGTTTACCAAAAAAATAAATAAAAATAAAAGTACTTTAGTCATTTTAATAAAAGAACAACTTATTATGAGCATCTTTTTTTATCAAATACGCCAACTATTTATCGCCTTAACATTTATCCACGTGGATAGGAGTAGGACTGATTTCACCCTATCGAATTTCTAAAGAACTTATAAGTTATAACAATCAAAATTAACCTTTTATATTTCTAGACATTCATTATATATGTGGTAGAATTAGTGGATTATTAATTCCATAAAAGAAGCAAATTTTCACGTAAATCTTACACCGTTGGCAGGAGCTATTCAGCAACTGCAAGAAAATGATAATTATCATCAAAATTAAGACATGGTTTCTTCTTTCGGCCGAGATTTAGCTAAATATAATCAATAATTTAATATTTTATTGTTTTTAGGAAGAAATTGCAAAAACAAGTATCTGATAACTTGGGCGTATCTTTTTATGTTGCCTTTGGTTATAGGCTTATAGCTTTTGTTAGGGTTATTCAAATGTGAACCATAATCGATAAGTCAACTGAAAAATTAGTTTATTGGCCTATTAATATTGGATTATCTTTTTAATGGTTGAAACACGAATTAAAATTTTAAAGTTAATGATTTATCGATGCGGGGACGGATTACTCAATTTTTTATTGGGTAAATCGTTAATCCATTAAGAATTATTACACTTCTAATTTCCAACTAAGTATAGAAATGCATTAGTAACCCTAAAGCCCCATTTAATATTCTATCGGTTCTTAAAATTAATGAAATCAAAACACCGCTCTTTAAATTGATTAAAACAAAGCAAGTCTTCTTGTTCTCGATTTTGGACTTTTGATTATGACAAAAGAGCTTCATGTTTGATTAGCTAGCTCACATGCATTTACCCTGAATACATATTTATGTGTTGCATTTCTTACCTCTTGTACCCAGAAATTTATATTTCAAATACATTTTAGTTATATTTGTTAAACAAATACTTCTATATATATGTTCATCCTGAAAGTCTAATCTTTCATGATTTCTTATCGTGACTAACTACAAAATTATAAGCATAAGTAATTGAGTTTGTTTGATGCAGATCAATGTATTTGGTGAATGAAACTGTGAAAGTGAAAGAATAGAGCATAAAGTGCTTGAGCCAATACACCGCTTGATAACTATCCGATAATTACTAATCCAATATTGAACCAACCGATATCTTATTGGTTAGACAGTGAATAAGTCAAACCGTTAAGCATATTTACTCATCTGATACTCAGTCCTAGCTTTTGTAAAGGATATTTGGAATAATTTTCATACGTGAACATACTTAAATATAATTTTAAACGTGAAAAATGAGTTGGGAAACAAAAATTAAGTTACTTTTTCAAATTTAAAATACAACTTCAAGTTAAATTTGAAATTTTCAGTGCCAAACATTGATTTTTAAATTAAGTGAAAAATTGTTTTGAGGAAAAAATTAGCTTTTGTGATCAACCGAATCCTTAAATTAATTTATCATATTTTTAAGCAGCCTCATCCTCCCTATTCCCATTTCCCCAGTGATATCCATTTTATTTTTCCGGGTTTCTCATTTAACGTCGGAGATTGCTTGGAGTTTAATTAATTCAAATCTACATTAGGATTCCCTCTTTGAAGGTAAAATGTTGTATATCTCGAGACAGATTTAGGATTTAATAAAGATTACGTGACGATGAAAATTGAACTGACGACCCTATCGAAAGCGACTCCAACAAATACCTATCACATCCACTTGTAGAATACGTTACTTTTTTTTTCTTGTGGCAATATAATGACAATATACTCCTATCCTAATCTTTGAACTTTCTCACCCTGCTAAATAAAGGTTGGTTCACATAATCAAACTCGTAATACTACCCAAAGACTAGCTGATATATAATTGAATTTTACCTTTGTAGTTGGATGACATTTTAACCAACTGTGTATTTGATACAACACTTGCAATTGCAGCCACACAAAATGCTCTTTCTTTCTTTTCTTTTTTATAAATTATCTTAAAGCAACTACGCATAATTGTGTTGTTAATCCCTTTAAACTCATGTGTTGTCATGAAAATAATAAGACATCAATTATTGGTCAATTTTAGAGCTATTTAATCGATCAATGATGCATATACTATATAGTATATACTACTAAGGGTGGCTTTAATTAAATATCTCCCAACCTCTCCCAAAAAAAGCATTTGATAGTGATGCTATATGAGCAGATAGTTGCCGTTTTCCAATCACACACCTACTCCCTTCGTCCCATTTTATTCATCCCAGTTTGATATTGTACATTTATTAAGAAAAATAATTAATAACATTGCTATTTTACAATAGTACCCCTATTAAATGATGTTTACATTTTAATTTGGAGAAAAAATAATTGTACTAAGGTAAAAAAGGAAAAAAAATTGTCTTGTCTTGATTAATGAAAAAATAACAAGTAAAATGAGAAATTCAATTAGAAAATTTGAGACGATTAAAATGGGACGAAGGGAGTAATTAAAATAATACATTATGTTGTATTCTTGTTAGTTGTTTGAGTGAATCATTCTTCAATATCCCAATTGCTTATTGCATTGGCAATGGTCCCCTTTCTCTATGTGGTTCTTAGTGCCAAAAAAATAAAAAGTAGTAGGAGAAAACTAATGTTGACAGATGAATGGAATTTGAATCCTGCTCCACACATTTCTTAGATAATTGGATTCCCAAAGCTGCCCTGTATATTTATATCATCAACAATATATGTGTAATATATGCATGCCCATCATATAATGAAAATTGAAAATACTGAAAGAATTCATGCATTTAATAATTGGCCTTCAATAAATAGTAATAATTCTGGATTAGTTAGAACTCAATTACATCACTTGTGGTCTTATTATGCATATAAGTTGTTTTGTCATAATGATTTTTTGAAATTTTGCTCTTACAAAATCGTCTCCATCAGCAAGTAGTAGCTTTATCCAAGATCTATATGTCTAATTTGTCAGAATTGCTTTGAATTCATCAAATCAAAGTTAGCCTCATACGCTGATAAGATTATGGACTTTAGGTCTAGCCCTAAAGTTAGATAAAATAAATAGACCAAATTACACATCCCATACTAATGTGGGACGTACTCAATATCCCCCTATATCTCAACACTGGATATATGATTATATGAATCATAAACAATTAATATAACGAGGGGTTGATATCGAATAAATCAAAAATTGTAATAAACGTAACAAGAAAATGAATCTTGAGGCTAATGGAAGGTAGGTTTTATAGTATTGATTATCTGAGACCATATAAACATACCAAATTACACTTCTCATATTGATGTGGGACTCGACAGCCTCGCTCACGTCTAGAACTGATCGAACATTTAAAGCATAGACATGCACGCACAATATAAATTACGATTCAACTTCGAATAAATCAAGAATTGAGATAGATCAAGCTTTAATTAAAAAGAAAAAATGGACCGAACCCTCAACCAACCTTAAAAGCTATATATTCATGTGATGAGAACTGCCTCAATGGTATCAATAGACCTACTTACACCTCCCACGCTGATATGAAACTCAACACAAATTCATCTTACTGCTATCCGCGCTGATATGAGCAACAGATGCATTGGAGGAACGTCAAGTGATTTATATTATTCCTTCTGGCCGATAACAACTTTTGGTTTCCTAGGCCGAATTTATTAAGTTTGATCAATCATTAACAAGTAATTTTTCTGTAGGTGAATTAGGTCAGGAGATGCAGAAAAAGTATTTCAAACTAAGATCAATCACGCATCCTTATGTTCTTATTAACATCTATTATTTTGGCACAAATTTTGAAGTACTATTTCTTCATCTCTGTAACCAATTCCACCTGCATTAGAATTACTCGTTAATGATTGATCAAATTTGATAAATTCACCTAAGAATTTTTGGTCCTGGCCGAGGTAAAATATCAAGAACACTTCAAGTCCCTCCAACACACTGTTGTGATTATCTCATGTCCTCCATTTTCTTCGTTTCAATTCTTGTATGATCATTGCCACTTCTACTTCTATTGAAAACACAAGAATTCCCTTTTTGTTGAAAAAAGTTTGTATCAATAATTCTAATTTTAATTATGGACAATTTCTTAGTGTCTCTGATTCATTATAGGCAAAATCCATCGTCAGGCCCCTTAAGTACACGTCATCTTTCACTTAGACACCTCAAGTGGACGTTGCTCACTTTTGGTACCTCAAGTAGCCATAAAATGTGTCATTTTGACACCTTTAGCTGAATCAGCAAAATAAACTACGTGCGTGGTTACACGCGCCAATGAGCTGGAAAATGACGAATAAAATGTGGACATGTATCATTTTTATCCAAATAATTTATAAATAATTATTTTAAATAAAAAATACCCCCTCCCCTAACCTACTCACCCCACTAGTCTTCTTTTTCAAATACCCCACCCACCCCACCATTCATCTTCTTCAAACGCCCCTCCCCCCACCCGCCACCCCTCCCCCACCCCACCCAACCCCTACCCCGCTAGTTTTTTCGTCAAATAGCCCACCCACCCCGCCACGCCCACCCCACCACTCTTCTTCCTCTTTTTATCTCCTTCAAAGACCCCGCACCCCCTCCCCACCCCCGCATCCCAGTCATCTTTAATTTTTTTCATCGATTTTGCTTCGATTTTTATTTTTTCTTCTTGATTTTATTTGATTTTTAGATTTTCTTCATGAATTTAGCTTCATTTTTACAGATTTGCTTCATCTATTTTGCTTCATTTTTTAGTTTTTTAATTGATTTTGTTTGAATTTAATTTTTCTTCACGAATTTAGCTTTATTTTTTAATTTTTCATCGATTTTGCTTCGATTTTTATTTTTTCTTCACTGATTTTTGGATTTTCTTCATGAATTTAGCTTTATTTTTTTATTTGCTTCATCAGTTTTGCTTCGATTGATTTTGTTTGATTTCAATTTTTCTTCATGGATTTAGCTTTATTTTTCAATTTTTTAATTGATTTTGCTTCGATTTTTAATTTTTCTTCACTGCTTGTTCTTGATTTTTATGCTTTGATTTTAATTTTTTGATTGATTTTATTTTAATTTTTCTTCACTGATTTAGCTTTATTTTTTAATTTTTCTTCATCGATTTTGTTTGATTTTTAGTTTTTCTTCGTTTACGTTGCTTATTTTTTATTTTTCTTCATCAATTTTGCCCTTAATGATTAAAAAAAAGGTATTTATTATTTAATCTTCATGAACCTTTAAATGCGTATATAAATTTCTCTCAATAATTCTTACCGTTAAATAAATTAAGATTGACAAAAATAACGGATAAAAATGTGAAAGAAGTATAAATTAATGGGTGTTGAGTTAATATATTGTTTTTGGCAAGTCGAATTCCTAAATGTGTATCTAATTTTTAAATCTCTTCCAATAATTTTCACCATTAAATAAGCTTAAGATTGACAAAAATGATGGATAAAAATGAGGAAAAAGGTATAAATTAATGAAAATGAGTTAATATATTGTTGGTGGGCCAAATTGGGCGCCACATCAGCCAAAAAGGGGCTTTCACGCGCCTTCATGGAGGTGTAATACACGCACCTTACCAACTCAGCAAAAGATGCCAAAATGACACACTTTATGGCTATTTAAGGTTCCTAAATAAAGATGACACATACTTAAGGGATCTGGCGATGGGTTTTGCCTTCATTATAAGTGTCAAACTACTATACTATATACTAGAATTTATTATTTATACATGGGGGGAGGCTTTATTTTAAATAGAAGTTTGGATGTTGCTTAAGAAAAAAAAAACTGGCCGAGGATTTTATCTACTTAATTAACTCTTTATGCGCCGGACTTCCCATGTTTTTATGGCAAAAAAAAAAAAAAAAGTTGACATAGCGTATATGTATGGAAAATCCTAATTTGTGCTAGAAGCCTAGACTATGTAGACTATGTAAAATACAACAACAAACCCAGTGTATTCCCACATAGTGAGGTCTGGGGAGGGTAAGATGTACGCAGTCCATACCTCTACCTCTAAAGAAGTAGAAAGGTTGTTTCCGATAGACCCTCGGCTCGAGACACGGAATACTAAACAAATTCATAGTAAAGCATGGAACAAGATGGCATAACATAAATACGACACCCACAAGTAATAGTAAACAGAGAAAAGTAAACAGATTCGTAATAAAGCATGAAACAAGGTATCATAACAAGAATAATACCGCCACCAAGTAATTCCCTACCCTAGCGGCCCAAACTGACCCTAGCCTTCTGCCCTAATTCGCGTCCTCCAGATCTTCCTATCTAGGGTCATGTCCTCAGTGAGTTGTAACTGCTCCATGTCCCGCCTAATCACCTCTCCCCAGTACTTCTTCGGCCTAACCCTACCCCGCCTAAAACCATCCAAAGCTAGCCTCTCACACCTATGAACTGGGGCATCCATGCCCCTCCTCATCACATGTCTGAACCATCTCAATCGGACTTCCCGCATCTTAATCTCCACTGGAGTCACACCAACCCTCTCCCTGATAGTTTCACTCCGAACTCTATCCCCCCTAGTCAGCCCACACATCCAACGCAACATCCGCATTTCCGCCACCTTCATTTTTTGAATATGCGAGTTCTTAACTGGCCAACACTTCGCTCCATACAACATGGCCGGACGGACTGCCACCTTGTAGAATTTGCCTTTAAGCTTGGACGACACCTTCTTATCACACAACACCCCCAAAGCGAGCTTCCATTTCATCCATCTCGCCCCAATACGGTGCGAGACATCCTCTTCAATCTCACCGTTACCCTGAATCACGGACCCTAGATACTTGAAACTATCCCTCTTACATATCACCTATGATTCCAACTTCACTACCATCTCATTCTCCAGCCTCACGTCATTAAACTTGCATTCCAAATACTTTGTCTTGCTCCTACTCAACCTGAACCCTTTAGACTCAAGAGTTTGTCTGCACACCTCTAATTTATCATTCACACCCCACCCACTCACCCACCCACTCGCGTCTTATCAATCAAAACTACATCATCTGCAAAAAGTATACACCAAGGCACCTCGTCAACACATCCATCACCAAAGCAAACAAAAAGGGACTAAGAGTAGATCCCTGATGCAATCCTGTCAAGACAGTGAAATGCTCTGAGTCTCCTCCCGCCATCCTCACCTGAGTTTTAGCTCCATCATACATGTCCTTAATTGCTCTTATATATGCCACCGAGACTCCACTCACCTCCAAGCATCTCCAAAGCACCTCCCTGGGGACTTTGTCGTATGGCTTCTCCAAGTCGATAAATACCATGTGCAGGTCCTTCTTCCTTTCCCTATACTGTTCCACCATCCTCCGTACCAGGTGAATTGCTTCCGTCGTCGAGTGGCCAGGCATAAATCCAAACTGGTTCTATGAAATAGACACTATCTGTCTCAACCTCACCTCGACCATTCTCTCCCAAATCTTCATAGAGTGAATTAATAACTTAATACCCTTATAGTTATTGCAACTCTGAATGTCACCCTTGTTCGTATAAAAAAGGATCATAGTACTCTACCTCCAAGCCTCGGGCATTTTCGCCATCTTGAAAATTCCGTTAAACAATCCAGTCAACCACCTTAAACCAGGCTTGCCAAAAAACTTCTAAAAATCCACAGGTATCTCATCATGCCCCGTCGCCCTACCCCTTCGCATCCTGCGAACAGCCTCTCTAACCTCTTCTACCTTAAAACGTCTACAATAACTAAAATTCCGACACTCCTTTGAGTACTCCAGCTCCCCTAACACAATAGCTCTATCACTTTCGTCATTCAAGAGCCTATGAAAATACGACTGTCATCTATTCTTAATGTGGTATTACTCCACCAACACTGTACCGTCCTCTCCCTTAATGCACTTCACCTGATCGAGGTCACGACCCTTCCTCTCCCTAGCCTTAGCGAGTCTAAATAACTTTTTTCCACTCCTTTCTCCTGTAACCCCGCATACAAGCTCTCAAATGTTGTCGTCTTAGCCGCCGTAATTGCTAACTTAGCCTCCTTCCTAGCTAACTTGTACTCTTTCTTATTTACTCGTTTCTCTTCTTCGTCCTTACTCTCAACCAACTTAGCATACGCCTCTTTCTTGGTCTCTACTTTCTTCTTAACCTCTTCATTCCACCACCAATCCTCCCAATGATGCCCGGCCCGTCCCCTAAAAACACCCAACACCTCACTAGCATTCTCCCTGATGCACCTAGCCACCCTATCCCACATACTATCCACGTCCCCCTACACTCCCACAACCCCATTCCCACCAACTTCTCCTCTATCTCCCATGCATTCACTGGCGTCAAGCCGCCCCACTTAATTCTATCCTTCTTTATACCCAAATTCATAATCAAGAGCCTATGCTGGGTCGAAAGATTCTCACTCGGGATGACCTTACAGTCCCTACACAACACCCTATCCCCTTTCCTAAGCAACAAAAAGTCAATTTGGGTCTTGGCTATCGTGCTTCGGAAGGTGATCAGGTGATCGTCCTTCTTCGAGAAGCCCGAGTTCACCACCACCAGCCCAAGGACCTCGCAAAATCCAATAGAGTAGCCCCCTCTTTATTTCTTTCCCCAAAACCAAAACTACCATGCACATCACCAAAGCCTCCCGGTAACGCCTCGATGTGCCCATTGAAATCTCCTGCTACAACAATCTTTTCCGAGATAGGCACGCCTCTCACCAACTCATCCAAAGCCTCCCAAAACCGCATTTTCTCCTCCCCATCCAAGCCCACTTACGACGCATAAACATTACACACGTTCAGGGTAAACCCCCCAATGACCAACTTAATAGTCATCAACCTATCGCTGATCCTCTTTAACTCTACTACCTGACCTCTAAGCTCTTCATCTACTAAGATGCCAACTCCATTCCTACACCTCTCGCTCCCAGAGTTCCAAAGCTTGTAACCATCCACATCCCTAGCCTTAGACCCTACCCACTTGGTCTCTTCAACACACGCAATATTAACCCTCCTCTTTCTAAGAATCTTCACAAGCTCTATAGACTTACCTTGAAGAGTCCCTATATTTCAAGACCCAATCCTCAGCCTACCAACTCTATCAACAAATTTTCCTCTACCGCCCCTGAGGCCAAACCTTGGCCTCCCTCCCACCCCCACCTTTTCCTCTTCCCCCGCCCCCACAACAGCCCCACGCCCCAACCCCCTCGGACGTGACCCTATCCAACCATCAACACCCACAGCCACTACTACAAGAAAATATAAGAAAATATAAACAATGGTAGTAACAAAGCAGCAGCAGGAAATATAAGGCTCATACAAATTAGAAGAAATAATCAAGAAACAAAACTAAACTCAAATAGGGAGAAAAAACAAAACCAAGGTAAGGACAAAACTAACAGTAAGAAAAATAGAGCACACTAATGGCCTGACACCAAGGACAGCCAAACAAATAATAAGGAGCGGTGCAAGTCACGAATATACTACAATACACATGCAAGTCAAGATACAGAAGATAGTATGATAAATAATATGAAGCAAAATAAAAGGTTCAAAAAGCCTAGACTATGTAAAATAAAATGCAAAAATCAATGAAAGCAAGATGCATGCATGATTCATCGAGAATGGGTCAAATGATTGGAGTAAGCAAGAAGAAAACGTACAAGAAACCACGAGCAAACAAAGTCATACACCTTATCTATAGTATTATTGTACGTACCAAGAAGATAACTATTATGCACAAGGAAACTAGTATAACTTCTTTAATTATTCATTACTATGTGAACTCAAAAGTGGTTTGTCAAACTATGTAACAACAACAAGAAGACTTTAGTTGCCAAAAAAGATAGACTTTTAATATCTCTTGAAAAACAAAAAGAAAATGTCAAAACTATACAAGTTCAATATGAACACACGATTTTAATGTTTAAATTCCTAGTCTTTTATTTGTTTAATTACGTAAGCTTATAATTTTCCTCTCACACAATTTGGATATTTTTTTCGTATGCACATGCAATAATGCTTTTTCTTCTTCTTCTTCCTCCTTTTGCCTAGAGTATATGTGACTTTGTGAGTCGAACCAAAGACACTTCCATAAGTGACAGATATGAAGTCATGTAATCAGTGGCGGAGCCACCTTATTGTTAGGGGTTCATTCGAACCTCCCTTCGATGGAAAATTATGCTATTTATACGTTTTTAAAATTATTTTTTATGTATATATAGTTGATGTTGAACCCCCTTAGCCTAGTTCGTTTGCTTACTTTTTTCGATTTTGAACCCCCTTAGTAAAAATTCTGGCTCTGCCACATGTAATCGTTAATTATATGCAAATCCTTCTTTGCATTCTTATTTTTCTATGGTTTAAGAAAGTACAACCCTCCTATACAGTTTCGAAATCTTTACGTGTAACATAGTACTCACTATTATTATCATTTGGTCAAGCAATCAGCAATGTCTGGAACTATCATTTTCCTTGATATCCAGAATGGGGAAAGAGAAAATTTGACGCATTAGTTTCGTCATAATATCATATGTATTATAGTCCCCTAAGTTTTCTTGACTTCACTGCAATTGATGTTTTGATTTGCTGGGTTGGGCTTACTGCAGGTGCCCCAATTTAAGTTTTTTTCAAAATTTCAGTGTGTGTCTTATTTTGATTAATTTAAATTTCCTCAGCAAATTTTGTTTTGGTTGCACATATTTGGTATTAGATAACTTTCATGTAAAAGTACATACTTCTTTTTGCTTCTTATGTTTCTGGTTCTGGGTTTATAACCACATGACTGAAACTTCAGTCAATCTTTAACATGTATTTCAGTTATATATGATTGAGCGCAAACATACATAAAAAAGAATTAAGTGTTGAACGGGGTTGTAGATTTTTTTTTAATCTTGACAGACATGGACGAAATTTTCAAGAACAAATTAGAGCCGGCGAATTAAATTGCCCACTTTCTAGCCAATTTGCTAGCTCCCTCCTCCTATCTGCCATTTTTTTTTCTTTTTTCAAAATTTAGCTACTCTTTTGTTTTTTCCACTTTTTCTTTTTAGCTTTTTTTACTAAAAAAAAAAATCTATTTTTTAAATGCTATTTTTTTTTTTTTTAACAATTAAATACAATTTTTTAACATTAAAATTGTTGCTCTCTTTTTATGAGGGTCAAAATCATTTTCCCTCCCCAATCTTAAAAATCAAACTCCCCCCTCAACTTTAAACAATAATTATACTCTCACTTTATGCTAATTGACTTCTTAAAATTCTTATTTTACCCTTTATCATCTATTTTTATTTTTATTTTTTTTAACTTCTTTAAAATCATCATATTTTCATTTTAAAAAAAAATCATATAACAAAATTTTCATAAAAACATAAACATTATCTTTTAGAAAAAAAAGTAAGAAATACCAATTAAGTATATAAGCTAATGATAATATTTATGAAGTAAATTAGCATGATAAGAAAATTAGTTTTATTAATAATAACCAAAACAATGATATTTATTTTACAAGTGAAAATAATAAGTAACACTAATTTTATAAACGTATTTCAATGTAGAAAATACAAACAATAAATGAAAGAGATAACCCTATAGTACCACCCCGAACTATGGTCAAAGTTGTTACGACACATCCAACTTCACAAGGGTCCTACTATCCCCTGAACTCAAATTTAGAGTATTTTTGTCATTTTTTGTGCTAATGTGCTACCTTTATCACATAAAATTGAGTCCACATTAAAGGTGTCACGCCATCTAAAATGATTGACAAAAGGTATTACGTTAGCTAAAATGATCGACAAAAATACGCTAAAATTTAGTTTAAGGGGTAATAGGACCCCCGTGAAATTGACGTGTGTCGTAACAAATTTGGTCATAGTTCGGGGGTACTAGATTATTTTCTCGAATAAAAATAAGGTTAAATTTTAAAGATTATATTTATTTATGTAAATTATAAAATATGTAATACTCTATTAATGACAATCATAACTTATTTACTGATATAGACAATAGATAATATCGTTTTTTATCACTTGATTCTCATACTAAAAATAGATGTTTTAATTTATCTGCTCAATTTGTAAAATCAAGAGAATTGTATTATATTTTTTTTCTACCCTTTAGTGTTAAATACTATATAAAGTAACAGTATAGATAAATTTAAAGTTTCAAATTATCATTAATAAGGTTAATTTAGCAAAATATACATCTAAGTAAAATTTTCTTAAGGATTGTGTTATATCAACAAAAAGTTAAGTAATACGAAACGAATTTAGTAAGAGAGTGATAAAACACGAAAATATACGCACATGCATGTACATACATATGTATATATACACACTTAGGGGTGGGTTGTTTGAAAATAAGTTATTCCGGAATTAGTTATCACAAAATAAGTTGTACTAACATGTATGTGTGATAACTTATCTCATCACTGTGGTATAAATGGTGCGACAAATAATTTTGAGACTACCTAATACATCTAATTAAACACAAGATAAATAATCATGAACTTTATCTCTGAATTATTATAATTATACCTCACACCAAACAACTCTTTAATACATATAATACTAAAATAACGATCTTAAAAATTAACATTGAATTTTGTGATAAATTTAAAAAATATATTAATTTACTTATAAATTTAATAAACTTAAATAAAATGCTATAAATATCCATGTTAAAAAAATATTCATTACATATAATATAAAAAGATATTACATAAATATAGGATTAAAATTATAAGGACAAAATGGACATTGAATGGATAAAGGGGGGAGTATGATTATTGTTTAATGTTGAGGGGGGAGTTTGATTTTTTTAATCAAAGTTGGGGGGTGAAAATGATTTTCATCCTTTTTTATGGATATACTTTAACAGGGGTGGATCTATGGGTCCTGTTAGGGGTTTCCGGAAACCCAGTAACTTTCATACGGATCTAGTATTTATATAGAGAAATATAGTAAATATATAAAGATAATAAGTTGGGAACCCATAATCAAAGTGTATTGTTGGTCTAGTGGAGTCGAGGGACTTGTAAAAATTATGTTAACCTTATGGTTGTGGGTTCAAATCTCATTACTTACTATATTTGCTTTTATTTGTATCTAATATGGGGAACCCACAAACTTTAAATCCTACTTTGTACTTTATACAACAATTATATAATCTCCGTACACATTCTAGATATATACATATTCTATACAATAATGATACAATTTCTATACATATCTTATACATATACATATTTCATACAATAATGACATAGTTTCTATACACATCATATACATATACATATTCTATAATAATGATATGTTTTCTATGCACATCACATACATATACATATTCTATACAATATCTACACACTTCTATACACATCATATACAACATTTAGCTACAATAATTATTTAGCTACACGTTTTGTACAAAAATTATTAAATCTCTATACATGTCCCATACAAAAATTATACAATAACTATACCATTTATATATACATTCTATATAATTTTTATATATTTTTAAGAGAAAAGACACTGTTTCCACCCTGAACTATACATGAAATTATTGAGACACACCCAAACTTTAGGAGGGTCCTATTACTCCCCTGTACCAATTAAAACTTATTTTTTGCAACCTTAGTGCCTATGTGGCACATACGTGGACCTTCAGTGTGTTGATTCGCTGATGTGCCACGTAGGCACTAAGTTTGCCAAAAATATGATTTTAATTAGTCCAGAGGGTAATAGGGCCCTTCTAAAGTTCAGGTGTGTCTCAACAATTTCGTGTATAGTTAAGGGTGAAAACAAAGTCTTTTCCCTATTTTTAATACAGATACATATTCTATACAATATTTATATAGTTTCTATACAATTGTATTTAACTTAAAAAAAAAAAAAAAAAAAAGGAGCTCTTTTAGCCAAAAAAAAGAAGAAAAAGAAAATTGGAGCCACAAAAAAAGGAAAAACAGCAACACTAATATTTTTAAAAAGACCAAAGTAGCCCAAAATTGAAATGGTTATTTATGGAAATTATTCTCAATGACCAATTGCCCAAACTTGAAGCATTTATTTTGAGATGGATCATGCAATGTGCTTTTCCCTTTAATATATTAGTATATGTCTTATATATGGCGTATATACAATACGTATATGTATACACGTATGACATGACATATATACGAAATACAATCATTCCACCTGGACTAGCTAGACCACCACTTATTCACTACGGGTCATACACTCGACATACATTGTATACATGTCACATATATGTCGTGCATATAATAATAATACGTGACATACATTGAACAAACGATAACACACACGAAATATCATTCCACCGTCGTTGGACCACCATCGCGCATTCCTCCATTAGAATGTAAAAATCATTTTCATAGAAAAAAAAAGTGATAGATCGAAAAAGTTTCAGAAAATTCCTATTGTTAGTCATTATCCAGCTGCTAAACATCAAAATCTTATGAAAAATATTTGACTAGTACTTCAATTTGAGAAACTTATTTTTTACTTGAATCCAACCATCATTTCTCTAGCTTGCCATTTGTGAAACAAATTTAAGAAAAAATGTGGCATGATCCATTGAAAGTTTTGAAGCTCAAAAATTCAAATCGAGATCAGAAAAAAAAAGTGACCTTAAATTTCTTAAAGTTCAACAACAACAACAACATACCCAGTGTATTCCCACCTAGTGGGGTCTGGGGAGGATAGAGTGTACGCAGACCATACCGCTACCTCAAGAGAAGTAGAGAGGCTGTTTCTGATAGACCCCCGGCTTAGGACCAATAACAGTATAACAAATACAAAAAGTAAGCGCATATAAACTAGTATGGTACACAAAACAAACTAACAGTATAACAAACACAAAAGATAAGTGCATAATAAACTAGTAAGGAATGCAAAAAAGCCAACACCACTAGCCCCCAAAAACTACAGTCACAACACTACGAACCAGAAACTCCCCTATTACTACCGCCGCGCTCCCACCCCCTAACCCTCTACCCTAATCCGCGTTCTCCATACCTTACTATCAAGGGTCATGTCGTCTATAAGCTGTAATAGCTCCATATCATGCCTAATCACCTGCCTCCAATATTTCTTCGGTCTACCTCTAGCCCGCCTAAAACCATCCATAGCCAGAGTCTCACACCTTCGCACTGGAGCATCAGGGCCCCTCCTCATCACATGCCCGAACCAACGTAGCCTCACTTCTCGCAACTTATCCTCCACTGAGGCAACTCCCTCCTTCTCCCGAATAATCTCATTCTTCACCCTATCTTTCCTGGTATGTCCACACATCCATCGCAACATTCGCAACTCCGCTACCATCACCTTTTGGATGTGAGAGTTCTTAACTGGCCAACACTCCGCTCCATACAACATAGCCGTCTGGACTATCACTTTGTAGAACTTACCTTTAAGCTTCGGGGGTACCTACTTATCACAAAGGACTCCCTAAGCGAGCCTCCACTTCAACCACCCTGCCCCAATACGATGCGTGACATCCTCGTCAATCTCACCATTACCCTGAATTATAAACCCCAGATACTTGAAACTCTCCCTCTTCTAGATGGCCTGAGAGTCTAGCTTCACAACCACTCCATCTTATTGCGACATATCACTAAACTTACACTTCAGTACTCCGTCTTGGTTCTACTTAATCAAAAACCTTTAGATTCAAGTGTCTGTCTCCAAATATCCAACTTATCATTAACTCCACTCCGAGTCTCATCGATCAGAACCACATCATCAGCAAATAACATACACCGAGGCACCTCCCCTTAAATATGTCGCATCAAAATATCCATCACCAAGGCAAAAAGAAACAGGCTAAGAGTTGTTCCCTGATGCAACCCTATCAAAACTGTGAAGTGCTCTGAATCTCCACCTACCGTCCTCACACGAGTCTTCGCACCATCATACATATCCTGACTTGACCTAGTGTACGCCACGGGCACCCCTCTAGCCTCCAAGCACCTCCACAGAATCTCCCAGGGAACTCTGTCATATGTCTTTTCTAGATCAATAAACACCATGTGCAAGTCCTTCTTCCTCTCTCGAAAGTGCACCGCTAATCTCCTCACAAGGTGAATGGCCTCAATGGTCGAGCGACCAGGCATGAAACCGAACTGATTCTCAGAGATCATCACGATCCTCCTAATCCTCAACTCTACCATCCTTTCCCAAACCTTCATAGTATGACTCAACAACTTAATACCTCTATAGTTGTTACAACTCTAAATGTCTCCCTTATTCTTATACACTGGAATCATCGTGCTCCACCTCCACGCTTCAGGCATCTTAGCAGCTCTGAAGATAATGTTAAACAACCTTGTCAACCACTCCAAACCTGCCCCGCTAGTGCTCTTTCAAAAATCTACTAGAATCTCGTCTGACCCAGTTGCCCTACCCCACCGCATCCTACGAATAGCTCCCTTGAAATCCTCAACCTCGATACGCCTACAATAACTATAATCGCGACCCTCCTCAAATATTTCCAATTCTCCCAACACAGAACCTTTGTCCCCCTCGTCGTTCAAAAGTTTATGAAAATAGGACTGCCACCTTTCTCTAATGAGGGCATCCTCAACCAACACTATACCATCCTCTCCTTTGATGCACTTCACTTGGTCAAGGTCACGAGCCCTCCGCTCCCTGGCCTTGGCCATCCTATACAACTTCTTATCTCTATCTTTCTCCTCCAAAGTTGAATACAAACTCTCAAAAGTTATTGTCTTAGCCGTCGTAACCGCTAACTTAGCCTATATTCTAGCTACCTTATACTCCTCCTTATTCTTCTACCTTTCCTCATCATCCTTGCTCCCAACCAACTTAGCATAAGCCACTTTTTTATACTCCACCTTAATCTTGACCTCTTCGTTCCACCACTAGTCTCCTCGATATTTGCCAGATCGACCTCTCGAGACACCCAACACCTCTCTAGCAGTCTCTCTAATGCAACTGACAGTCGTCTCCCACATATTATCCACACCCCCTTTACTCTTCCAAGCCCCCTACTCTTCAACTTTTCTTTCATCTCCAAAGCACTAGCCAAATCAAGTTACCCCACTTAATCCTGGGTCGTGCCTCTTCACTTCTCTTTTTTTTGTCCTTATTGATAACCAAGTCCATCACTACCAACCTATGTTGAGTCGAGATATTCTCACTAGGTATGACTTTACAGTCTTTACATAGCGCTCTATCCCCTTTTCTAAGCAGCAAAAAGTCTATCTGAGTCTTGGCCACTAAACTACAAAATGTAATAAGGTGATCCTCCTTTTTTGGAAAGCTCGAATTTTCTATCCCCAACCCAAAAGCCCTAGAAAAATCCAACAGAGAAGCTCCTCCTTCATTCCGGTCACCAAAACTGAAACCGCCATGCACATCATCATACCCTCTCAACAAAGACCCAATATGCCTATTGAAATCCCCTCCCATGAAAAGCTTCTCAGTGCTCGAGATGCTCCTCACCACCTCATCTAAAACCTCCCAGAATTCCTTCTTCTCCTCTTCGTCCAAACCTACTTGCGGGGCGTAGGCACTAATAACGTTCACCGAAGACCCTCACATAACCAACTTAATAGACATCAGTCTATCACTAAATCTCTTTACCTCTACTACCTGCTCCCTAAGATCTTCATCTACTAAGATACCTACCCCATTTCTATGTCTCACGCTACCTGAGTACCACAACTTATATCCATCCACATCTCTCGCTTTAGTGCTTACCCATTTAGTTTCCTAGACACACGCTACACTAACCCTCATCTTTCTAAGAATCTTCACCAGCTCTATAGACTTACCCTACAAAGTACCGATGTTCCAAGACCCAACTCGCAACCTAGAAGCTCTTTTATCCTGCCTAACCTTACTACCCCTATCCCCTAATCCAAACTCGATCCTAGACCCGATCCAGACCCAACCCCCCCAAACCCCGACCCAAACCCAACACCTCATGACCCCGACCTCGACCTATGACATGACCCTATTCTACCATCTCCAATCACAACCACTATGCAACAAAGGGGGATCAAGATAAGGTAAAAAGGGCACACTAGTTAAAATGAAGTCAATAAAGGAGCTAGGGATGCAGACACAATCTATAATAGATAGAGAGCAACAAATCTAATAATATAACACAAATTTTAATAAACAATAGTCAATAGTGGGAACTAATACTTCCACAATTAACGGATATGCTAGTCAATCAAGTAACAGTAATCAGACAAGGTAACACACTCAAAAACCACTAAGAACAATACCCACTAAGAACAATAAAAAGATTCACACGTAAAACACTATTACAAAGTAACCAATCAACAAGAAATTCGTCACCCACACCCAGATAATCAGCCAAGACACTATGAAACAGGAATCTCAACAAGAATAGTGCAAAACACTACCAGTAGCAGCCTCTAAAAATCAAGAAAGCTATACACAACTAGAAAAGATGGATCGAGTACACCTAATCGAAGCTGGGTTGTGTCCGTATACTTGGTTGAGTCGCTGGATTCCGGCAATTTGCGGTAGAACTTGGTCGCCGAAATAGTACCACTGGAATAGTACCACCAAAATAGTGTCGCCAGAATAGTGTTCCTATCACCTAAATATCGCCGGGTAGAGTCGTTGGAGCGAATTCTGAGCATTGCCCTGTTCTGCTCACTTACACCATCGCCGGAGTTGAGCCGGCGAAAACCCTAGTGCCGCCGACGATAGTAGTACTGAGAAGGGCAATCGGGGAAGGTAGAGAGAGAACTTAGGAGAGAGGAGAAAAGGAAGGCAGTGGCGACGGCGCTGGGGATGACCGTTGTTGATAGCGACCACTACTAGAAAACATTAAATTTCCCACAGCCAATGTAGTCGGAATGTGGTCGGAATTTAAGGTATTTTCGACTACTTTTTGACTACTTGTGGTAGTCAGAATAAAGCTTGTCGGAAAATCACTTCCGACTACTATAGTCAGAAATTTCTGACTACTTTAGTCGGAAATGTAGTCGGATATTTAATAATTATAAATATGCCGACTACTGTAGTTGAAAATTTAATAAATAATTATTTAATAAATTTAATTATTCCGACTACTGTAGTCAAAAATTTAATAAATAATTATTTATTAATTTTAATTATTCCGACTACTATAGTCAAAAATTTAATAAATAATTATTTAATTATTTTAATTATTCCGACTACTGTAGGTAAAATTTAATAAATGATTATTTTAATTATTCCGACTACTATAGTCGGAAACTTAATAAATAATTATTTAATTATTTTAATTATTTCGAATAGGATAGTCAAAATTTCATAAATAATTATTTATTAATTTTAATTATTCCGACTACCGTAGTCGGATATTTAATAAATAATTATTATTTGATAAATAGTTATTTAATAATTATTATATTGCATTAGCTTACACTGTTTTCAGATTATAAATAATAACTAATGTATTTTTCACAACAGGATCAAACACGACAAAAAAATATAAATACAATCACTTTAAACCATTCAAAACAAACATCAAATCAAATAGTTTAAACATCTAAATGTCACAACAAAAATTAAGAACAATAACTACAATCTACTTATCATCAGATTCGTTATCTTCCTCGTCATGAAATAGTTGCGGCATATGCTTCTTAACCAACTCCTCCAATTTATCAAATTTAGCAAACCTAGCATCATTAGCTGCACATTTCTGCGTCAATTCCACAATTTGTTTTTTCATCGCTTCCATTTCTTCAACAGTTTGCAAAGTAGAAGAGTAACTGGAAAAACAACGAAGGAGTACTCGAGGATTGGAGAACTCCTATCTCGTAGGTTCTACCTTTCTTTGGACCACCTACCACAGCTGTCCACATATTATTTATCTCTGTGGGTGATGGTTGGACCATGGTACCATCCTCTGAAGTAGGTTGGGTTTGACGCCACTCTTTTATGCTTTTTTGAAATTCTTCCTGACATAAAAATTATTTGTCAGTACGTAAACAAACAAAGTTGAGTAATAATAAAACAATGTATGTAAAAGTTATTATCTTACATATGCAATCCTAGCACGCGGTTCGATCCAATCTCTTCTTGTACCGTCTTTGTTTTTCTTTCTATGCGTCTCTTCGTAGACCTCAAGATAAGGGCGCTCTTTTCCTCCATTTTTATATTCCTTCAAAATTAGATGAATATGACAATGGTGCTAATCATGATTATAACAATGGTGTTGATGGTGCTGAACTAAGTCTAGATGATCCTACCAGTGGTGCTGATGGTGCTGAGTCATAAAACAAGATTAATTTTCAAAGGTTACTAACAGGTTGGGGGTATTGATTTAATTGAAAAAGTTTGGTATGGTAAGGTAAGTATTAAAGTACAACATTCTTAAAACATATACTACTAACATAAAACCTAAGGTTAGTTCGAAGATTAACCAAGATATTGTTTCTTCGATACATAATGTTATTGTGATACTCTTTCTAACAAAATGCTTTTATGTTGGTTTTTAGTGTGTGTATACATACAACTAGTATTTATATATGGTGGAAGTTGGTGAATGTACATGAATGAGTAATATTTTTCGTCTTTGTATATATGATTGTTGAACCCTTTTTTCTTATATAGTATTTCTGAATAATTCAGAATGTCTCCATGTCATAGTAGATTCACATCCTCTTACCTCAAGGCTCAAATCAAACCAAGAACTAGAACCACTTCATTGTCTCACCGTTTCATTTTAAAATCTACAAAAGTTTTATACTACACTTTTTTTAAAAAAAATGTAATTCAACGCCAGCCTGCCAAATTAAATATAATAGAAAAAAAATCCAATCTCATAATATTATTGATTCAAGTCCTATAATTTCTTAATTTTTAATAAATTTCATTAATTAATTTTCTACTACAAGTAGAGTATTAGAAAAACTCATAATATAGAATAAATTAGTTGTTTAGATAAAAATGACATTAGAGATTAGGTACGAGACACATTTAACTTGTTCCATGAGCTTATTTTCAACATTACTAAGAATATAAATCTATAAAACAAATGAGCAGCAATAAATATTGTTTCTTCGATAAACAGCAAGAGACGTAATATCCTGACTTGTAGCAACATGATGTAGTAACATTTTATTCTACAACCAAGACTTTTTGTTGTCTCATTAGAGGATATGCAAATGCAGGCTTTTCCCTAAGGTGATCAACGTTGTCCGATTAGCTGGGTAGTTGGAGATCCCTGAAAACACTTCCTTTTTCAGTTCTGTTATCTAATTATGTTTTATTTAATCATGTTAAATTATAGGAGTTGTGCAGAACTAGCTAATGAATATATTAAGCCCCATCATGGTAAATTCGTGGAATTATTTTAAACGTTTAAGATTCTGATTGCATAAAAAAAATAATTAAAGTGACTATATGTATGTCTTTATCATCATTCATCAGTAAATGCAAAGCAGACTTCATTTGGGCTAAGAAGTTTGAGCATCTTTCACCTAAATGGACTATGGGCTATTAACTCTTCATCCAACAACTAGTCTTCTCCTGATCTCAGCTTAATAGCCCTTTGCCCAAACTTATCACTTAATTTTAGACACTCGAACTATTTCTACTTTTGAAGGTTAGCATATCCCTAGATCATTTACTACAGCAACAACAACGTTCTTGCTAGTTGATAGGAGTGTTTTATTCATAGCTTTAAATGATACTAAAATATCTTTTAAAAAATGAAGTGAATCAGTAAATGTAGAAAATTCTTGACAGTTAAATACTGTCAACTCATCAACTGTGTCTTAACGAAGGCATTCACATACACATACACTAATTCTCTTCTTCTTACTTTGTAAACTCATTAGGCAGTGTGATACAAGATCAAGTTCACAACAAACGAAACAAGCAACAACAAGAATAACAAGATGTCAACAACAATGCTAGTGAATCGAAATAGGCCACACACGGCTTCACTAGACTTCAAGATGAACAAAAAGAAGAAAATAACAACAATAGTGAATCAAAAGAGCCCCACACGGCTTCACTATGTCATGTTTTAGAACATTGAAATAAATCGAACAAATCAGAGATTTAAGATAATATTACCAGTCTTCGTCGGTGGGTAGTGAAATTCATTGAACCTCCTGTGTGCAATGAGCCACCTGTTTCAGACGCTCTATTTGCCTTTGCCCGTTCCCTCCTCGCCCTAAATTCAGGAGTATCCCATTTTACCAAGAACTAGTCCCACACATCAGCATTCATCCAACTAGGTTTTTTCAAGTTCTTTCGGGCCTCATATAAGTGTTCTTTGATCTGTAGAGTTGCTTTGAACTTGAAAATGCGTTGTATTTTATTTTCATGACAAGAATTCCATGCACAATTTGTTTGCAAAATAGTTTAATATAAAGTCATGAAATAAGTTGACGGATACAAAGGTAAATTCATCATTGATATCATAATGAAATGTTAAATTCTTTGATTTGGATTATACTATAAACTGGTTCCATATAATAACTCTGACGTTGAGATTAATCTCGTTCCAACTACCCCACGGCTCCGTGTAAAATAGTTTAATTGCTTCTATAATCATATGTCCGCCGCTACACGCGGGAATGAACCTGCAATAAAATTATATTAAATTATCTTATCTTTTAAAAATTTTAAAAATTATGAAAAAACATAAGGTTTACTTACCCATTACCACCATCAGGGGCGATAATTAGCCTGCCGTTGCCATCATATTCTACTACCTCTTTAAATCTCAGAATCGGGAAAACAGATGTTGTGGCATTAGATGTTGTAGCACTATCAATGGATGGAGATGTTGATGTGCTGGCACCTCTAATTCTCAATCCAGAAAGGCTAGGTGTGGATGATGTTGAAGGTACAGATGAAGAGCTACTATGCAGACTATTGTGAGGAGAAGAGGGATGGAACTGGTGGGGCGGTGGGGGCATGAAAAATATATTTGGTAGTGAAATATCTGCCCTTGGTGGAGGAAGAATATTTGTAGTAACTGGTGGAAGAGCTGTGGCAACAGGTGGTGGTGGTGGTGTTGTATATTGACCTGCGGAAAGATTATTAGTTCCTTTCTTACCTTTCTTACGTTGTCCATTACCGTGACCTTTTGATGCCATTGATTTTCTTTATTAAGCACTTGAAAAAAATAGAACCACAATATAACAACATAAACAACAGATTCAGCAAATGAGTTGCAAATATATAATTACTCATACAGGAGTTAGCTATACCAAACAATACACGGCAAGAGATCAAAGCACCATCAAAGAGTTGGAGTATGAAAAACAAGGCTGTGAACTCATTATAATAAGTACCTTTCATTAATACCCACACTGATGTAGGACTAGGCAGTATTTGGTTATTTCTTCTTTTAATTGAGTTTCCTCTTAGGTGCAGAAAATGTCAAAAATAGAGGGAAGAAGAAATTAGGTTCAGAAGTGGAAAAAAATTATGAGTTACAATGGTTGACCTTGAACTTTAGTCTTAACATCATTTTGGCATTTTATCTTCTTCCATTTCTTTAAAATAGAAAAAGGAAATGAAATAGAAGTACTCTGGCAAATTACTTTAGAAATGAGAAAGAAAAATAACAGATAAAGAGGTCCAAAATTAAGTACTAGATCAATTTTATAACATTCTTATGAATAAAAAAAATAGAATGAAGATTAGAAAAGTCCTGGACAAATATATAATAAAACTTAGGATATCTTAAACTAAAGCTACATCTAAGGAAAAAAAAAACTAAATTCATTTACTAATAATAGTACTCCATCTTTTTCTAATCAAACATTAAAAATGAAAATAGGCCTCAAGAAGAAAAAAGTTTGGCTACTATAACTAACTTATACCTAAAAGTTAGGTAAACAGTTACGCATATGCACTGATAAGTTAATAACAATAACCAAATTGTAGCTGTATGAAATTTATTTGTGTACTAAACTAACAAGTTGATAATAATAATTACATAATTGATAATACTTTACAAAAAGTAAGATCTGTAGTAGCCTCACAGTAATAATTAAATGCATCATATCATTCACAATAAACAGCACCACTAATTGTTGACAAAAAACTAGGTGAGTGTTTTCAAAATTGACATGATTTTTATTTCACATATTTCTTCTCATTCGAAGGGCTATCGGAAACAACCTTTCTACCTCAAGTAGTGGTACACCCTGTATATATTCTACCCTTCCCAGACCCTACTTTGGGTATGTTGTTGTATATTTCTTCTCATTGTAGGCTTTTCTATTTCACCGCACGTAATTGTTGTTTGTAGTCAAGGACAAAGCTTTGGGTATGGATAGAGGGATATGTTGTATTACTTCCTTTATGTTCAAAATCCATGAGATACATAAAGTATTAAGTCAGTCAATCCATATTACCCTTTCCAAATTATGATAGGCTTTTAGTATTCTTACAGAAAATTTCAGAGTCAGGCTATTACGTTGCTTGGAGCAGCTTCCTTCCAAATAAGAGGGTCAAATTAAATGCAAGAAGAATCACTACTAATTCGAGATGGAGTAGCACCCAAAGGTGTGGCCTAGTAGTCAAAGAAGTGGGTTGAGAACCTGAGATTTCAGGTTCAAATCCCAACAGAGACAAAAAACAAACTAAGTGATTTTTCCCATCTGTCCTGGATATCCCGTGCATTTATTAAAGGCGCGTGAAAGCTCACTTGGACACCATGTTATCAAACTAAAATATTGAGATGGAGTAACTCTCTTAAGTTTGTCTTCCAACCTAAAGAAGGCTATTATGGTGCCTTTAACAAAATTAAGGCGCACCAGATGGGTTTCAAGATATATTTGACTTACATGTTTTACCATGTCTGCTAATTGGTGTTAGTGGTTTAATACTTGGTCTTATTATGGTAATGCAAGGGACATGGAGCAAGCCTGCACAAAAATAGGGACCTAATCTTTCTTTTTTCTGTGGTGTCTCTAACAATCCAACTAGTTTCCTCAGAAACTGGTCATCTAGAGTCCATGCAATTCAGTTTTCAATCCAATGTTCCAAACAGTTAAAGTAAAGGTTGGATAATTCTGAATCAACAAGTCAATGCTTGTCTTTTCTGTCAGTTTTCGATATTTAACAATCAAGTCTTGTTAATAATTCAATATTAACTGCTGATACATAGAAAATTTGAAAGCAAATAACCAAATGTCTGTATGAAAGGAGGAAGCAGTCTGATTCCATATGATGTAGATAGAACAAGCATACAAATGAGTGCAGTATAATAAGAAAATACAACAAGACAAGCAAATCATGTTACATAGTTACTGGCACTATAAATGTTAACAAAGAAAAGACACTATATTGTCAAGAAAAATAGCAAAAAATACAGTTCAAAACCTTGTTACAACACATTACTACTATTAATAACAACTCAATCCTCGTCGCTTGTTTCATATTCATTCATCAATTCTTCCGCATTACTTGTTTCATATTCATTGATCGATTCTTCCTCATCACTTGTTTCATTTTTATCAAGTAACTTTTCCTCGCTTATTTCATTTTTATCAGTTGGATCTTCCTCGTCATTTGCCCCAGATGTTCCTTCTTCATAATCATGAACATTCAATCTAAGTTCAGAAGGATCAAATTCTTCATACAGGCCTTCGTGCTGCAACTCACTTGCTAATTCATCATCCACCCTTTCTTCCACACTTAAAATGTCATTCTGATACGCTAAATCTAATGCATCCTCCACTACAACTCTACCCATGGGCTTTGTTTTTATAACTACCCGCCATGTAGATTTATTCTTTTTTAAAGGATAAGGAGCGCAATACACTTGTTTCACATTTTGTGCAATGACAAATGGATCATAGAGTCCATACTCCCTTGTACGCTTAATTTCAACTATTTTGTACTGAGGGTGCACCTTTGTACCTAACCTAGGCGTAGGATCATACTACTTACACTGAAAGAGAACCAATTTTTTCTTCGGCCAACCCACATGATAATCGAGTTCTAAAATCTCGTGAAGCACACCATAATAATCAACACCTCCATCACCTTTTACCCAAACCCCACTATTGTTGGTTTTCTTGCCCTTAGAGAACTCTTCTATATGAAATCTGTACCCATTGACAGAGTACTTAGAAAACTTTCTGACTTTAGCATCAGGTCCCCAAGCTATCTCACGTAAAAATTAGTCATTTGAGTCATAATTAAGTGGATTATGAACCTATAAAAAGTTTTAAAAAAAGTAAAAATTTAAATATACATGAGATTGAACAAAAGTGTAAATCGTGTTAAATGTTTAAGTTACACTTACATATGCTCTAAACCACACTGAAAACATAGGGTAAACAGCAACATCCCCGTATAAAGCCACGAAGTAACTGTCCGATAAAGTTATGACTTTCATTAGTTAAAGCTTAGATAGACCTTGAATGATTGTCCTTAATATAAATATACGCACTTATAAAAAGGCAGGACCTCAGAAAAATTTAATAATACATGTTTTGTAGCTGACTTAAGCTTCGCCTCATTCAAATATCGAACTGGACCACCTTTCAGACTTTCTTTACCTGGTTGATTGAATATTGAAAATGGTGGTGCCGAAGGATCTGTATTGTCTCCATCATCATGCCTATTAAGTTTGTTTCTCAGACATAGTACATAATGTTTAAAATAATATGAACAAAAATAAGATGTCTCTTTAGCCAAATAAGCCTCACATACTGATCCCTCAATTCGGGATCTATTTTTTATGGTCCGCTTATATTTGCCAATAATCCTGCATAGTATGATCTTTTAGATGAAATAATGTTCAATTAAAACACATGAAGGTAAATGTTAAAAGTCAATACCTCTCGAAGGGATACATCTATCGACACTGAATAGGCCCTCCAAGTCGTGCCTCTCGCACAAGGTGAATTGGAAGATGCTCCATAACATCAAAAAAAACAAGAGGAAATTTTTTTGATAACTTGTTTAAGGTAAAGCGAATGTTGATATCCATTAAAGATAGGTTCTCCTCCCTTAATGTGTTAGAACATAAATCTTTTAAAAATAAGTTTATCTCTGTTATGGGCTTCCAAATTCTATCGGGCAATGCACAGAATGCAATAGGCATCAATGACTCCATGAAAATGTGACAATCATGGCTCTTCATAGAAGTCAACTTTCCTTCCTCCATGTCAACACACCTAGACAAATTTGACGCATATCCATCTGGCATTCTCAAATTATTAACCCAATCACAAATCACTCTTCTATCCTCCAAAGTGAATGTGTAACTAACCTTGGGCTTCTGAATCTTATTGTTTAAGTATGTTAGGTACAACTCACTACACCGAAAATACTCCTTTAAGTCCATCCTGGCCTTCAAGTTATCTTTTGTTTTATTACTTACATCCATCACAGTATTAAACAAGTTGTCAAAGAAGTTTTTCTTAATATGCATAGGATCCAGATTATGAGGCAGAAGATTATTCTTCCAATAATCTAACTTCCAAAATATGCTCCGTTTAGTACAGTTATGTGTAATACCATAACCAGGTATCCTGGATGGTGGAGACTCTGTTACCTTAGGCAGATTCCTTACTCTATCCCAAATTTGTTCTCGCGACAAAATTAGCGGTGGTTCCTCAAAATCAGTCTTATTCTTTATAAAATCACTAGTATTTCTCCTAAACTCATGTTACATTGGCAAGAATCGACGGTGACAGTCAAACCATGAGTTTTTACCCCCATGTTTCAAAGTGAATGCTTTTGTGTCTTCCATACAACAAGGGCAAGCTAACTTGCCCGCAGTCGACCACCCAGACATCATTCCATAGGCAGGAAAGTCATTTATAGTCCACATCAAAGTAGCACACAATCTAAAGTTTTGTTTCATGGATACATCATATGCTTCCACACCTTCATGCCACAATAAGTTCAACTCATCAATCAATGGCTACAGGTATACATCAATCAAAACTTTTGGATTGCGAGGACCCGAAATTATGCAAGTTAGAAATATATACTGACTCGTCATACACAATTCAGGTGGGAGATTATAAGGAGTCACAAACACTGGCCAACATAAATATGGTGTAGCTGAGATAGAAAATAGAGTGAATCCATCAGTAGATAATCCCAACCTAATGTTTCTTGGTTCACTAGCAAAATCCAGATACACACTATCAAAATGCTTCTATGCTTCTACATCTGACGGATAACATAAAACACCAGATGGTCTTTTATTTTCATAGTGCCATCTCCTATGAGGGGCAAAACTTATTGATACATACAACCTCTTTAACCGTGGTATAAGGGGTAAGTAATGCATCGACTTCACAGGAACTTTCTTCCCTTTGGCATGTGTGACTTCCTTATAACGAGGCTGATTATAAAATTTGCAATGTTCAAAATTTGCATCTTCCTTATAGAATAACATGCAACCTTTCTCGCAACAGTGAATCCTCTCTGATGAAAGTCCTAACTTAGAAACCAACTTCTTTGTTGTATAGAAATCTTTGGGTAAGTCAAGTTTATTTGGGTTAAGTTCATTCATAAATCCAATGATAGAGTTCATGCCCTCTTGAGAAATAGAATAATCTGATTTAATACTCAGTAACCAAACGGCAACAAATAACTTAGAATGCACTGATCCTTCATACAATGGATGACTAGCCTCCTTTAACTGTTCGTAAAAGTGATTAGCCTCATCATTTGGTTTATTTTGAGCCCCTAAGTGTGTCCCAAAAGCATACCTGACCATGTCACTATATCATGAACTTTCAACATTATTCTCTCTTATTGGACTTTCAACATAATTCTGAAAAGCAAAATTATTAGCAGCACTACTCTCTCCATGAGCTGTCCACACAATATAATTCAACATAAAACCCTTCCTATAAAGATGTAATGTAACATCATTTGAACTCAATAACTTGCAACACTTGCAATTCCAACAAGGACACCTAATTGTCCCTTCAATAAGAAAATCATTAAGTGTCATTGCTTTAGCAATAGATCCAGCTACCCCAGATTTATATTCCTCCCTCAACCCCACACGGTTAGGATAAAGTCTATTATACATCCATGTACGATCTTCATTTTTCCATCTACACAAAAACGACAACAACAATAATAGAGAAAAGAAACAAAAACAAGAGAAACAAAACAATAACAGGGTTGTTTGGTGATGCTACTATGCAGTGAACACAAGCGGAAAACTAATTAAGAATAGAAACTGAAATATCTAATTAAGAATCAAAGAATCTCAATCATCCCATCATAATTTATATCGATAGTTATCATGACGACATATTTTTTGCATTATTATTATTTCTCACTCTATATATATACATATATTCTTCTTGAAAATGAAAAATAAATAATTTGTATATGATACACCCAAAACTCAAGTTGAATAAATTTCAACTATATATTTCAAAGAAAAATCTTTGACAATTTTATTTATTGAGCAAGTTTACTGAGTTTTATTCACTACAATATTAAAGCTAGAAAACTATCTTCTTTTCAAATTTAAACTGAAGCTCATTGTGAGAAGTGGGAAGCACAACTATAAATATTAACCAATTCTTTTGGAATCTTTTGATTAACCCTAGTCCTATGGTCATTATTCTCCCAGCTCACTCCCACAAGTTATTATTGTTGCTTAATTATCATAACAGTAGAACAAATATAGTGTTTATATTTAATTGTTAAAAAAAGGCTAAATTAAACTAAATTCTACATCTTAGTTATTTTATCCATATCTAGTACTACTATAGAACTTTAGTGGGTTTTCTAGATATCTTCACCACTAGCATATCCTTCTAACAACTGGCTTTTATCATAATGTTGTGGTGATGGTCGTAATAATAGTAGTATATAATCTGTGGCAAGATAAATAAATAATATTTCTTTCACGTAGCAAAAAATCAGCCCTTAAAGTTGATACCTTTTTATAAACTTCTAAATTGGCGGCCAACCATCGTCATCGTTTTTCAAAAAAGATATCCGTAACCTATCCAAACATTAAACCTAAAGTCTCACATTACGCACTAAGTTCCCTCTTCTTCCACAACTATAATTCCTATAATTCTACGTGTTACATTTTCGTCAGAAGAGTACGAAACAATACACATTGTGGAATGATAAAAGGGATCTTGTTATTTTTTTTTCGTATTATAAAAGTGAATACAATGGAGGTCCATATAAATTATAAGTGGAGAAATAATTTTGCAGTCACACTTCAAACAACAAAGTTACAGTCCAAAGCAGCTTTGCAGGGAAATAAGATAGGCTCAAAATATTATTGCTATGCCAGTAATTTGTGCACATTATAGACAAAAATGGTTAAGAACAACAGTAGTTCCTCATGCCCAGCGGATATCCCAGACCTATTAGCATTTCTGCTTCTATCAATCGTCAAACAGTAGGTATTGCTTAATTAGATCTAGAAACTAGTAAACCAACAGTTTATTGTGCAAATTTCAGAAATCAAAAAATATAAATTTAGTGTGTGAATTCCATATCAGCTTTTTTAATCGAAAATTAAACAAAAATTGAAAATGGAGAAGAAGACTATTAAGAATGACAACGAGGCTTCGAGGAAAGGCAAAAATTCTTACCTGTTGAGAGCAAAAGCAAAAATCTTCTTTGTTCTCTACGGAATAACTAAAGAAAACATAAGTAAATCTGTGTTAGAAACGAAAATCATAAGTAGAAGCAAATCTGTCATTGAGGCAAATCATACCTCTAGGAGGCTTCCAACTTAAAAACGTTGTGGTCGCCGGCGCCGTTAAGACTCCACCAATTTCGTCGTCGTCGTCGCCGTTAACAGTCGACCAATGCCGTCGTCGTTGTTGATGTAGTCGTCGTAGCCTAGAGAGAGAGAGGGGAGGGTTAGAGAGTAAGAGAGAATTGGGAAAGTGGCTTAGAAAGGACGACTTATAACTTATATAATAACATTTCCGACTACTTCAGTCGGTACCTATTTTAATAAAATTAATTATTTAACGTTTTTGACTACAGTAGTCGGAAATACATTTAATAATTTATTTAAATAGTTATTTAATTTTTGTATAAGGGTTTGATTATATGTTAAATAATATATTTATTTAATTATTTTTATTTCTGACTACGGTGGTCGGAAAAGAATATTTAATAATTTATATAATTAATTATTTAATCTCCGTATAAGGAAATGATTATATATTTAGTAATATATTTATTTTATTCTTTTTTTTTCTGACTACAGTAGTCGGAATGTACAATTCCCGCAATTTCCCGCCAACCATTCTGAGTATATATTAGTAATTTATTTATTTAATATTTTTGACAATAGTAGTCGGAACTACATATTTAATTATTTATTTAAATAATTATTTAATTTTTGTATAACGGTCTAATTATATATTTAATAATATATTTATTAAATTATTTATATTTCCGACTACAGTAGTCGAAAATACATATTTAATTATTTATTTAATTTTTGTATAAGGGTCTAATTATATATCTAATAATATATTTATTTAATTATTAATATTTATGACTCCAATAGTCGAAAATAAATATTTTATGTAGTTATTTAGTTTTTGTATAATGGTCTGATTATATATTTAATAATATATTTATTTAATTTTTCATTTTCTACTACGATAGTCGGAAATAAATATTTAATAATTTATATATTAATTATTTAATTTCTGTATAAGGGCTTGATTATATATTTAGTAATATATTTAATTTATTATTTTTATTTTTGATTACAGTAGTCGGAATATACATTTTTCGCAATTTTTCGCCAAATATTCTGACTGTTGTAGTCACAAATACTATCAGAATAATATTTTATAAAAAATAAAAATAAAAAAGTGTATTTTCCGACCGAAGTAGTTAGAAATTTCCGACTACTTTTTTCAGTCGGTAATTTTCAGTCGGAAAATAGAGATTTTCTGGTAGTGGATAACGTGAGGAGAGCTGGTTGGAGTGGGAGGGCCTGGAGGCAGCTGTTTCGTTGTAACGGAGGGACGGTGGTGGCGTTTGCGGTTATTGAACAACTACCAAACGACCCCAATAATAGTAGTAGTAATTAGGGTTTAAGAGAGTTACAAATTAAAAATTCGCCGGAGAAGGAGATCGTCGCCGTGAGAAATAGTCATGAAAGAATCTCCTTACTAAAGCTACTGCTATGCGCGGTGTCTGGAGAAGGGCCCCACCACAAGGGTGTATCGTACGCAGCCTTACCTTACATTTCTGCCAGAGGCTGTTTCCAAGGTTTGAACCCGTGACCTGCTGGTCATACGGCAACAACTTTACCAGTTACTGCAAGGCTCCCCTTAAAAATTCTTAAAGTTCAAGTATTAAAATTTATATTTGAAAATTATTGTTCTATTATCGTTTGAGGATACTAAAAAATATAAAGTACATTGCATTTTTCTCTAATTTTTCTCGCGTGCAACCAACTCTTCTTATAAAACTAGATATCGATGGCTCGTGCTAGCATGGACCCAATATATGTTATTTTTTATCTCAATTTAAATTTTTAATTATTGTGATTTATAATTTTTTTTCCTATTTCAATTTAAGTGATGTTGATATAATTTCGATAGTCAGCCAATATTTTATATCTTTTAAATTTTTTAAGTTGTTAATTATGTGATTTATAGTGCTTTTTACATAATTTTTCAATAATATATGAATATTCTCTCAGTTTCAATTTATGTGGCACAGATAAAATTTCGACAGTCAATAATTTTTTAATATTTTTTATATATACTTTTATATTGATTTATAATACTTTTTATATCACTTTTTATGTCATTTTCAATTAATATATGTTACTTTATGTCTTCCTCTGTCCCATCCCAATTTATGTGCACTAATATAATTTCGATAGTCAACCAAAGTTTTTATGCTGACATATCGTTTCGTGTCAAACTTTACCTTTTTTACGAAATATTATTAATTTTTCAATGCTTAGATGACCATAATAATTAATTAGAGGTGATATAGTAAAATCACGATGAAAGAAACGAAACACACATGTCTTAAATGACTTGTAATAATTAATTAGAAGCGACATAACAAAATTACTATAAGAAATACTTGTATAATAATTAATTAATGGTGACACGATAAAATTACGGTTGAAGCAGCTGAAGTAGACATGTCATAAATATCTATTTTACCTTTTTTCTAATTAGACATTATGAATTTTGTAATATGTAAATGACTTATAATATTTAATTAGGAATATAATAATTAATTAAGGGTGATATAGTAAAATTACGGTTGAAGCAGCTTAAGCAGACATGTCATAAATGTCTATTTTAATTTTTTATTAAATATTATTAATTTTTTAATACATAAATGACTTATAATAACTAATTAAGGGTGATATAGTAAAATTACAATTGAAGCAACTGAAGCAGACATATCGACCTCCTGTCTGCTATAGCTAATTAGAAGCGACATAACAAAATTACTATAAAAAAAATACTTGTATAATAATTAAATAACGGTGACACAGTAAAATTACAGTTGACGCAGCTGAAGCAGACATGTCATACATGTCTAGTTTACCTTTTAAAAAAAATAAATATTATTAATTTTGTAATATGTAAATGACTTATAATATTTAATTAGGGGTAAAATAATTAATTAGGGGTGATATAATAAAATTATGATTGAAGCGGTTGAAGTAGACATGTCATAAATGTCTATTTTAATTTTTTATTAAATATTATTAATTTTCTAATACATAAACAACTTATAATAATTAATTAGGGTGATGTAGACATGTCATAAATATTTTAATTTAATAATTAATTAGGGGTGATGTAGACATGTTATAAATTTCTATTTTAATTTTTTTATTAAATATTTTTAATCTTCTAATACATAAATGACTTATAATAATTAATTAGGGGTGATATAGTAAAATTACAGTTGAAACAGCTGAAGTATGCATGTCGACCTCCTACCTGCTTCAGCTACTAAACTGCCTCTTATTATATATACTAGACGTCAAAGGCCAGTGCTAGCATGGGCCCAATATATATTATTTTTTAGTATTAGTTTATGTGACACAAATAAAATTTAAATAATTATTGTGATTTATAGAAATTTGTTTTGTAATTTTTTGGAATATATAACAAATTTAAAAAAATTAGACAAACAAACTAAAGTGGATGAAAAATGAAGGCACGGGAAAGGACCAATGAAGTTGTGCCAAATCAGACAGACTGACCTTTAAATTTTTTAAGTTGTTAGTTATTGTGATGTATAGTTTTTTTTACATTTTTTTTTTAAATATATAACATATTAATCTTTTTTGATATTTTTAGTTGTTAATTATTGTAATTTATAATGTCTTTTACGTAATTTTTAAATAATATATATTATGCTTCCTATCCAAAATTTCTTGGCATTGATAATCAATTATACTTTTTAAATAATTTAATATTTTAATTATTATGATTTATAATAATTTTTCTTCTATTTCAATTTAGCTGGCATAATGTTTAGATGGTCATAATAATTAATTAAGGCAATATAGTAAAATCAAGATTGAAGCAGCAATCCAGAGATGTTTATAATGACTTATAATAACTAATTAGAAGTGATATAGCAAAATTATCATAAAACAATACTGGCGGGAAAAAAATTAAGTGAACCTCATATAAAACGTCAAGTTAATTTAACACTAAATATTATTAATTTTTTAACACTTAGATGACTTTATAATAATTTTTTAATATTATTTTTTTAATACTTAGATGACTCATAATAATTAATTAGGGGCGATACAGTAAAATTACGGTTGAAGTAACTGAAGTAGATAAGTTATAAATATCTATTTTAATTTTTTTATTAAATATTTTTAATACTTAGATGACTGGTAATAATTAATTAGGGGTGATACAGTAAAATTACAATTGAAACAACTGAAACAGACATGTCATAAATATTTTATTTTTTATTAAATATTATTAATTTTTAATACATAAATGACATATAACAAAGTTAATTATGAGCAATACAGTAAAAGTAAGGTTGAAGCAGCTAAAACAGACATGTTATAAATGTATATTTTACTTTTTTTTATTAATTTTTTAATATTTAGATGACGTTATAATATTTTTTTAATTACTTATAATAATTAATTAGGGGTGATACAGTAAAATCACGGTTGAGGCAGCTGAAGCACACATGTCATAAATGTCTATTTTTTTTATTAAATATTTTTAATATTAATTTTTTAATACTTAGATGACTTATAATAATTAATTAAGGGCGATACAGTAAAATTATGATTGAAGCAGTTGAAGAAGACATGTCACTAATTTCTATTTTAATTTTTTTATTAAATATTATTAATTTCTTAATACATAAATAACATATAATAAAATTACTTAGGGGCGATACAGTAGAATTACGATTGAAGCAGCTGAAACAGATATGTCATAAGTCTCTATTTTAATTTTTTATTAAATATTATTATTTTTTAATATACAAATGACATATAATAAAATTAATAAGGGGGAATACAGTAAAATTACGGTTGAAGCAGACATGTTATAAATGTCCATTTTATTTTTTTTATTAAATATTATTAATTTTTTAATACATAAATGACATATAATAATTATTTAGGGGTGATATGGTAAAATCACAGAGCAAGCAGCTTCCGGTCGACGAGCAGGACGACAGCAAGCTGCTGGTAGCTGCTTCAACTGCCGATACAGTAAAATTAAGGTTGAAACAGCTCAAGCGGACATGTTTTTAAATTTCTATTTTATTTTTTTTATTAAATATTATTAATTTTTTAATATTTAGATGACTTTATAATAATTTTTTAATTACTTATAATAATTAATTAGGGGTGATACAGTAAAATTACGGCTGAGGCATCTAAAGCAGACATGTCATAAATGTCTATTTTTTTATAATTAAATATTTTTGATATCAATTTTTTAACACTTAGATGACTTATAATAATAAAGGCGATACAATAAAATTATGGTTGAAGCAGTTGAAGAAGACATGTCATAAATTTTTATTTTTATTTTTTATTAAATATTATTATTTTTTAATACATAAATGACATATAATAAAATTAATTAGGGGCGATACAGTAAAATTACGGTTGAACTAGCTGAAGCAGACATGTCATAAGTCTTTATTTTAATTTTTTTATTAAATATTATTATTTTTTAATACATAAATGACATATAATAAAATTAATTAGGGGCAATACAGTAAAATTACGGTTGAAGCAGCTGAATCAGACATGTTATAAATATTTATTTTATTTCTTTTATTAAATATTATTAATTTTTTAATACATAAATGATATATAATAATTATTTAAGGGTGAGTAAAATCACGGAGTAAGCAGCTTCTAGTCGACAAGCAGGACGACGGGAAGCTGCTGGCAACTGCTTCAACTGCCTCTTATTATATAAGAGTACTAGATATGAACGGTCCGTGTAGCACCGGTCCAATATATATATTTTTAATTTTAATTTATGTGACGTAAATAGAATTTAGATAATTAATAATTAAAATAATTTAAGTTTTTAATTATTGTGGTTTATAATATTTTTTTCTTCTATTTCAATTTAAGTGACAATGATATAATTTTGAGAGCCAGCCAAATATTTTATATTTTTAAAATTTTAAAATTGTTAATTATGTGATTTATAATATTTTTTACAAAAGTTTTCAATAAGACATGAATACTTTCTTCATCCCAATTTATGCGGCATAGATAAAATTTTGGCAATCAGTCAATTTTTTAAATTTTTTTGTTAATTATTGTTATTTACAGTACTTTTTATTTCA